>OZ023336.1:10528185-10545685 GCA_964007535.1 Brachyptera risi | reverse complement strand
ATTCGCGCGCTTTTACAGTTCTCAATTGTACAGTTCTCAACAAAACTCGACCATTCCAGTGTTGATATCCTGTTCAAATATCGTGTTGTTATCATATCTTGCTATTATTGCTTACATGTTGGTTTCACCCAGCCAATCACAGCACTGTATTATACTGTATAAGACGTTTGTCTACTAGTTGCTATCAAAACTAGCCCATTTTTATCAGAACTTGCTCTTATATGATTGTATTAACAAAACTTGTTCATTCCAATATCAAATATTTAATTACGGTATTGAAAACTAATAACAAACTATAACCATCATGTGTCTATAATATGATTATTGTTCATCAAAATATGAAAATTCGTAACTAAACATCATGCTTGTGTTTCATTTCGTATAATTTTGCCAATTTGCCAACATTTTCATAAAATGGATCTAGCCAGTTTTGATAATTGAGGGACTCAATTGTACATTTCCGCCTTCCTACCTGTGTCTTGGCGATATTCTCGATGTCTGTACGAATGAAGTAGATGACGGACTCGGTACAAGGCGGTACAGTCATCGAACCCCTGTACGTGAAGATTGACGACGTCAGGGCAGGTATCAGCAGCTCCCAAGAGAATACCGGGATATTCAACGATGTGCCCGGATTTTTTATAATCGGCAGGTAAGTGATGAACGATTCAAAGTTTCGGTTCACGATGGTTGAAGTCTGGAATATAGAGGAATCTATTATCTTTGATCTGATCAAGTTACATAATAATAAGACCCACAAACACACAACAAATTCAATTCAATCACAGACACATAAATTAAATACAAATACACAATCTTAATTATTTCCCATTAAAATAATACGACAATTACAACACATTTTTTCAACAATATCGGTTTAAAAGTTGACAGCTGTCTTCATTATGAGTGAAGTATTTGTCGACTGAAAGAAAACAATGGTCAATAAAGAATTCTTTCAACTTGAGCTTAAAGTTGAACTCATCATACTCCTGTGTCTCATAGATGACGATTGATTGTTTGCTTAACAACCCCACCAACAGCCAGGTTATAAGGGGGTACGAATGAGCTGGTGATTATTGTTTGCTTAACGACCCCACCAACAGCTAGGTTATACGGGGGTACGAATGAGCTGGTGATTATTGTTTGCTTAACGACCCCACCAACAGCTAGGTTATACGGGGGTACGAATGAGCTGGTGATTATTGTTTGCTTAACAACCCCACCAACAGCCAGGTTATACGGGGGTACGAATGAGCTGGTGATTATTGTTTGCTTAATGACCCCACCAACAGCTAGGTTATACGGGGGTACGAATGAGCTGGTGATTATTGTTTGCTTAACGACCTCACCAACAGCCAGATTATACGGGGGTACGAATGAGCTGGTGATTATTGTTTGCTCAACGACCCCACCAACAGCCAGGTTATACGGGGGTACAAATGAGCTGGTGATTATTGTTTGCTTAACGACCCCACCAACAGCCAGGTTATACGGGGGTACGAATGAGCTGGTGATTATTGTTTGCTTAATGACCCCACCAACAGCTAGGTTATACGGGGGTACGAATGAGCTGGTGATTATTGTTTGCTTAATGACCCCACCAACAGCTAGGTTATACGGGGGTACGAATGAGCTGGTGATTATTGTTTGCTTAACGACCTCACCAACAGCCAGATTATACGGGGGTACGAATGAGCTGGTGATTATTGTTTGCTCAACGACCCCACCAACAGCCAGGTTATACGGGGGTACAAATGAGCTGGTGATTATTGTTTGCTTAACGACCCCACCAACAGCCAGGTTATACGGGGGTACGAATGAGCTGGTGATTATTGTTTGCTTAATGACCCCACCAACAGCTAGGTTATACGGGGGTACGAATGAGCTGGTGATTATTGTTTGCTTAACGACCCCACCAACAGCCAGGTTATACGGGGGTACAAATGAGCTGATGATTATTGTTTGCTTAACGACCCCACCAACAGCCAGGTTATACGGGGGTACGAATGAGCTGATTATTATTGTTTGCTTAACGACCCCACCAACAGCCAGGTTATACGGGGGTACGAATGAGCTGGTGATTATTGTTTGCTTAATGACCCCACCAACAGCTAGGTTATACGGGGGTACGAATGAGCTGGTGATTATTGTTTGCTTAACGACCCCACCAACAGCCAGGTTATACGGGGGTACAAATGAGCTGATGATTATTGTTTGCCTAACGACCCCACCAACAGCCAGGTTATACGGGGGTACGAATGAGCTGATTATTATTGTCTGCTTAACGACCCCACCAACAGCCAGGTTATACGGGGGTACGAATGAGCTGGTGATTATTGTTTGCTTAACGACCCCACCAACAGCTAGGTTATACAGGGGTACGAATGAGCTGGTGATTATTGTTTGCTTAACGACCCCACCAACAGCTAGGTTATACGGGGGTACGAATGAGCTGATGATTATTGTTTGCTTAACGACCCCACCAACAGCCAGGTTATACGGGGGTACGAATGAGCTGGTGATTATTGTTTGCTTAACGATCCCACCAACAGCCAGGTTATACGGGGGTACGAATGAGCTGGTGATTATTGTTTGCTTAACGACCCCACCAACAGCCAGGTTAAACGGGGGTACGAATGAGCTGGTGATTATTGTTTGCTTCACAACCCCACCAACAGCCAGGTTATATGGGGGTACGAATGAGCTGATGATTATTGTTTGCTTAACGACCCCACCAACAGCTAGGTTATACGGGGGTACGAATGAGCTGGTGATTATTGTTTGCTTAACGACCTCACCAACAGCCAGGTTATACGGGGGTACGAATGAGCTGGTGATTATTGTTTGCTTAACGACCCCACCAACAGCTAGGTTATACGGGGGTACGAATGAGCTGGTGATTATTGTTTGCTCAACGACCTCACCAACAGCCAGGTTATACGGGGGTACGAATGAGCTGGTGATTATTGTTTGCTTAACGACCCCACCAACAGCTAGGTTATACGGGGGTACGAATGAGCTGGTGATTAGTGTTTGCCCAACGACCCCACCAACAGCCAGGTTATATGGGGGTACGAATGAGCTGATTATTATTGTTTGCTTAACGACCCCACCAACAGCCAGGTTATATGGGGGTACGAATGAGCTGGTGATTATGAATGTATGAAGTGATGATTAGTGAGAGGACATTTTCCAAAACTCATGCCTGATGCGGGATTCAAACCCACGCCCAACGGTGACTCAGTTTCTGAAGCGGTGCCTCAGCTGACCGAGCTACCGAGGGTGGCTGTCTTAAAGAAGTGGGTAATTTATTTAAATGTTTTGTTTCAACATGGATACGGTCGGTTCGTTAGTGTAAACTTTCAGATTATTAGAGTGAGTAACTGAGTATTGATCAAAAATAAATATTTCTCTTGCATTATGGTCAGAGATGAAGGAATTTAGCAATAAAATAGGCTATCAAATCCAAATATTTGTGAAGATATATATTTTTGAAACTATTCGTGTTTCATGGGCGTATTTTAATTTATTTAATATCATATTCTATTTCACTATTTTTCACTATGAATTTCTTTCTCACAGTATGTTTCAGGTAGCTAGATTTAGCTGTTTCATGAATGTTTGCATGATTTTTTAAAAAATGAGCTAAATCATATAAATTATTATTTTTGAAACGTGTGTTCAAATATAAAATTAAATGGATAGAACAAATGTCGAGTTGAGAAAAAAAGTGACCTCTCTCCTTGAATACGTATTGAGAATTAGTGGTAGGCCCTACGTGTTCAAACAACTTCCTGCCTCAAGACTGAAAAGTCTGAGAGAATATGTTATCCCGTAGTTGTTGTTGTTGTGGAGTTGGCAGCTCCTGTTCTGAGTGATTTGCTACAAAATGCTATATTTCACATAAATAGGCTACCAAACTTTTAAATTGATGCTATATTCCCACAACTCGAGTGATGGTTATTTTGATCAAGAGATACACTGTTTGTGTTGTAAGTTTGAAATTTGAATTCATCTTCTGGTTTGTTTGTTTGTATGTCTTTATTTGAACGATATTCATAATAAAATGTATAAATAAAAATAATAAATAATTTATAAATGTATGATATAATAAAATATGATATGATATGATATGACCTTGGAGGACATAATAATGGAGGCTGAATTGACTACTCAAAGATGGCGTGGCTTCACCAGCTGGCCAGTTGGATCATATCATCTGTAGTCATTTCAAGATACCACGATTGGATATTTGGATTTGACTACAGTTCTAACAGCCCTGTTGATTGGACGGTATGATTTCTGACGTCATGGGGGGCGGAGACTGCGAGTCGTCAATTGATTGTATCCAATAAATTGTTTCAAGAGAATAGGCCTACTTTGTCAATAGCCCTAGTAGACGGTTGAGCCCAAACCCGACTCATCTTGGGCTGTCGCTTACCTGAAACAAGGTCGATATGATGAACTGCTCGCTGGGTTGAACGATAACACCTCCAATCACTCTGTTGAGGACTGCGTACATCTCCATGGGGTATCTGCAAAAATGTGAACTATGGATTAATTTTCAATTTAGAATTTTTCTATATTACAACATAGAATAAAAAAAGTCATCTATTTCTATATTGCCACTTAACAAGGGTTACCATTCAATTTCTATATTTTCGTTCAACATCGATTTCACGGTTTCAATTGATATCAAAATGGATCCCTTTGATTATTTCGATATGGTCATGGAATAAGTGAACAGTCCACTGTGTCTTGTCAGATTGTTCGTATTCCACTCGATTAGCCTAAAAATGAACAAGCAGTGAGCTGTGATTATCACAGAATAATTACAGAATGGGAATGATAAATTTGAATTAATACCGTGAGTAAAGTGATCATAATTTCGATCAATATTTGATTTCAACATTTGGATTTGATATTGAATGGCACTTTATCACTTTCTCGATCGATTTTTGATATGATAATTTCATTTTTTTTTTTTAATGACAACCATGAAAAACGGAGTTTGTTGAATCCACACACTTCATTTTATGAATTGATTCAATTAGTGTAGTAAGTAAACAAAATGTGGAGTCAATCTGAGATGCAACTTGGTAGATTTTTAGAAAATGCAGCCTTCTCTGTGGCTCAGTCAACTATCGCACTGCGTCCGAAACTGAAATCAGGTCGGGCTTGGGTTTGAGTCCCGCATTAGGTATGAGTTTTTGTAAGCGTCCTTTCACCTATCATCACTTCATAGTTTCATTATCATCTGCTCATTCGTACCTCCGTATAACCCATCTGTTGGTGGGGTCGGTAAGCAGCATTAAAATTAAAATAATAAGAATTAATAAACGCGATCCGCATCGCAAATACCTGACCGGCTTGCTACCCTTCATGACGTCATCGGGGCAGAAATAATAATTGTTATTCAGAATAGTGTGGGTACCAACATTTGAATTTCACATTGAATTTTATAGTATTGGCTAATTGTTCAGATTTGATGTTAGTGATAAGGGGTATGCGAGCACTCGATTTTTCGAGTACGAGTTTCGAGTCAGAGTTCAAATTCAAATTCAGCTGAATTCAAACATTTTGAGTCCGATTTTTTTTTCTATTTTTCTGTACAAGTTTGTATTAACTGCCCCAAATATCCAAATATCCAAATTTCGGCCGAACATTTTTTTTTAAACTTCAACTCGAACTCGGAACTTGCAATTCTCTCTCGAACTCTATCTCGAACTCAACCTCGACCTTGAATTCTCGAGCTCTCACACTCATGTAAATTGTGATATTTCAACCTATCACTGCGTATATGTATACTGTACAGTGGTTATAGGCCAAGTTTATGTATGCCATTGAGTTTGTACCCAATGAACGCTACGGTGAGCACAGCTGGAGCTGGCCAGCTTTGTAACCGTGGGTTGCTTCACTATAACCCCAATGCCATCACAGAGTTTCCAGGTTCGATTTGTTCTTGTCTTTCCATCCAGACCAATCACAAGCCATAGTATTAACCAAAACAAGATGGCGGATAACAACACCGTTTCAGTGTCGTGATTATTGACTTTACTTCAACTTTTATCGGCCAAAATTACCATTTCACCGGAAAATATGTTTTAAAACTCTTGCAGTTAGGTCTCCTGTCTGGAAGGCTTCCATCTGTTTGTTTTGTAATAAAGTCCATGAACTATGAGAATTAGAAGAATAACTAGAAGAGTAACCCACACTGAACCGGCATTCGGGAGACCAGGGTTCGATTCTCGCCATGGTCGACCATCCTGACAGGGGTTTTTCGTGGTTTCCCTCTGTCGTTCAGGTTGATACTGGGATGGTTCCTTAACAACAGGCCACGACCAACTCCTTACCACCATCCAGAACACCTAATAAAATAACCTTTCATCTCATCATCCCATCATCTCATTCATCAACCACCGACGCCAATAGATCGTAGTCATCAGTATAGTGTGTCGTTAAAACCCGAAATAAAAAACAAATAGAAGAGTAACCAGTAGAGTTCTTCGAGTTCAAAGAAGCCTGTGGAAAGATGACGTCACAAGATAGTTAACGGTACAGCAAAGTGCAGAAATTGTACCGATATCATGTCGGAGGGCAAGTAATGAATGAGAACTGGATACCCTGCTTCAGAAAACAGGCAGTCAGAAAGAAATTCAATACAACCAGAGTGGAAATAGAAAAAAATATATTACAACAGTAATTACGTCATTAAGGGAGGACACAGGTGAAAATCCCATCTTTGTTATTATTGATTGAATACACTTCAAATTTTGCACATACATAACTATCATGCTTAAACTGAAAAAAAAAATAACAATGGACATGATTCAACAATTTTCCAACAATGAAATTTATTTTTCGTTAGGATTTCTCATAGAATTGTTTTTCAAATTCATTTTTTTTCACTGTAATGTTGCTGAAGTACTGTTCAAGGGTTGGACATATCGTTTTTTATATTCCCGTTATATTTCAAGATATGATTTTACTTACGATATTTTTTTTTAATTGAATTTATATAAAATGTATTCAGTATTCATTTTTTTATCTCCATTGTTAAATGAGATATCAAAAAAGCGATATGTGTCCAACCCTGGATAAACTGATAATGAACACTCACAGAAAATCAAGACAATATATAACAATTTGTATAGACGTAGCACAAAAAAAAATCAAAAAATCTTGTTTTGTGAAAAAAAATGTACTGCAGTGAATGCCCTGTCAAGATTGACAATGTGAATTGCTATGGATGGGCCTGTTGAGATTGAGTAGGCGGCTTGATGCACATCGACTCCAAATGATCTAATTCAGGTATGATAAATGATATTTACCAATATTTTGAAAACTATTACTCAAATTAACATCCAGGCCAATAATTATTTGGAAAAAAAGTCTAAGAAAATGAAAATTTCATCTGATTCCCCTCTTAATTACTGTTGCCAAGATGTGAAATACTTGTGTCGCGCCGGACTCACACTTTGCCGTTGAGTGCGTGCTCGCTTCCGGTGGCGTCCGTCTTGCCCCAGTGGAACTCCACGTGGTCCAGCTCGAAGATCCGGCGCGGAGAAAAGCGGAGCTGCGGCTTCTGCCCGGCCAAGCTTGTGCCTTGCAGGTACACTGACAAACAAATGTACCGATGTGAGACGAATATAACAAATAGAACAGTTTTTATTGGTTTTTCATACATTCCATTATACACTGTATATAATACAGGTTGGCCACTAGAACCAATGTCATGATAATATCAGAGAATATGAAGACTCAATTGGACAATTTATGAGGATTGGTCACTGTTCTAAAAATGCACTGTCCTTGAACTCAACGGACGAATCAGCTGACTATAGACTTACATTTCTTGAGCAACCTGTACACAAGTCCGAGTGTTTGTAAGAGGGAGGGGGGGGGGACATTTCCTCCACAAATTGTTACTCCTATGTGTTTTAGTGATGGTCAAGGTAAGATGGATGAGATTAGGGCCAAATCAAATTTCTAAAGAAAAGAATCAAATCTTCCTATTTAACTTCTGGAAGGTTGCTCGAGAAGAAGTTATGGTCAGTTGGTTCTTAGTACAGTTGATGTTTAGCACGGTTTGTTTTCAGGACAATCGAGTGTTGAGACAGTTGGTTTCTAGTACTGTTGGTACCATAGAGCTATAATAGATGTTACCTCCTAAGGATTTATCGGGTATTTTTGTGTTTCTGTTTGTGTTCCTCAAATCAAACGAACGACAAGCTGTGGTGAGAACACCACGGTGGTTGCCACGTGGTTGCCACGTGAACTGGCTATCAAGACATCGAATGTGTCCTCAAGAGAATGTATGATACGTGCTGAAACCAGCAGACAATCAAATGCTTGGATGAAGTACTAACTGGCATCGACCTTTGATTAGTATTTAGTAGAGTGATAGGCCTAATTTTAACATTGTGGGCCTATCACTAATTTTTTTCGTTGTCAATTTTGTATAACTAGGAAAACGCCATATATGCGTTGTTAGACGAGCGGATAGTAATAGTATGTCGATTTTTCCGCCAAAAATTTGCCTACATTCGCCAATTGGGTGACATTTGAGTTATAAATGGGTAAAAACTGCTTCGAGTGGTGCCAATTTGGCACATTTTATGTTTTTCCTTCAAAATGGCTGACTCAATCAAGCTGAAAATTTCCAGAATGGTGTATGAAAATGTATTCCAACTTCATGCAAAATTTCATATTTTTGGAAAGTAAAAATATTTTCTTTTTTTCTCCGCTGTGTTATTCTGATGGGTATTTTTAAAATTTCTGAAATTCATAAAAATCAAAGTTACCGCTCGATAATGCCACAAAACTATACAGATATAAGTTAGATAAGGAACCACGAGTAAAAAAGTTTGGAGTTTATAGCTGCGGCCGTTTGACCTGTGGAGAACCGACAAAGAAACATAAAAAAAAAACATAAAAACGAACACCAATTTTTGTCATTATGACAAATTGAATCCTTGCTAAAGCTCGTCTGATGATGAAATTCACATCTGCTGTTAATGGAAAGAAGTGATCATTGCCCAAGAGTCTTACTTTGAAGTGGAAGATATCAACATTCGTGTGTTTTGTGTCCAGATACATATCACAGAAACAGTCATAATGTGTTCCGGACGTTCGGAAACTGAAATACTTCTATCTAATCAAAATGGGGTGCGGGTAAGATCGCCCTTGTGGTGCCCCGTCCAAACGATCTCATCTTTCATCCATAGCCTTTATTGGAGAACAATGATTTTGTATCAAGTTTCGATGTTATTAAAAAAAAACAAAAAAAAACAGCTGACGCAGTTGACGTACGGTTTGTTAACCAATTGGTGGTGAAAATATGAATTGCATTACCTTTCTTTTCAGGTTCAACAGATTCAAAGGTGTCTATCTCAACTTTAGGCCTACCATATTTACACACTTCCATTTTGTCTTACACTTCTTCTTCTAGAATACTCTTCAATTGCGTCTCCTCAATTTTCAGCCGCTTCTGCTGCTCTTCTTCATGATTCAGTGTTCTCAAACATTCTACTTTATCTTGTCCCATATATTTCCCCTGCTTCAATTGTTTCCCATTCGCTTTCTCCTCATTCATATTAATTAATTCATATATAATATTCTCGCCTTTTCTCTTGTTAAAGTTCTTCTTCTCCTCAATGAATGCTTCCCTTTTCTTGAATGAATATTAGGGTTTTAAGGCGCATCGACAGCGAGGTCGTTTAGCGCCTGTCAAATATGTTGCTGAACAAAAAGGTAAGCATTATTATTTGAAGGTGCAAGTGAAATTTAGATGAGAACACCTCAATATATGAAACTTTTTCTTCTTCTCTTCTCCTTCCTTGCACTTTTCATAGCTCCGCTTCAAGCCTGGTATACTTTGAATACACTTATATTGTGCATTATACCTACTTATACACACGCTATATGCCACCATTGCGAACAGTTTTAGTTTTCCTCATGGTATTGTATTGCTCTGTCCTTGACCTTCACTCCTAATCCACACTTCATACCACAAATTACATTAAATTATTTTGGCAATGATACCGTGCTTGAAACTATCTCATTCCCATTTTTGGTTTTCAGCCCCAATCTTGGTCTTCCCCTCGTTGGATGAGCGAAGCGAAGACTCAATTTCACCATACCCGAAAAAAAGTGACTGTTTTTTTTTTCGCGCTCCACAGGTCAGACGGAAATCCAAACTCAGTTGAAACTTGGCACACACAAGCGTCATTATCTAATTCGATACTGTATAGTTTTTAGGCGCAGTCGGTTGAATCACTTCTGAGAAAACTCATTTTAAAGTTTTCAAAAATCCCATTAGAATAACCCGGAGAAAAATATTTGTGAAATAATTTTCATCCGAGACATTTCAAATTCTCAGAGAATTTTATTATAATGATGATAAACATAATTCCGAACTTTCACTCAAATCGAATAACTCGTTTCGATGTAAAAAAATATATAATGTAATTTTTTAAATCACTCAAAGCTATTAAGATACCAATAAATCCAAGCCACAGGTGTCACCTCTTAACTGTAAACGATTGAAACAAAGCCTTCTTCGTTATCATAGAAATCAATAATGAGAAACAAGATGGCAGTGAAGTAATGGTTTGGATCTCAAGGTGTATATATATATATATATATATATATATATATATATATATATATATATATATATATATATATATATATATATATATATATATATATATATATATAATAACCAATCCAAAGATAAGTCAATATGTTCCAGCTCATCCATCAACGTGGCAACACATAACGCGTTTGCCTAGTTACTTTCTTTAATTCGGTCGTCATCTTGAAAACTTACTTTAAACACCAATTGATGCAGTGGTCAATAATAATTATCCAGATGGCCGTGATTTCAAATTAGGCCATTAGTTGTTTCAGGGTGACCGTGTAGAAAAAAACAAAAATTAACCAAAAATTATGTTTTCAGTAAATCCAAAAACTTACTATTCTTCAGAACATTTGGCGCCACGAAACAGATTCCACTGATTTTGCAGTTGAAATTATTTTCACATAAATCCCGATGGCAAAAAGGTGTGGTTGAATATCGTTTTGGATATGAGATATCATATATATAGGGCCTATATCATGAGATATATGATATATTGATATGAGATTCCATTGAATTTGATTTTCGGCAAAATCTATTTTATTTGAACTCAAGTGTAGAGGCTATACTTATGAACGAACGTTTCAGGAAAAATTGGTTGGACTATTTTTGATAAATCCATGATGTAGTTATGAAAAACAACACGAGATTTTTGGAATATTGAAATGTTCACTTATTTCAAATTTCGAACACAATAGTGAACAGACCTATAATCACAAAACTTTCCTGAATGCAAACCACTTATTCAGGAGGAAAATGTTATAGACCTATCACATTAGAACGTCATTTTTTCCAGAACAAATATCGATTAAAGTGATCAACACTTGAAATCAATTACACACTCATAGCGATGTTGAGACCAAGGTGTTTGACTTTCAAATAGATTTTACACCCAATCTCACTCATCATACTAGCTAACAATGCGTAACCTGCATCATTTGCCTAATTAAAATAACTGGACTGTTGCTGTGACAAGGCCCTATATAACGCCCACAAATAAGTCCCACATGGACCTGGGATAATTCATCATTGTAGTCTTTATTTGGAAACAATAATGTAGACGAATTAGAAATAATCAAGAAACTATTGTCGAAACGAAGTGGTTTGAATATATAGAATTGCAAACGAAATAATACGTCATCATGGGCGTAAGAAACGTCAGAAAATACATAAATAAGGCATTCATGAAGATTGAAAAAAGCTGTTTTCTTATAACATCAAATCCATCCCAATACCCAAACTTATAGAATTCACTAAATCATTTCCACTTGACCATACAACGCGTATGCAAAGAAACCTATACAAATGTAATGGATATATGAATATAAAATATATAAATGAATGAATAAATATACTCTAATGAGCAGTAGGTAGAACAGGCTCTCAAGATACTGAAATATAATTATGTCGACTTCAAAGCTCTGTTTTTTTCTTCCGCGATTTGGTAGATACTACAATTGTCACAGACAGCTAGCCCAGTTATGATGTCAAAGTACATTGTTTTCAATTTGAAATAATCCAGAGATAATGAATCATATTTGTTGACAAGGTTGCCTCGAAGTCTTGACACAACCAGGAGGTGCCGTTTCTAAACATTCTCACTAGATCATCATTTCACAATAATCATAAATCAAAATTTCAAAGTTGATAAAATAAAAAATGATATCGAACGTTTTGAAGAAATTGTTCATTTTCAACCAACCATTTTAATAACAGTTGAAATTACCAATTTTGCCGTCATTGCCTATTTGTAGCGCGCTAGGCGTCGTGTTGTAGTTGACCCAGTTGCCGGTAGGTGGGCGGCGTCGCGAGAACGGCGCCGTGATGTCGATGGGGCTCTGGGCGAGCCCCCCACAGGCAGGATAGTTATCGGGCCAGGATGAGGATCCTGAAACACAGAATCAGGTCACAAACAGTGCCATATTAAGGGGACATGGATTTTTTTTAATTCCTGATTTTTTTTTCCAGATTGATAGTGTAATGTTTTATTAAAGCCTGATTCACAATTGAAATATGTAATAGTGATTATGAAGTAGCAATAGTGTTTAGTGTATAGTGACATAGGTGGGCCACAATAGCCTCTCATTTCAATGGTTCACTACCAACCTGAATCATTATTTGGCCTTGAACGGTTCGAATTTCAGTGGCAGTGACAACAACCAAGGCCTTCCAGATTATTATATTATTATTCTATTATTCTTTAGAAATAATATATTAGGCCTTGCAGCAATTGTCGAAAGAAATTTTGACATTTGTTCCTTGAGAATATCTGATTTGAGTCTCTGAGAAAAATAAAATAGCCGAAATACATAACGGTAAGACACTGACTACAGTAGTAACATCATCTGATTGGTCAGAATTTGGCTTGTCATAAAGGTTATAAGGAATGAGTAATAAGAAATGGATTTTCTCATTTCACTAATCACTATAACCAGTTTCTTATTGTGAACGGTTACATGGAAACGCCATCATCCATTTCGCTTGAACACTATACCATATTCCATAATCACTATCACTATTCCATATTTGAATTGTGAATGAGTCTTGATTGGATGCTGCAGGAATCGCAGTGGTTAATTATACCATTCTTCACATTCAACACTTTGTGGGCTCGATCCTCATATTCCAGTGCGATTAACTTTTGTGCTAATATTTGCAAATGCAGTTATTTCAAAATAATATTCTTTCAATTGCCGGTAACTGAATTTCTGAACTATTGAAGATAATCACTCCAAATTTGTACCACATGTGAATATAAATATGCCATACTTTTATTTTATAGAGATTTCTTAGTTATATGTTTAAAAAAAACATGAAGTAATAATTATTGTTGAATGCCTAAAAATGTGGTATTTTTTCAGAAATTTTTCAAAAGGAATGAAAATACAAACAATTTTTTCCCCCAGTGCATGTGTACAGCTTGAAGCAGAAATAAAAGTCTCTGTGCTACCTGGTCAAACCAGTCGACCATGTTATATTGCATGGGATTCAACACGTATCAAACGACAGAAACATACTTTTACTTATGCTTCAAGCCCTACAAAGGTCTTATGTACCCAGTGTGGAAGTTTTGTGCATGTCACTTGAATAGTTTGTGAGAAACAGGTACCAAAAAGTGCACATTTAACATTGCCGACATGGGGCTGTCAATGTCCCCTGAAGACACTATAGGGCTATAGGGCTATAGGGCTATAGGGCTATAGGGCTATAGGGCTAATGGCTATAGGGCTATAAGGCTGGGCCGCGAGAAATGTTCTTCAAGTTGGTTTTCAAATGGGACTCAAAACATTATTTGAAAATCACCATATTTGAGTCGATATTTTTTAATGAATGGATATTAGGGTTTTAAAGCGCATCGACAGCGAGGTCATCTAGCGCCTGTCAAAATGAGTTGCTGAACAGAAAAGTAAGTGGTGTTATATAGAGGTGCAAGTGAAATTTGGATGAGAACACTTCAATATATGAAACTAAGACTAAACTATTACTAAAGACGTTATACACTAATTAGTTAAAACCGAACATGTGTGTGCTGTAAAGGGTCACACCCATGGGACTAGAAGGATAACGTTTTATTACTTGTTCTCAGTTCAAACTCAGGCTCAAATAGGAGTGGAGGAACGACAAACCATAATAGATATATGTTGAAATATGGTTTGATTTGTATTTTGATCTGATTTTTGTATGGATATGTATGGACAGATGTGTATGGATATGTATGGACAGATATGTATGGATATGACATGGACAGGTATGTATGGACAGATATGTGTGGATATGTATGGACAGATGTGTAGATATGTAGCCTATGGACAGATGTGTATGGACAGATATGTAAGGATGTAATATATATGAAATAGTTGAGATGGAACCTTGGATGAGCGGAATCTGCCTGAAAGTAAGTCTGCAGAAAAGTTGGACCATTCAATTTATGTAATTACCTCCTCCATAAGTCCAATCAGCCTCTGAAAAGAGAGAACAATAGAAGGTATTGGTAATTTTATGAAAGTAGAACAATAAGATATATCTTTGTGCGTTGAATCTGTTATCATTGGTAAACTATCTTTCGGAAATGTCATGGATATTTCATACATCGAGTCTCTTTGATTGATCGTCATTTGCTTCTAAACAACCCCAGCATCACGTGCATTTGTTCTTCAACTTATTAAAATATCTAGCAAGATTATCTAGAGTCAAACCCTAATATTCTCTCTTTTGATACTCTAGTATTATTCATGATTCTTCTTCTTTACATAAATAACCTCCATCGGTCTCTGGCTGACCAAGAAGTTCACAGGATAATGATCAATATAAAGTACAATTGTTGATGAATGAAATATAGTTGAATGGATGTTAAAAGTGAGTAAGGAATTGAAAATTGAAATGAATAATAATAACAGTATGCCAAGAAAATAATACTAATGATACAAATTGAGAATTTAACTGAGGAAAATGAATGAAAGTTGAGATATTCGAGGCTCTTACAAGAAATAAAAATGTTCAAAAAATTGATCATCCTATTTCATAATTTAATTTTCAATTATTGAATTATTTTAGTTTATGCCTACATACTATTTTTCTATTGCTATTAGTGCAAAAATCAACAATGTATCTGTGGTGTACATATTTAGATGTTCAATATCTATTGTAATGAACCTATTTTTGAATATTCTTATATTTAGGACTTTCAATACTTATAGCACGCGTCACAATAATCTTGCTATTCCACTACACGCAAAATCTCTATCTGAATCGACTTTTTCAATTCTGGCACCTCGAGCGTGGAATACGTTACCAAATCGAATAAAAACTCAAAATGGTAATAATTTCAAAACAGAATGTACAAAATGTCTTCTTCAAATTCAAAGCGATAGTGAATACTTCTTGTGACACTGGTTCAGCAGACCTATAGCATCAATGTATTCACTCTTTATTAAATTTATTGTAAGTTCCAATTGATGCATCTTTCTCACTATTGCTTCTTTTTACTTCGATCTTTTTCCCATGAATGTTGAATTCAAAAAAAAAATGTTGGTAAATTTGAAGAAAATATTTTGTTATACTTGTAATTTTGTTTTTACATTGATTTTGTGTGAGTTTACATACTGTTTATATATCTCTGTGTGTACAACTGTACGTATTTATGTATCATTCTGTATTTTGTTGTATTTTCTGTGTGTTCAATTTTGTTCTGAAATGTATGTGAATCATGTTTTAAGTGGTTAAATGGAAGAACGGCCCTGCCGAATTTCGCCAGCAATAAAGTTCCTTTAATAATAATAATAATAATAATAATAACATAACATAATATAATTCATCATTTTATTACGAAAGAATTGAAAATTTAAGATCGTTGTTAGAGATTAGAATGGAAAATGAACCCCGAGTCTTGTTTCTCTCAGGATTTGTTTGTACTGCGGTATGAAGTATGATATAGCTTCATCTTGTTATTATTATCATTATTATCATTATATATAAAAACAAGAAATATTACTATTAAATAGCTTGCAGTTGGAGTTGTTATCATCATGGATACTCAACTCATTTGCTCGCATTAACTCTCAGATTAGGCTGAATGCAGTTGGTATATTACCAGCTGCATCAATCTTTCAATTATTCTCTATCAACCATTTGCTTGTATCTAGAAGTCTCCATGGGATCTTCACTAATACACATGCAAGTTATCTACGAGCTCAATATAACCACGTCGTTGACGCGCCGTTGAGCCCCAATATTGATTCAGGACCCCACCAACAGAGGGGTTATTTGAAGTACGAATGAGTGGATTGCCTGTGATAGATATTTGTAGAAACTCGTGCCCTGTTTGCGAGACTCGAACCCACGCCCTCCTTGGCTCAGTCCCTGAAGCAGATGTTGCAACTGACAGAGCCAGAAGGATGGTTTAATATATTATTGACTGGAGCATCAAAAATTATCACAATTATTCTATAGCGTGGAAAATCTTGACATGAAAACGTATAGACTAAGCTGTTCCCTACAGTATTCAATATACTTGAATTTTACTAGATGAAAGGTATTTCTTACCATCAGAATCAAATTATTCAAAATGAATCATTTGAAATGAATCATTCAGAATTAGTTATTCAAAGTGAATCATTCACTCCATATTTCAGCTATAATTCGGAGAAAAAAATTGACTAAATAAAAAAATTCGTAACACGTACATGAGCATATTTTCTTATTTCGCTTTATAATCTTAAATTACTCGAAATTTAGCAATATTTTCTAATCTGCCTTTTTTTCTCTGAGTGACCTTCTGTACGGTGATTGGAGTTGACCTCAGAGTGTCACGACAGCATGGTAGGCTACACGCCTTACACCATCCATTTTCTTCGAACAAATTGTAAGGTAACACAGCTGTATTCTTGACCCTTTCAGGCAGTAGGGTAAGTTAATGTGATGGCAGTGAAGCACTACGGTAATGGACCGACACCAATAGATCGTAGGTCGTAGTCGTTAGGTCGTGTGCGTCGTTAAACCCAATATAGATTGGTTAAAAAAAACATCAAGTGTGCGTTCAACAAAATGTAATATGAAAATATAGATACTTACGAGAATAAACTGATGTGAAGCATGAAAAACACGCCACTAATTTCAACATAACTGCATTTTTCCAACACATTTTCACTTTATATTCCACCACACACTGAATCAATTAAATCTCCCTATCAATATATTAGCCCTATCACCAATATCACTATTAACACTAACTTAAACACAGAATCATTTAAATCTATAATACTACTACTCCATCAAGTACATTCAATTTGTATAAAGGCATAACCGAAGTGTATGTAAATGTAATGTGCCTGAGTTAACGTGAGAACAGTTTCTAAGCGC
>OZ023336.1:10373185-10520685 GCA_964007535.1 Brachyptera risi | reverse complement strand
GTATTTTTGAAATTTCTAAAATTCCTAAAAATAAAAGTTACCACCCGATAATTCCACAAAACTATACAGATCTGATAAGTTAGACAAGGAAGCACATTGAAAAATAGGTTCAAATTGATAGCTGTAGTCGTTTGACATGTGGAGAACCGACAAAAACCAAAAACAAACAAACAAAAAAACATATAAACGAACACCAATCTTTCTCAATATGTCAAATTGGATCCTCGCTAAAGCTCTTCTAACAAACTAAAATTAGGCACAAGACATTTGCGAACAGTGGCATCCATTTCAAGTTGATGATTTCGTTCAATTTCAATTCTTCATATTAGAAGATTCAATAATTCTCTTACTGGGAAAACGCCATATATGCTTTGTGAGACGAGCGGATAGTGATGGTATGTCGATTTTTCTGCCAAACTTTTGCCTACATTTGCCAATTGGGTGACATTCAAGTTATAAATGGGTGAAAACTGCCTCGGGTGGTACCAATTTCGCACATTTTATAGTTTTCCTTCGAAATGGCTCACCCGATCAAGCTGAAAGTTTTCATAAATGTATATCATAATGTAACTCAACTTCATGCGAATTTGTTTTTTTTCTTAATTTTTTTTTCCGACGTGCTATTATAATGGCTATTTTTGAAATTTCTGAAATTCATAAAAAAAAATTATCATCCGATAATGCCACAAAACTATACAGATCTGAGTTGGATGAGGAACCATGACGAAAAAATGTTTGCAGTTGATAGCTGCAGCCGTTTTATCTGTGGAGAACCGAAAAAAAAAACATAAAAACAAAAAAAAAACATAAAAACGAACACTATTTTTTTTCAGTATGTCAAATTGAATCCTCGCTGAAGCTCGTCTGAATATTTGTAACTAGGAAAACGCTATATAAGCGTTGTTAGACGAGCGGAAAGTATTAGTATGTCGACTTCTTTGCCAAACTTTTGCCTAAATTCGCCAATTGGGTGACATTCAAATTTTAAATGGGTAAAAACTGCTTCGAGTGGTACCAATTCAGCACATTTCATATTTTTCTTTAAAAATGGCTGACCCGATCAAGCTGAGAATTTCCAAAAATGTGTATCAAGATGTAATTCAACTTCACACAGAATTTCGTTTTTTTTTTTTAATGAAAATATTTTCATTTTTTTCCCGCCGTGTTATTTTAATGAGTAATTTTGAAATTTCTAAAATTCATAAAAATAAAACTTATCACCCTATAATGCCACAAAACTATACAGATCCAAGTTAGATGAGGAACCATATTGAAAAAGTTTGAAGTTGAATTTCCGTAAATGTGTATCAAGATGTAATTCAACTTCACACTGAAGTTCAATTTTTTTGAAATATTTTTTTTTAATTTTTTGTTCGCCGTGTTATTCTAATGAGTATTTTTGAAATTTCTAAATTTCATAAAAATGAAATTTATCACCCGATAATGCCACAAAACTATACAGATCTAAGCTAGATGAGGAACCATGATGAGAAGAAGTTTGAAGTTAATAGCTGTAGCCGTTTGACCTGTAGAGAACCGACAAAAAAACACAAAAAAAACATAAAAACGAACACCAATTTTTTTTAGTATGTCAAATTGAATCCTCGCTAAAGCTCGTCTAATTAAAAAACAACTCTCATCTAGCCACTACTAATGCTGAAATCCACTGCCACAATACGAGAAATAAGGAGTCATTCTGTTTAGTCAATCATAATTTAAACTTATTTTGGAAATGCCCAATAGATGCAAGAAGTGAATTGTTCAACTCATTACCATATGACCTGAAGCAGCTTGGTCTTCACAATAGCTCTTTCACCAGATCACTCAAGACTTTCCTGACGACTAATTGTTTTTATACCATTGATGAATTTTCAAACCACTCCTGATTGTTATAGAACTTTTGGTTATTGAATTTTCATTGTCGACTGTCTGAATATCATGTGAGAGATCAATTTGAGGACGATAAACATATTATTATTATTATTACTAGGAAAACGCTATATACGCGTTGTTAGACGAGCGGAAAGTAATAGTATGCTGACTTCATTGCCAAACTTCTGCCTAAATTCGCCAATTGGGTGACATTCAAGTTAGAAATGGGTATAAACTGCTTCGAGTGGTAAAAATTTGGCACAGTTTATGTTTTTTCTTCAAAATGGCTGACCCGATCAAGCTGAGAATTTCCAGAAATGTGTATCAAGATGTTATTCAACTTCACACAAAATTTCAATTTTTTTGAAAATAAAAAGTTTTCATTTTTTTTCCGCTGTGTTATTCTAATGACTATTTTTGAAATTTCAAAAATGCATAAAAAAAAGTTGATATCCGATAATACCACAAAACTATACAGATCTAAGTTAGATAAGGAACCATGATGAAAAAAAAAATGGAAATTGATAGCTGTAGCCGTTTGACCTGTGGAGAACCGACAAAAAAACAAAAAAAACAACATAAAAACGAACACCAATTCTTTTCAGTATGTTAAATTGAATCCTCGCTGAAGCTCGTCTAATTATTATTAATATGACTGAAGTGATCATTCTCTAATGTTGTCACACTCCGCCACCGTCCAGCTCCACATATTAACAGCACATGCAGCGCAGTGGTTAACGCACTCGCTCCATGTGATTCGGGAGGTGGAGGGGTATATCGGACCTGGTTTGATCCCCGCCATCGTCCATCTTTACAAGTTTTTTCCGTGGTTTCCCTCTGTAGTCTAGGCTAATGCTGGAATGGTTCCTACACTAGGAAAACGCCATATATGCGTTGTTAGACGAGCGGATAGTAATACCATGTCGACTTTTTTGCCAAACTTTTCCTACACTCGCCAATTGGGTGACATTTGAGTTAGAAATGGGTAAAAACTGCTTCGAGTGGTACCAATTTAGCACATTTTATGGTTTTTCTTCGGAATGGCTCACCCGATCATGCTGAAAGTTTTCAGAAATGTGTATCAGAATGTAACTCGACTCACGCAAAATTTCATATTTTGGGGAAAATAAAAATAATTTCTTTTATTTCCGCTGTGTTATTCTAATGGGTATTTTTAAAATTTCTAAAATTCATAAAAAAAAGTTGATCTCCGATAATGCCAAAAAACTATACAGATCTAAGTTAGATAAGATACCATGATGAAAAAAAGTTCGAAATTGATAGCTGTAGCCGTTTGACCTGTGGAGAACCGACAAAAAAACATGAGAAAAAAAAACATATAAACGAACACCAATTTTTTTCAGTATGTCAAATTGAATCCTCGCTAAAGCTCGTCTAAATATAGGCCACGACCGCTTCCTTCCCACTGTCCTTCCCAATATCTGAGAAACTTTCATCTCATCATCCCATCATCTTATTAATCATCCATCCGACGCCAAAAGATCCAAGTTATCATTATATAGTGCGTCGTCAAACCCAATATAAAAAAATCATGTTTTTTCGTAGTTATTCCGTTTTTATAGCCTGGGCTAAAAATCTAGGGACGGTTCGTACAATATAAGCCGCAGCCACAAAACCTCGATCACATTATCCTATCAATCATCCCCCGACGCCAATACATCTCAGTTATCAGCTGTCGTGAATCGACCTTAAAAACCACTTGACCATAACTCGGTCACAGCAAATCACAACACGTATAAAAGAGACAATAATGCGGTGATCATTTATCTCGCGTTGTGACTCCAGTCTCGTCGGTATTTAATTACAACCCCCCTCCCCCGCCCCCCAGCCCTCGTACTCGCCCCCCCCAGCCCTCGTACTCGCCCACACTTCAGATCTCTTGTAGAGGCTATGCAAACTCCCGATTGAACCGGGTATAGGGGTGAGACGATGTAAGATAGTATGAAGTCTGTCTCACCATCCTGGAGTAAGTGTTGCTATCTCTCGAGGCAAACGCGTTATGTGTTTCCGCGTTGATGGATGAGCTGGAACAATATATCAACATACCTTTGGATTGGTTATATATATATATATATATATATATATATATATATATATATATATATATATATATATATATATATATATATATATATATATATATCTGTTACCGCCGATCCTAGAGATGGCGATGAAAGACCAGTGGACTGTATTCGGGTGCCGACTTGGCATTAATAATCAGGCGAGCATAATCCAAACTCGGATTATGCCTCACCCCAAAACGATACGTATTTGGTCTACGTCGACTTGACGTTGTTATTAACCAAATCAAAGAATAAATAGAAAGCGAAACAAAATAGATCAAACCTGAGTGGTGTCCCCGCACACCATTCGAATAAACAATAAACAAAAGCTTGAGAGAAAACAAAACACCCAACTTCGAAAATGATAAAGACCAAAACAAATGTGAAGAATTAGAAACAAGAAAGTATGGAAAGAGGTCCTATTAACGACTCAAGAAGAACGAAAAATAGAAAAGAAACAACTGCGTACATGCGAAATAATGTACAGTACGTCCGAACTCTAACAAAGTAGAGAAGGACGGGAGATGCTCACACAACAAGAGCTGGTCGAGAATATGACCGAATTCACCCACTTGACGAGCGACTAAAAGTACGTCCGACCTCAAGGAAATGTAGAAGATAACTGAACTGGATACTCGACGAGAGCCGTTTTGAGACGTCCGGTCTGGATCGAGTATGGGATAGAACTGAGCTGCGAGGCCTGACGGGTTCAGGCAACGCGAGAATGGCGAGCTGTGATTGGATGCAGCACATCGCGTGACAACCCACCAGCCAACCAGCAATGAGAAAGGAAGGTCGACTAGAAACACGGTTTGCAATGTATAAACAACATTCCATGACGTGAACGAATGATTTCATGTTCAAATGACAAACTAGGGAAAACGAGCTAGCTGGTCTCAAAAGACCGGCGTTAACATACCGCCCACCAAAATGAACATTTTAAAGGTGAGGTAAACGATACGGAAAATAAGGAACATGAAATTAGAACAGCAAACTGTTCGTAAGAAGCCTTGTAACTTCATAGGCAACGTGAGCATGAGATTTTCACCGAGTAATTGGATTGCTTCCCAATTGGATCGGAGAACAGCAAAGAAATCGCACATGATCCGAGCGATTCATTGAGGAGAAAACGCAACCATTTTATTCAATGGTCGCTGACTTTTCAAAAAAAATGAAAAAAGAGAGAACAACAAGAAAGTTAACATGAAGAAATGATCAAAGCACCAATGCGTGCTTTGAACAGAAAGAATACACGAATGAATGCAAATCTGCCATTGGAGGCTGCATAGGCTTTGCGCGAAACTTGTGGCGAGTAATGCACTGGTGTATGCGCTGCCTCAACAAACCGCGCAGAGAAACGATCCAGTAACGCTGCTGTATCAGCGCCTGTACCGTTCTCGGGCCGGAATGTAGCGATGTTCGGTGGAAGGCATCGCGAATGAGAGATGCGAGGTGAGCTTCTTTGGGGAGTAGGATTGGGTACCGAGCCTCTTCAGGAAGAGAAGAGTGACGCAATCTTCCGCCCACCTTGAGTAAGCCCGAGGGTTCGAGAAAAGGTTTCAGCGAAGCGATCCGGGATGAAACCTGTCCCTGTTTGGCAAGTTGGCTGATCTCGGTTGCATAAAAGTGGTTTTGAGTGACTCTTATGATCAGTTCAAGAGCGTCTTGCAGCTCCACAGGTTTTAAAGAACCCGTAGGAGGGAGAATCTTGGATCGTTTCGCCAATAAGAGACGGGCGAATCGAACTACATACCCAAAGACCCGTTGTGCTTTGAGAAGTGTGGAAAACTTTCGAAAATTCACCAGGAGAGGATCTACTTTGACCGTTGTGGCCAAAGTGACCATGGAAGGCTTAATGTCTGGTAATTCAGACAATAAATCAGTGAGTGGCACAGAGATAGGCCACAGAGCATGGGGACTCCTGAGAAAAGAAGGACCCGAGAGGTACAACGGGTATTCCATGAGCTGAGAAGGCAGTATTCCACGAGAAGCGCAGTCAGCGGGATTTTCTTCGGAATCCACGTGTGCCCAATTGGTAGGAGTGGAGTTGTCGAGTATCTCCACTACTCGGTTGGCGACGAATGTCTTCAGTCGATGTGGAGGGGTGGCAAGCCACGCGAGCACAATAGTCGAATCAGTGTAGAGGGTTACTGACTCCACGACAAGAGTGCTGAGTGAGGGAAGAGTATCTTTCAGCACACGCGTTAGAAGCAAAGCAGCAGAGAGTTCAAGCTTAGGGATGGTCAAGGGTTTGACCGGGGATACTTTACTCCTTGCTCGCAACAAACTAATATGCGAAGTTGCATGATTCGTTGTGTGAAGGTAAAGTATCGCAGCGTAGGCCTTCTCGGAGGCATCACAAAAGCCTACAAGTCGATGTATGCCTTGTGAAGCAGGAAATGCGCGTGGAACTCGGAAGTTCGAGAGAAGACAGATCTCGGCTACCGCGTCCAACCACCTTTGAGCAAGAAGCGGTGGTAAAACGTCGTCCCACTGCACCCGCGATAACCAAAGTTGCTGAAGAAAAATCTTCATCCAGCATACGAGCGGGGTGAGGAATCCCAAAGGATCAAAAATGCGCGCAATGTACGACAAGACCGTGCGCTTCGTTACCACGCCTTCGAATGGTAAGGTGTGGAATGAGAAATCATCCGATCGGGGATCCCAGAACAGACCAAGGATCTTGATGCCCTGATCGTCATCCGAAAACACGACTGGAGTCTCTAGATGATCCTCCGGAAGTGCACTCAATGCTTCTGGGAGGTTACTGGCCCACTTTCGGAGTTCGAAACCTCCACTAGCTAGAATAGCCTGTAATTCCGATTGAAGAATGCGAGCTTGAGCGACGTCTGCTGCGCCAGACACGATGTCATCCACGTAGATGTGAGATATCAAAGCACGCGAAGCATTGGGGAAAGGAGCCCCTTCGTCGTGCACGAGCTGCTTCAGCACTCGTTGAGCAAGAAAAGCTGACGGTACGAGCCCATACGTGACCGTGTTGAGCTCATATTCTTTTACTGGAGAGTCTGCATTGGGTCGCCAAAATATGTGCTGATATTTGCGGTCAGATGGTTGGACCAGAATCTGACGATACATCTGACGAATGTCAGCACAAATTGCGATGGGATGAGAACGAAATCGGGTTAAAACGCCCGGGAGTTCGCTCTGAAGCTTGGGACCACTGAGTAACAGCTGATTCAAAGAGGCGCCTCTCTCATCTGGAGAAGAGGCGTTAAATACCACTCTCAGCTTCGTGCTGGAGCTGGTAATCTTGTGCACACAATGATGCGGAATCACGTAGTTCGAAGAGGTGCTTGCAAGTTGCATGTGGTTCGATTGAATATAGTCTTGCATGAATGCTTGATACGCAGCATCATGCTGAGGATTGCGTTTCAGTCGCCGCTCCAGAATCAAATAATTCTGGAGGGCGGCCTCACGATTATATCCGAGAGGAGAGGATGTGTTCTTGAAAGGGAGTGCTACCGAATAGCGTCCGGAAGGGTTCCGTGAGTGCGTAGATAGAAAATGCTCTTCACAAAGTTCATCATCCGGATCAACTTGAAGAGGACGTGAAACTTCTTCCGATTCCCAAAACAATCGAAGAGTACGATCCAATGGAGAACCAGTGCAAGCAAGCAGAGAGAGCGGAGGCTGGAACTCGGCATCCAAACACCGAATAGGACCCAAAACCACCCAGCCGAAGACCGTGTTTATGGCAGATGGACTGCCACTCATCACAATATCACCTGACTTTTTAAGAATATCAGGGTATAAATCGGCGCCGATCAAAAAGTCGATCTGATCGGGCACATGAAAGCGGTCGTCGGCAAGAGAGAGACAGCGATAACGTTCAAACACCTCAAGCGGAACGGTGGTGGTTGGAAGTTGACTCGCTATCGCAGGCATAACGTAGGCTTGTACGCTGAGAGAGGTTGCAGGGGTGAACCGGGAAGCGATGCTGCATTGAACAGTCCCGATTACCCGAGCACTAACGTGACCAATACCAGAGAGTTCGGAATGACAAGGATTGATTTTCAATCCTAGCTTCTGAAGGAACGAGTGAGTGAGAACAGAGATTTGTGAACCACAGTCGATAACCGCACGGATAGGTTGCAGTTGACCGTGAGAGTCGCGGATCAAGGCGCGAACAGTGCCCAACAGAGCTGTGGGTAGCACTGGCTTGCTTGTCTTGACTTGACAAGCGAGAGTTTGAGGATGAGGCGAGGTGGTCTCCGGATGAGAAGAGACTTCGGTTGCTATTGTGTCACGAGTCAAGGGGTTGATTCGTGCGGTGTGTAACAGCGAATGATGTTTGTTACTGTGACAAGTACCGCAAACACTATTAGAGGTGCATTGCGGTCTGAGATGAGCGCCCATGCAGTTGAAGCAGCGTTGTAGGCGACGTAACGTGTTGTATTTGTCGTCAACGGACTGTTGCCGAAATACGGAACACGAGTATAGAGTATGCTCCCCTTTGCAGACTGGACACGAAGATTGTTTCGTGGTCGAGCTTGCTGATTTGCTCTGCTCGCGAGATTTAAAGCTGACGGGCGGAGGATTCGCAACTAACAACGAATTGATTCGCTTTGTGGAAGGCGGAATAGCTTTTGAAGAGCCAGCTACTTCTTTGTCGAGACCACACAATTCCATCGTCCTGGACTGCTCTTCAATGAATTTGATCAACGACGCGTAGCTAGGAGTGCTGTGCGAAGAATGTTTCTGTTCGAAAGCCTTGCGCGTTGATGTGTCGAGATTTGTCAGTGCTAACGTGAAAAGCAGAAAATCTGACAAATCTTCGATATTCAGAGCTTTCAACGCTTCAATCGAAGTTTTGTGAACTTTCAGAAATGATTGCAGCCCAGAATGTGAATTGGTTTTGAGAGGCGTAAATTCTAAAACCTGTTGAACATACGTGGTGGCTAACAACCGAGGGTTATGATACCGACTGACAAGAGCATCCAATGCCACAGAATAATTGGCTTCCGTAATCGGAAACCCGGAGACGACAGACAAGGCGTTGTCTTTGAGGGTGGTCCTCAAATAGTGGAATTTCTGAACTTGATTCAGGTCGTTGTTCTCGTCGACGAGAGATTTAAATAGCGAATAGTACTCCGTCCATCGAGTAATATCACCAGAGAATGCCGGCAACGCGATTGTCGGCAATGAGATGGCTCGAAAACCATTTTGATTTGGCGGCGGAGGCGTAGTAGGCGTCGTCGTGGCAACGGCGGCGAGATACAGATCATGAGTCGCATACAGCATTTCCTCGAAGCTGGCTTCAATAGCGTCGACCGGCAAAGCATCGACGCCTTCGTCAAGCTGAGCGTTCAAAGCTATTACTTCGTTTTGAATGGCCTCAAAGTTGTCTTTCAAAACGGCAAGTTGGTCATAGCGAGGCTTGCACAACAAAGCTTTGGCACTATCAAGCGTTTTAAATGCGTCGTAAGAGCGTTGTAATGAAGCGAATATCCGCTCTCGCTTTGCCGTGAGCACTGCCTGTTGCTTTGCGATTTTAGACGCCATTGCAGCGAATGAATAAATTGCAAATGCAAAAACACGAAACTAGAACAAGGACCAACAACAAATGATATGAAATATCACGGAGAAATACGGCCGAAATGCACAGAAAAAGAACAATGCAAAATAATTCAAGAACTGAATGTCTATCAAACAAGTTAAATCAAATTGTTGATAATAACTCGCAAACAAACAGAATGAATTATTGCGCCGTGGAAACCCAATTATGTGGAAGCCGATTCAGTGCGGAGGACAAAGAAGTCATCCATGCGATGCCTGATCGCAGGTGCTGCCACGAATGACTGTGGAATCCGGAGGTGGACTCCGCGTGGTGCAAAGAAAGGAATCCACACATGGATTCCAACCAGTAAAAGCAATTGGAATCCGGAGATGGACTCCGCGTGGTGAAAAGAATGGAATTCACAAATGGATTCCAACAAGAGAACGAAATAAGAATCCGGAGATGGATTCCGCCTCACGAATGACGAGAAATTGGAACCAAAAATAATCTTTGGCTCACAGGGACCAAAATGTTACCGCCGATCCTAGAGATGGCGATGAAAGACCAGTGGACTGTATTCGGGTGCCGACTTGGCATTAATAATCAGGCGAGCATAATCCAAACTCGGATTATGCCTCACCCCAAAACGATACGTATTTGGTCTACGTCGACTTGACGTTGTTATTAACCAAATCAAAGAATAAATAGAAAGCGAAACAAAATAGATCAAACCTGAGTGGTGTCCCCGCACACCATTCGAATAAACAATAAACAAAAGCTTGAGAGAAAACAAAACACCCAACTTCGAAAATGATAAAGACCAAAACAAATGTGAAGAATTAGAAACAAGAAAGTATGGAAAGAGGTCCTATTAACGACTCAAGAAGAACGAAAAATAGAAAAGAAACAACTGCGTACATGCGAAATAATGTACAGTACGTCCGAACTCTAACAAAGTAGAGAAGGACGGGAGATGCTCACACAACAAGAGCTGGTCGAGAATATGACCGAATTCACCCACTTGACGAGCGACTAAAAGTACGTCCGACCTCAAGGAAATGTAGAAGATAACTGAACTGGATACTCGACGAGAGCCGTTTTGAGACGTCCGGTCTGGATCGAGTATGGGATAGAACTGAGCTGCGAGGCCTGACGGGTTCAGGCAACGCGAGAATGGCGAGCTGTGATTGGATGCAGCACATCGCGTGACAACCCACCAGCCAACCAGCAATGAGAAAGGAAGGTCGACTAGAAACACGGTTTGCAATGTATAAACAACATTCCATGACGTGAACGAATGATTTCATGTTCAAATGACAAACTAGGGAAAACGAGCTAGCTGGTCTCAAAAGACCGGCGTTAACAATATCCACCCCAAACAATTACATCACTGGCCCCATATTTCCCAATTGATTTCTTTGATAATGAAGCAGGCTTTGTTTTAAACGTTTTCAATTAAATGGTGACACATGTTGCTTGGATTTATTTGGTATCTTAATAGCTTTGAGTGTTTTAAAAAATTGGATCATGTATATTCTTACATCGAGACGGCTGATCTGACTCGACTGAAAGTTCAGAATAATGTGTATAATTATTATATTGAAATTCCCCGAGGATTTGAATTCTCTCAAAGAAAATATTTTTCACGGATTTTTCCTTTGGGTTATTCTTTCGAAATTTTTGTAAACTTTGAAATGAGTTTGCTCAGAAGTGGTTCAACCGATTGCGCCTCCAAACTATACAGTATCGAATTAGATACGGTCACTTCTTTTTGCCAAGTTCCAACTGATTTTGAATTCTCGTTTGACCTGTGGAGAGCAAAAAAAAGCACTTTTTTTCGAGTAAGGTGAAATTGAGTCTTCGCTTCGCTCTTCCAACAATCAGCCTGACTCGTGAATAGGTGAACATGTCAATCATAACTCCAACAGTGACAAAGGAACTCTTCTCTCTCGCATTTTGAGGACTAGTTTGTGACTATAGGTAATGGTTGATGTGCGATGTTGCCACATCTGAGAACACATATTCTTGTGCACCTGTTTAGATATAAACAACGATCTTTCATCATTCAACCCCAAAGTCTTATTTTAGATCCCAGTTATTTTGGGTAGAATATAATGTGAGTGAAATGCAACAGTGTATGAATCTAATGAAGTCTGTAGAGATGATTGACCTATATCTTCTTGCCGGACAATAGATGAGCTAAGTACAAAGATCTCAGACACTTGCTCCAGACTGGTGAGATAGACTATAACTATAGGCCGGCGGCTAGTGGTCACATTTGGAAGCTTAGTTGTCACCAACAATGGAGAAAAAAATTATATAGAAGTCATGTTTTATTCATTCATTCATTAATTTTGGGTTTGAAGACGCACTACAATTTTGACTAAAATCTTTTGGCATCTGTGAATGTCATATGAGATGATGGGATGATGAGACGATATATATACATATATATATATATATATATATATATATATATATATATATATATATATATATATATATATATATATATATATATATATATATATATTACTTTTTTGGATTGTTGGAAGGAGTCGGTCATGGCCTGTTGTTAAGGAACCATTCCAGTCTTGACTTGAGCGACAGAGGGAAACCACGAAAAACCCCTGTCAGGTTGGTCCACCATGGCGAGAATCGAGCCCTGATCTTTTGAATGAGTATAATTCATGTGGGAGAATTTGATGTTTGCATGAACCCATATTGGTCAGCAATACTTTCTTGTCTTGTCCTTTCATCTATTTATCATTTTATTTCCTCCATTTTTTAAATCTTCTTTTATCTATTTCATATCTTCTCATCTATATAATTGAAGATTATCAATTTAATATACTGGGAAAACACCATATATGCGTTTTTAGACGAGCGGATAGTGATAGTATGTCAACTTTTTTGCCAAACTTTTGCCTACATTCGCCAATTGGGTGGCATTCAAGTTAGAAATGGGTAAAAACTGCTTCGAGTGGTACCAATTCAGCACATTTTATGTTTTTTTTTCTAAATGGCTCACCCGATCAAGCTGAAAGTACCCATAAATGTGTATTATGAAATAACTCAACTCCACGCAACATTTCATTTATTTGGAAAATAAAAATATTTCCTTTTTTTCCCGACGTGTTATTCTAATGGGCATTTTTGAAATTTCTAAAATTCATAAAAAATAACTTATTGGATGAGCGAAGCGAAGACTCAATTTCGCCATACCCGAAAAAAAGTGTGTTTTTTTTTTCGCGCTCCACAGGTCAGACGAAAATTCAAAATCAGTTGAGACTTGGCACACACAAGTATCCTTGTCCAATTCGATACTGTATAGTTTCGAGGCGCGATCGGTTGAACCACTTCTGAGAAAACTCATTCCAAAGTTTTCAAAAATCTCATTGAAATAACTCGGATGAAAAAATTTGTGAAAAATATTTCATCTGAGAGGATTCGAATTCTCAGAGGAATTCAATGGGATAATGATACACATTATTCCGAACTTTCACTCAAATCGGAACAGCCCTTTCGATGTAAAAAAATATATAATGTAATTTGTGTTAATTATTCAAAGCTATTAAGATACCTATTAAATCAAAGCAACAAGTGTCACCACTTGCTTGTAAACGATTAAAGCAAAGCCTTCTTTATTGTCATATAAATTAATAACGGAAAATAAGATGGCAGTGATGTAATGGTTTGGATCTCAAGGTGTATATATATATAATAACCAATCCAAAGATAAGTTGATATGTTCCAGCTCATCCATCAACGCAGAAACACATAACGCGTTTGCCTAATTATACAATAATGCCACAAAACTATACAGATCTGAGTTAGATGAGGAACCATGACGAAAAAAAGTTTGAAGTTGATAACTGTAGCCGTTTGACCTGTGGACAACCGACTAAACAACATAGAATAAAAAAAAAAAACATAAAAACGAACATCAATTTTTTCCAGTATAATGTCAAATTGAATCCTCGCTGAAGCTCTTCTAATGATCTGGAAGATAAAGTGACCTGAAAGAAAGTGTATGAGTGTGTGTGTGATTTCTGGCTGCCTTCATCATAATTGGTGATAGACTAGGAAAACGCTATATACGCGTTGTTAGACGAGCGGAAAGTAATAGTATGTCGACTTCTTTGCCAAACTTTTGCCTAAATTCGCCAATTGGGTGACATTCAAGTTTTATACATGGGTAAAAACTGCTTCAAGTGGTACCAATTTAGCACATTTCATGTTTTTTTTCGAAATGGCTCACCTGATCAAGCTGAGATTTTCCAGAAATGTGTATCAAGATGTAGTTCGACTCCACACAAAATTTCATTTTTCGGAAAATGAAAATATTTTCTTTTTTTTCCTGCCGTGTTATTCTGATGAGTATTTTTGAAATTTCTAAATTCAGAAGAATTGAAGTTACAACCCGATAATACCACAAAACTATACAGATCTAAGTTAGATGAGGAAGCATGATGAAAAAAAGTTTGAAGTTGATAACTGTAGCCGTTTGACCTGTGGAGAACCGACAAAAAAACATTGAAAAAACAAAAACATGAAAACGAACACCAATTTTTTTCAGTATGTCAAATTGAATCCTCGCTGAGGCTCGTCTAATAAAAAGTAGCCCTCCGTAGCTCTATCAATTGGGAAAACGGCCAAGAAACTAAAGTCATGCACCGTTGGACGTGGGCTCGAGTCTCGCTTAAGGCATAGGTTTCTGTAAACATCATTTCACTTATCATCACTTCAAATACTTTCTTCTTCACCTGCTCGTTCGTACCCCCAAATAACCTAGCTGTTGGTGGGGTCGATAAGCAAACAAATATTATCTCAATAATTGAGAGAAGATATCGTATTTCAGGGTAGCCAATTCCAACAGAAAATATTTTCTTTTTTATATTGGGTTTTAACGACGCACTCTACTGATGGCCACGATCTATTGGCGTCGGTGGATGATGAATGAGATGATGCGATGATGAGATAAAAGGTTATTTCACTAGGCGTTTTGGATGGTGGGAAGGAGTCGGTCGTGGCCTGTTGTTAAGGAACCATCTCAGTATTGACCTGAACGACAGAGGGAAACCACGAAAAACCACTGTCAGGATGGTCGACCATGGCGGGAATCGAACCCCGGTCTCCCGAATGACGGTTCAGTGTGTTACCACTCGGCCACGCGTCTCGGTATCAGAAAAGTCTTCTCAGGATGCCTCATGAAAGCGTTTCAAAGCACTTGGGTAATGTATTCAAATATGTGTGTGCATTATGAGTGGCTGATTCCTGTGAGTTGGATTCACGGACACTTAGGCGACAAAAGTTGTTTAATTTATTCATTATGTAGCTTTTGGGCAATTTTGAAGATAAAGAATGACTTTGAAAAGATAATTCACATACTAAAAATATAAATCCACCATTTGAAAGTATTTTTTGTGACTTTACAAATTTTTTATCTGATTTCGTCAAAGTGTCCGGTTTCGAAGTATGTTAAAAGCATATACTTGTCTATCATGAGATGTGGTTAAAATGATATATATTCATGATATCAAAACTTATATGATTGTAAGCAATTTAATTGCATGTTTTTTATTTTTTATTTCGGAAGAATGAAATGCTCAAAGAATGAATTGTTGAAAACGGTGTTCTTGCGTGAGTTTTGAAGTTTCTACCATGAAATTTGAAAGAATCAGAAAAAAATTAAGTTATAATATTGATTAATTTGGCGATATACTTCTCGTTAACAGAGCAAAAGTGCACCTTTCAAGATGATCAATCTGTGTGCCCAAACATCTTTGGACTTATTCATATAATTTTTCCAACTTTTGAATTTGTTTCTGCCATCTTGTATAAGCATGTAAATTCACAAAACTCAGCCCATACACAGGGACTCTTCTCCCTACATGGCTTCTTGTGATATATTCCCCCTACATGGGCTTCTTGTGATATATTCTCCCTACATGGGCTTCTTGTGATATATTCTCCCTACATGGGCTTCTTGTGATATATTCTCCATACATGGGCTTCTTATGATATATTCTCCCTACATGGGCTTCTTGTGATATATTCTCCCTACATGGCTTCTTGTGATATATTCCCCCTACATGGGCTTCTTGTGATATATTCTCCCTACATGGGCTTCTTGTGATATATTCCCCCTACATGGGCTTCTTGTGATATATTCTCCCTACATGGGCTTCTTGTGATATATTCTCCCTACATGGCTTCTTGTGATATATTCCCCCTACATGGGCTTCTTGTGATATATTCTCCCTACATGGGCTTCTTGTGATATATTCTCCCTACATGGCTTCTTGTGATATATTCCCCCTACATGGGCTTCTTGTGATATATTCACCCTACATGGGCTTCTTGTGATATATTCTCCCTACATGGGCTTCTTGTGATATATTCTCCCTACATGGCTTCTTGTGATATATTCTCCCTACATGGGCTCATTGTGATATATTCTCCCTACATGGGCTTCTTGTGATATATTCTCCCTACATGGGCTCATTGTGATATATTCTCCCTACATGGGCTTCTTGTGATATATTCTCCCTACATGGGCTTCTTGTGATATATTCTCCCTACATGGGCTTCTTGTAATATATTCTCCCTACATGGGCTTCTTGTGATATATTCTCCCTACATGGGCTTCTTGTGATATATTCTCCCTACATGGGCTTCTTGTGATATATTCTCCCTACATGGGCTTCTTGTGATATATTCTCCCTACACGGGCGTCTTGTAATATATTCTCCCTACATGGGCTTCTTGTGATATATTCTCCCTAAATGGGCTTCTTGTGATATATTCTTCCTACATGGGCTTCTTGTGATATATTCCCCCTACATGGGCTTCTTGTGATATATTCTCCCTACATGGGCTTCTTGTGATATATTCTCCCTACATGGGCTTCTTGTGATATATTCTCCCTACATGGCTTCTTGAGATATATTCTCCCTACATGGGCTCATTGTGATAAAATCTCCCTACATGGGCTTCTTGTGATATATTCTTCCTAAATGGGCTCATTGTGATATATTCTCCCTACATGGGCTTCTTGTGATATATTCTCCCTACATGGGCTTCTTGTGATATATTCTCCCCACATGGGCTTCTTGTGATATATTCTTCCTACATGGGCTTCTTGTGATATTTTCTCCCTACATGGGCTCATTGTGATATATTCTCCCTACATGGGCTCATTGTGATATATTCTCCCTACATGGGCTTCTTGTGATATATTCTCCCTACATGGGCTTCTTGTGATATAATCTCCCTACATGGGCTTCTTGTGATATATTCTCCCTACATGAGCTTCTTGTGTTAGATTCTCCCCACATGGGCTTCTTGTGATATATTCTCCCTACATGAGCTTCTTGTGATATATTCTCCCTACATGGGCTCATTGTGATATATTCTCCGTACATGGGCTTCTTGTGATATATTCTCCCTACATGGGCTTCTTGTGATATATTCTCCCTACATGGGCTTCTCGTGATATATTCTCCCTACATGGGCTTCTTGTGATATATTCTCCCCACATGGGCTTCTTGTGATATATTCCCCCTACATGGGCTTCTTGTGATATATTCTCCCTACATGGGCTTCTTGTGATATATTCCCCCTACATGGGCGTCTTGTAATATATCCTTCCTACATGGGCTTCTTGTGATATATTCTCCCTACATGGCTTCTTGTGATGAATTCCCCCTACATGGGCTTCTTGTGATATATTCTCCCTACATGGGCTTCTCGTGATATATTCTCCCTACATGGGCTTCTTGTGATATATTCTCCCTACATGGGCTCATTGTGATATATTCTCCCTACATGGGCTTCTTGTGATATATTCTCCCTACATGGGCTTCTTGTGATATATTCTCCCTACATGGGCTTCTTGTGATATATTCTCCCTACATGAGCTTCTTGTGATATATTCTCCCTACATGGGCTTCTTGTGATATATTCCCTCTACATGAGCTCCTTGTGATATATTCTCCCTACATGAGCTTCTTGTGATATATTCTCCCTACATGGGCTTCTTGTGATATATTCCCCCTACATGGGCTTCTTGTGATATATTCACCCTACATGGGCTTCTTGTGATATATTCTCCCTACATGGGCTTCTTGTGATATATTCTCCCTACATGGCTTCTTGTGATATATTCTCCCTACATGGGCTCATTGTGATATATTCTCCCTACATGGGCTTCTTGTGATATATTCTCCCTACATGGGCTCATTGTGATATATTCTCCCTACATGGGCTTCTTGTGATATATTCTCCCTACATGGGCTTCTTGTGATATATTCTCCCTACATGGGCTTCTTGTAATATATTCTCCCTACATGGGCTTCTTGTGATATATTCTCCCTACATGGGCTTCTTGTGATATATTCTCCCTACATGGGCTTCTTGTGATATATTCTCCCTACATGGGCTTCTTGTGATATATTCTCCCTACACGGGCGTCTTGTAATATATTCTCCCTACATGGGCTTCTTGTGATATATTCTCCCTAAATGGGCTTCTTGTGATATATTCTTCCTACATGGGCTTCTTGTGATATATTCCCCCTACATGGGCTTCTTGTGATATATTCTCCCTACATGGGCTTCTTGTGATATATTCTCCCTACATGGGCTTCTTGTGATATATTCTCCCTACATGGCTTCTTGAGATATATTCTCCCTACATGGGCTCATTGTGATAAAATCTCCCTACATGGGCTTCTTGTGATATATTCTTCCTAAATGGGCTCATTGTGATATATTCTCCCTACATGGGCTTCTTGTGATATATTCTCCCTACATGGGCTTCTTGTGATATATTCTCCCCACATGGGCTTCTTGTGATATATTCTTCCTACATGGGCTTCTTGTGATATTTTCTCCCTACATGGGCTCATTGTGATATATTCTCCCTACATGGGCTCATTGTGATATATTCTCCCTACATGGGCTTCTTGTGATATATTCTCCCTACATGGGCTTCTTGTGATATAATCTCCCTACATGGGCTTCTTGTGATATATTCTCCCTACATGAGCTTCTTGTGTTAGATTCTCCCCACATGGGCTTCTTGTGATATATTCTCCCTACATGAGCTTCTTGTGATATATTCTCCCTACATGGGCTCATTGTGATATATTCTCCGTACATGGGCTTCTTGTGATATATTCTCCCTACATGGGCTTCTTGTGATATATTCTCCCTACATGGGCTTCTCGTGATATATTCTCCCTACATGGGCTTCTTGTGATATATTCTCCCCACATGGGCTTCTTGTGATATATTCCCCCTACATGGGCTTCTTGTGATATATTCTCCCTACATGGGCTTCTTGTGATATATTCCCCCTACATGGGCGTCTTGTAATATATCCTTCCTACATGGGCTTCTTGTGATATATTCTCCCTACATGGCTTCTTGTGATGAATTCCCCCTACATGGGCTTCTTGTGATATATTCTCCCTACATGGGCTTCTCGTGATATATTCTCCCTACATGGGCTTCTTGTGATATATTCTCCCTACATGGGCTCATTGTGATATATTCTCCCTACATGGGCTTCTTGTGATATATTCTCCCTACATGGGCTTCTTGTGATATATTCTCCCTACATGGGCTTCTTGTGATATATTCTCCCTACATGAGCTTCTTGTGATATATTCTCCCTACATGGGCTTCTTGTGATATATTCCCTCTACATGAGCTCCTTGTGATATATTCTCCCTACATGAGCTTCTTGTGATATATTCTCCCTACATGGGCTTCTTGTGATATATTCTCCCTACATGGGCTTCTTGTGATATATTCTCCCTACATGGGTTTCTTGTAATATATTCCCCCTACATGGGCTTCTTGTGATATATTCTCCCTACATGGGCTTCTTGTGATATATTCTCCCTACATGGGCTTCTTGTGATATATTTCCCCTACATGGGCTTCTTGTGATATATTCTCCCTACATGGGCTTCTTGTGATATATATTCTTCCTACATGGGCTTCTTGTGATATATTCTCCTTACATGGGCTTCTTGTGATATATTCTCCCTACATGGGCTTCTTGTGATATATTCTCCCTACATGGGCTTCTTGTAATATATTCTCCCTACATAGGCTTCTTGTAATATATTCTCCCTACATGGGCTTCTTGTGATATATTCCCCCTACATGGGCTTCTTGTAATATATTCTTCCTACATGGGCTTCTTGTGATATATTTTCCCTACATGGGCTTCTTGTAATATATTCTCCCTACATAGGCTTCTTGTAATATATTCTCCCTACATGGGCTTCTTGTGATATATTCTCCCTACATGGTCTTCTTGTGATATATTCTCCTTACATGGGCTTCTTGTGATATATTCTCCCTACATGGGCTTCTTGTGATATATTCTCCCTACATGGGCTGCTTGTGATATATTCTCCCTACATGGGCTTCTTGTGATATATTCTCCCTACATGGGCTTCTTGTGATATATTCTCCCTACATGGGCTTCTTGTGATATATTCTCCCTACATGGGCTTTATGTGATATATTCTCCTTACATGGGCTTCTTGTGATATATTCTCCCTACATGGGCTTCTTGTGATATATTCTCCCTACATGGGCTACTTGTGATATATTCTCCCTACAAGGGCTTCTTGTGATATATTCTCCCTACATAGGCTTCTTGTAATATATTCTCCCTTCATGGGCTTCTTGTGATATATTCTCCCTACATGGGCTTCTTGTGATATATTCTCCTTACATGGGCTTCTTGTGATATATTCTCCATACATGGGCTTCTTGTGATATATTCTCCCTACATGGGCTTCTTGTGATATATTCTCCCTACATGGGCTTCTTGTGATATATTCTCCTTACTCGGGCTTCTTGTGATATATTCTCCCTACATGGGCTTCTTGTGATATATTCTCCCTACATGGGCTTCTTGTAATATATTCTCCCTACATAGGCTTCTTGTAATATATTCTTCCTACATGGGCTTCTTGTGATATATTCTCCCTACATGGGCTTCTTGTGATATATTCTCCCTAAATGCGCTTCTTGTGATATATTTTCCCTACATGAGCTTCTTGTGATATATTCTCCCTACATGGGCTTCTTGTGATATATTCTCGCTACATGGGCTTCTTGTGATATATTCTCCCTACATGGTCTTCTTGTAATATATTCCCCCTACATGGGCTTCTTGTGATATATATTCCCTACATGGGCTTCTTGTGATATATTCTCCCTACATGGGCTTGTTGTGATATATTCCCCCTACATGGGCTTCTTGTGATATATCCTCCCTACAAGGGCTTCTTGTGATATATATTCTCCCTACATGGGCTTCTTGTGATATATTCTCCTTACATGGGCTTCTTGTGATATATTCTCCCTACATGGGCTCCTTGTGATATATTCTCCCTACATGGGCTTCCTGTGATATATTCTAACAACATAGGCTTCTTGTAATATATTCTCCCCACATTGGCTTCTTGTGATATATTCCCCCTACATGGGCTTCTTGTGATATATTCTTCCTACATGGGCTCCTTGTGATATATTCTCCCTACATGGGCTTCTTGTAATATATTCTTCCTACATGTGCATCTTGTAATATATTCCCCCTACATGGGCTTCTTGTGATATATTCTCCCTACATGGGCTTCTTGTGATATATTCCCCCTATATGGGCTTCTTGTGATATATTCTCCCTACATGGGCTTCTTGTGATATATTCTCCCTACATGGGCTTCTCGTGATATATTTTCCCTACATGGGCTTCTTGTGATATATTCTTCCTACATTGGCTTCTTGTAATATATTCTCCCTATATGGGCTTCTTGTGATATATTCTCCCTACATAGGCTTCTTGTGATATATTCTCCCCACATGGGCTTCTTGTGATATATTCTCCCTACATGGGCTTCTTGTGACCTATTCTTCCTACATAGGCTTCTTGTGATATATTCTCCCTACATGGGCTTCTTGTGATATATTCTCCCTACATGGGCTTCTTATGATATATTCTCCCTACATGAGCTTCTTGTGATATATTCTCCCTACACGGGCGTCTTGTAATATATTCTCCCTACATGGGCTTCTTGTGATATATTTTTCCTACACGGGCGTCTTGTAATATATTCTTCCTACATGGGCTTCTTGTGATATATTCCCCCTACATGGGCTTTTTGTGATGATATATTCTCCCTACATGGGCTTCTTGTGACATATTCTCCCTACTTAGGCTTCTTGTGATATATTCTCCCTACATGGGCTTCTTGTGATATATTCTCCCTACATGGGCTTCTTATGATATATTCTCCCTACATGGGCTTCTTGTGATATATTCTCCCTACACGGGCGTCTTGTAATATATTATCCCTACATGGGCTTCTTGTGATATATTTTTCCTACACGGGCGTCTTGTAATATATTCTTCCTACAGGGGCTTCTTGTGATATATTCTCCATACATGGGCTCCTTGTGATATATTCTCCCTACATGGGCTTCTTGTAATATATTTCCCCTACATGGGCTTCTTGTGATATATTCTCCCTACATGGGCTTCTTGTGATATATTCTCCCTACATGGGCTTCTTGTAATATATTCCCCCTACATGGGCTTCTTGTGATATATTCTCCCTACATGGGCTTCTTGTGATATATTCTCCCTACATGGGCTTCTTGTGATATATTCTCCCTACATGGGCTTCTTGTGATATATTCTCCCTACATGGGCTTCTTGTGATATATTCTCCCTACATAGGCTTCTTGTGATATATTCTCCCTACATGGGCTTCTTGTTATAAATTCCCCCTACACGGGCGTCTTGTAATATATTCTTCCTACATGGGCATCTTGTGATATATTCTCCCTACATGGGCTTCTTGTGATATATTCTCCCTACATGGGCTTCTTGTAATATATTCCCCCTACATGTGCTTCTTGTGATATATTCTCCCTACATGGGCTTCTTGTGATATATTCTCCCTACATGGGCTTCTCGTAATATATTCCCCCAACATGGGTTTCTTGTGATATCTTCTCCCTACATGGGCTTCTTGTGATATATTCTCCCTACATGGGCTTATTGTAATATAATCTCCCTACATGGGCTTCTTATGATATATTCTCCCTACATGGGCTTCTTGTGATATATTCTTCCTACATGGGCTTCATGTGATATATTCTCCCTACATGGGCTTCTTGTGATATATTCTCCCTACATGGGCTTCTTGTGATATATTCTCCCTACATGGGCTTCTTGTGATATATTCTCCCTACATGGGCTTCTTGTGATTTATTCTCCCTACATGGGCATCTTGTGATATATTCTCCCTACATGGGCTTCTTGTGATATATTCTCCCTACATAGGCTTCTTGTAATATATTCTCCCTTCATGGGCTTCTCGTGATATATTCTCCCTACATGGGCTTCTTGTGATATATTCTCCTTACATGGGCTTCTTGTGATATATTCTCCCTACATGGGCATCTTGTGATATATTCTCCCTACATGGGCTTCTTGTGATATATTCTCCCTACATGGGCTTCTGGTGATATATTCTCCTTACATGGGCTTCTTGTGATATATTCTCCCCACATGGGCTTCTTGTGATATATATTCTCCCTACATGGGCTTCTTGTAATATATTCTCCCTACATAGGCTTCTTGTGATATATTCTTCCTACATGGGCTTCTTGTGATATATTCTCCCTACATGGGCTTCTTGTGATATATTCTCTCTACATGGGCTTCTTGTGATATATTTTCCCTACATGGGCTTCTTGTGATATATTCTCTCTACATGGGCTTCTTGTGATATATTCTCCCTACATGGGCTTCTTGTGATATATTCTCCCTACATGGGCTTCTTGTAATATATTCCCCCTACATGGGCTTCTTGTGATATATATTCCTTACATGGGCTTCTTGTGATATATTCTCCCTACATGGGCTTCTTGTGATATATTCCCCCTACATGGGCTTCTTGTGATATATTCTCCCTACATGGGCTTCTTGTGATATATATTCTCCCTACATGGGCTTCTTGTGATATATTCTCCTTACATGGGCTTCTTGTGATATATTCTCCCTACATGGGCTTCTTGTGATATATTCTCCCTACATGGGCTTCTTGTAATATATTCTAACAACATAGGATTCTTGTAATATATTCTCCCCACATGGGCTTCTTGTGATATATTCCCCCTACATGGGCTTCTTGTGATATATTCTTCCTACATGGGCTCCTTGTGATATATTCTCCCTACATGGGCTTCTTGTAATATATTCTTCCTACATGGGCTTCTTGTAATATATTCCCCCTACATGGGCTTCTTGTGATATATTCTCCCTACATGGGCTTCTTGTAATATATTCCCCCTACATGGGCTCCTTGTGATATATTCTCCCTACATGGGCTTCTTGTGATATATTCTCTCTACATGGGCTTCTCGTGATATATTTTCCCTACATGGGCGTCTTGTGATATATTCTTCCTACATGGGCTTCTTGTAATATATTCTCCCTATATGGGCTTCTTGTGATATATTCTCCCTACATAGGCTTCTTGTAATATATTCTCCCTACACGGGCTTCTTGTGATATATTCTCCCTACATGGGCTTCTTGTGACCTATTCTTCCTACATAGGCTTCTTGTGATATATTCTCCCTACATGGGCTTCTTGTGATATATTCTCCCTACATGGGCTTCTTATGATATATTCTCCCTACATGAGCTTCTTGTGATATATTCTCCCTACACGGGCGTCTTGTAATATATTCTCCCTACATGGGCTTCTTGTGATATATTTTTCCTACACGGGCGTCTTGTAATATATTCCTCCTACATGGGCTTCTTGTGATATATTCTCCCTACATGGGCTTTTTGTGATGATATATTCTTCCTACATGGGCTTCTTGTGACATATTCTCCCTACATAGGCTTCTTGTGATATATTCTCCCTACATGGGCTTCTTGTGATATATTCTCCCTACATGGGCTTCTTATGATAAATTCCCCCTACATGGGCTTCTTGTGATATATTCTTCCTACACGGGCGTCTTGTAATATATTCTTTCTACATGGGCTTCTTGTGATATATTTTTCCTACACGGGCGTCTTGTAATATATTCTTCCTACAGGGGCTTCTTGTGATATATTCTCCCTACATGGGCTCCTCGTGATATATTCTCCCTACATGGGCTTCTTGTAATATATTTCCCCTACATCGGCTTCTTGTGATATATTCTCCCTACATGGGCTTCTTGTGATATATTCTCCCTACATGGGCTTCTTGTAATATAAATTCCCCCTACATGGGCTTCTTGTGATATATTCTCCCTACATGGGCTTCTTGTAATATATTCTCCCTACATGGGCTTCTTGTGATATATTCTCCCTACATGGGCTTCTTGTGATATATTCTCCCTACATGGGCTTCTTGTGATATATTCTCCCTACATGGGCTTCTTGTAATATATTCTCCCTACATGGGCTTCTTGTTATAAATTCCCCCTACACGGGCGTCTTGTAATATATTCTTCCTACATGGGCTTCTTGTGATATATTCTCCCTACATGGGCTTCTTGTGATATATTCCCCCTACACGGGCGTCTTGTAATATATTCTTCCTACATGGGCTTCTTGTGATATATTCTTCCTACACGGGCTTCGTGTAATATATTCCCCCTACACGGGCTTCTTGTGATATATTCTGCCTACATGGGCTTCTTGTGATATATTCTCCCTACATGGGCTTCTTGTGATATATTCTCCCTTCATGGGCTTATTGTAATATATCTCCCCTACACGGGCTTCTTGTGATATATTCTCCCTACATGGGCTTCTTGTGATATATTCTCCCTACATGGGCTTCTTGTAATATATTCCCCCTACATGTGCTTCTTGTGATATATTCTCCCTACATGGGCTTCTCGTGATATATTCTCCCTACATGGGCTTCTTGTAATATATTCCCCCAACATGGGTTTCTTGTGATATCTTCTCCCTACATGGGCTTCTTGTGATATATTCTCCGTACATGGGCTCATTGTAATATAATCTCCCTACATGGGCTTCTTGTGATATACTCTCCCTACATGGGCTTCTTGTGATATATTCTTCCTACATGGGCTTCTCGTGATATATTCTCCATACATGGGCTTCTTGTGATATATTCTCGCTACATGGGCTTCTTGTGATATATTCTCCCTACATGGGCTACTTGTGATATATTCTCCCTACATGGGCTTCTTGTGATATATTCTTCCTACATGGGCATCTTGTGATATATTCTCCCTACATGGGCTTCTTGTGATATATTCCCCCTACACGGGCGTCTTGTAATATATTCTTCCTACATGGGCTTCTTGTGATATATTCTTCCTACACGGGCTTCGTGTAATATATTCCCCCTACACGGGCTTAATGTGATATATTCTGCCTACATGGGCTTCTTGTGATATATTCTCCCTACATGGGCTTCTTGTGATATATTCTCCCTACATGGGCTTATTGTAATATATCTCCCCTACACGGGCTTCTTGTGATATATTCTCCCTACATGGGCTTCTTGTGATATATTCTCCCTACATGGGCTTCTTGTGATATATTCTCCCCACTTGGGCTTCTTGTGATATATTCTCCCTACATGAGCTCCTTGTGATATATTCTCCCTACATGGGCTTCTTGTGATATATTCTCCCTACATGGGCTTCTTGTGATATATTCTCCCCACATGGGCTTCTTGTAATATATTCCCCCTACATGGGCTTCTTGTGATATATTCTCCCCACATGGGCTTCTTGTGATGTATTCCCCCTACATGGGCTTCTTGTGATATATTCTCCCTACATGGGCTTCTCGTGATATATTCTTCCTACATGGGCTTCTTGTGATATATTCCCCCTACACGGGCGTCTTGTAATATATTCTTCCTACATGGGCTTCTTGTGATATATTGTCCCTACATGGGCTTCTTGTAATATATTCCCCCCACACGGGCTTCTTGTGATATATTCTCTCTACATGGGCTTCTTGTGTTATATTCTCCCCACATGGGCTTCTTGTAATATATTCTCCCTACATGGGCTTCTTGTGATATATTCACCCTACATGGGCTTCTTGTGATATATTCTCCCTACATGGGCTTCTTGTGATTTATTCTCCCTACATGGGCTTCTTGTGATATATTCCCCCTACACGGGCGTCTTGTAATATATTACCCCTACACGGGCTTCTTGTGATATATTCTCCCTACATGGGCTTCTTGTGATATATTCTCCCTACATGGGCTTTTTGTGATATATTCTCCCTACATGGGCTTCTTGTGATATATTCCCCTTACATGGGCTTCTTGTGATATATTCTCCCTACATGGGCTTCTTGTAATATATTCTCCCTACATGGGCTTCTTGTGATATATTCTCTCTACATGGGCTTCTTGTAATATATTCTCCCTACATGGGCTTCTTGTAATATATTCCCCCAACATGGGTTTCTTGTGATATCTTCTCCCTACATGGGCTTCTTGTGATATATTCTCCCTACATGGGCTTATTGTAATATAATCTCCCTACATGGGCTTCTTGTGATATATTCTCCCTACATGGGCTTCTTGTGATATATTCTTCCTACATGGGCTTCTTGTGATATATTCTCCCTACATGGGCTTCTTGTGATATATTCTCCCTACATGGGCTTCTTGTGATATATTCTCCCTACATGGGCTTCTTGTGATATATTCTCCCTACATGGGCTTCTTGTGATATATTCTCCCTACATGGGCATCTTGTGATATATTCTCCCTACATGGGCTTCTTGTGATATATTCTCCCTACATAGGCTTCTTGTAATATATTCTCCCTTCATGGGCTTCTTGTGATATATTCTCCCTACATGGGCTTCTTGTGATATATTCTCCTTACATGGGCTTCTTGTGATATATTCTCCCTACATGGGCTTCTTGTGATATATTCTCCCTACATGGGCTTCTTGTGATATATTCTCCCTACATGGGCTTCTAGTGATATATTCTCCTTACATGGGCTTCTTGTGATATATTCTCCCAACATGGGCTTCTTGTGATATATATTCTCCCTACATGGGCTTCTTGTAATATATTCTCTCTACATAGGCTTCTTGTGATATTTTCTTCCTACATGGGCTTCTTGTGATATATTCTCCCTACATGGGCTTCTTGTGATATATTCTCCCTACATGGGCTTCTTGTGATATATTTTCCCCACATGGGCTTCTTGTGATATATTCTTCCTACATGGGCTTCTTGTGATATATTCTCCCTACATGGGCTTCTTGTGATATATTCTCCCTACATGGGCTTCTTGTGATATATATTCCCCCTACATGGGCTTCTTGTGATATATATTCCATACATGGGCTTCTTGTGATATATTCTCCCTACATGGGCTTCTTGTGATATATTCCCCCTACATGGGCTTCTTGTGATATATTCTCCCTACATGGGCTTCTTGTGATATATATTCTCCCTACATGGGCTTCTTGTGATATATTCTCCTTACATGGGCTTCTTGTGATATATTCTCCCTACATGGGCTTCTTGTGATATATTCTCCCTACATGTGCTTCTTGTAATATATTCTAACAACATAGGCATCTTGTAATATATTCTCCCCACATGGGCTTCTTGTGATATTTTCCCCCTACATGAGATTCTTGTGATATATTCTTCCTACATGGGCTTCTTGTGATATATTCTCCCTACATGGGCTTCTTGTAATATATTCTTCCTACATGGGCTTCTTGTAAAACATTCCCCCTACATGGGCTTCTTGTGATATATTCTCCCTACATGGGCTTCTTGTAATATATTCCCCCTACATGGGCTCCTTGTGATATATTCTCCCTACATGGGCTTCTTGTGATATATTCTCCCTACATGGGCTTCTCGTGATATATTTTCCCTACATGGGCGTCTTGTGATATATTCTTCCTACATGGGCACCTTGTAATATATTCTCCCTATATGGGCTTCTTGTGATATATTCTCCCTACATAGGCTTCTTGTAATATATTCTCCCTACATGGGCTCCTTGTGATATATTCTCCATACATGGGCTTCTTGTGACCTATTCTTCCTACATAGGCTTCTTGTGATATATTCTCCCTACATGGGCTTCTTGTGATATATTCTCCCTACATGGGCTTCTTATGATATATTCTCCCTACATGAGCTTCCTATGATATATTCTTCCTACACGGGCGTCTTGTAATATATTCTCCCTACATGGGCTTCTTGTGATATATTTATCCTACACGGGCGTCTTATAATATATTCCTCCTACTTGGGCTTCTTGTGATATATTCTCCCTACATGGGCTTTTTGTGATGATATATTCTCACTACATGGGCTTCTTGTGACATATTCTCCCTACATAGGCTTCTTGTGATATATTCTCCCCACATGGGCTTCTTGTGATATATTCTCCCTACATGGGCTTCTTATGATAAATTCTCCCTACATGGGCTTCTTGTGATATATTCTCCCTACACGGGCGTCTTGTAATATATTCTCCCTACATGGGCTTCTTGTGATATATTTTTCCTACACGGGCGTCTTGTAATATATTCTTCCTACAGGGGCTTCTTGTGATATATTCTCCCTACATGGGCTCCTTGTGATATATTCTCCCTACATGGACTTCTTGTAATATATTTCCCCTACATCGGCTTCTTGTGATATATTCTCCCTACATGGGCTTCTTGTGATATATTCTCCCTACATGGGCTTCTTGTAATATATTTCCTCTACATGGGCTTCTTGTGATATATTCTCCCTACATGGGCTTCTTGTAATATATTCTCCCTACATGGGCTTCTTGTGATATATTCTCCCTACATGGGCTTCTTGTGATATATTCTCCCTACATGGGCTTCTTGTGATATATTCTCCCTACATGAGCTTCTTGTGATATATTCTCCCTACATGGGCTTCTTGTTATAAATTCCCCCTACACGGGCGTCTTGTAATATATTCTTCCTACATGGGCTTCTTGTGATATATTCTCCCTACATGGGCTTCTTGTGATATATTCTCCCTACATGGGCTTCTTGTAATATATTCCCCCTACATGTGCTTCTTGTGATATATTCTCCCTACATGGGCTTCTTGTGATATATTCTCCCTACATGGGCTTCTTGTAATATATTCCCCCAACATGGGTTTCTTGTGATATCTTCTCCCTACATGGGCTTCTTTTGATATATTCTCCCTACATGGGCTCATTGTAATATAATCTCCCTACATGGGCTTCTTGTGATATATTCTCCCTACATGGGCTTCTTGTGATATATGCTTCCTACATGGGCTTCTTGTGATATATTCTCCCTACATGGGCTTCTTGTTATATATTCTCCCTACATGGGCTTCTTGTGATATATTCTCCCTACATGGGCTTCTTGTGATATATTCTCCCTACATGGACTTCTTGTGATATATTCTCCCTACATGGGCATCTTGTGATATATTCTCCCTACATGGGCTTCTTGTGATATATTCCCCCTACACGGGCGTCTTGTAATATATTCTTCCTACATGGGCTTCTTGTGATATATTCTTCCTACACGGGCTTCGTGTAATATATTCCCCCTACACAGGCTTCTTGTGATATATTCTGCCCGCATGGGCTTCTTGTGATATATTCTTTCTACATGGGCTTCTTGTGATATAATCTCCCTACATGGGCTTATTGTAATATATCTCCCCTACACGGGCTTCTTGTGATATATTCTCCCTACATGGGCTTCTTGTGATATATTCTCCCTACATGGGCTTCTTGTGATATATTCTCCCCACTTGGGCTTCTTGTGATATATTCTCCCTACATGAGCTTCTTGTGATATATTCTTCCTACATGGGCTTCTTGTGATATATTCTCCCTACATGGGCTTCTTGTGATATATTCTCCCTACATGGGCTTCTTGTAATATATTCCCCCTACATGTGCTTCTTGTGATATATTCTCCCTACATGGGCTTCTTGTGATATATTCTCCCTACATGGGCTTCTTGTAATATATTCCCCCAACATGGGTTTCTTGTGATATCTTCTCCCTACATGGGCTTCTTTTGATATATTCTCCCTACATGGGCTCATTGTAATATAATCTCCCTACATGGGCTTCTTGTGATATATTCTCCCTACATGGGCTTCTTGTGATATATTCTTCCTACATGGGCTTCTTGTGATATATTCTCCCTACATGGGCTTCTTGTTATATATTCTCCCTACATGGGCTTCTTGTGATATATTCTCCCTACATGGGCTCCTTGTGATATATTCTCCCTACATGGACTTCTTGTGATATATTCTCCCTACATGGGCATCTTGTGATATATTCTCCCTACATGGGCTTCTTGTGATATATTCCCCCTACACGGGCGTCTTGTAATATATTCTTCCTACATGGGCTTCTTGTGATATATTCTTCCTACACGGGCTTCGTGTAATATATTCCCCCTACACGGGCTTCTTGTTATATATTCTGCCCACATGGGCTTCTTGTGATATATTCTTTCTACATGGGCTTCTTGTGATATATTCTCCCTACATGGGCTTATTGTAATATATCTCCCCTACACGGGCTTCTTGTGATATATTCTCCCTACATGGGCTTCTTGTGATATATTCTCCCTACATGGGCTTCTTGTGATATATTCTTCCCACTTGGGCTTCTTGTGATATATTCTCCCTACATGAGCTTCTTGTGATATATTCTCCCTACATGGGCTTCTTGTGATATATTCTCCCTACATTGGCTTCTTGTGATATATTCTCCCCACATGGGCTTCTTGTAATATATTCCCCCTACATGGGCTTCTTGTGATATATTCTCCCCACATGGGCTTCTTGTGATGTATTCCCCCTACATGGGCTTCTTGTGATATATTCTCCCCACATGGGCTTCTCGTGATATATTCTTCCTACATGGGCTTCTTGTGATATATTCCCCCTACACGGGCGTCTTGTAATATATTCTTCCTACATGGGCTTCTTGTGATATATTCTCCCTACATGGGCTTCTTGTAATATATTCCCCCCACACGGGCTTCTTGTGATATATTCTCTCTACATGGGCTTCTTGTGTTATATTCTCCCCACATGGGCTTCTTGTAATATATTCTCCCTACATGGGCTTCTTGTGATATATTCCCCCTACATGGGCTTCTTGTGATATATTCTGCCTACATGGGCTTCTTGTGATTTATTCTCCCTACATGAGCTTCTTGTGATATATTCCCCCTACACGGGCGTCTTGTAATATATTCTTCCTACATGGGCTTCTTGTGATATATTCTCCCTACATGGGCTTCTTTTAATATATTCCCCCTACACGGGCTTCTTGTAATATATTACCCCTACACGGGCTTCTTGTGATATATTCTCCCTACATAGGCTTCTTGTAATATATTCTCCCTACACGGGCTTCTTGTGATATATTCTCCCTACATGGGCTTCTTGTGACCTATTCTTCCTACATAGGCTTCTTGTGATATATTCTCCCTACATGGGCTTCTTGTGATATATTCTCCCTACATGGGCTTCTTATGATATATTCTCCCTACATGAGCTTCTTGTGATATATTCTCCCTACACGGGCGTCTTGTAATATATTCTCCCTACATGGGCTTCTTGTGATATATTTTTCCTACACGGGCGTCTTGTAATATATTCCTCCTACATGGGCTTCTTGTGATATATTCTCCCTACATGGGCTTTTTGTGATGATATATTCTTCCTACATGGGCTTCTTGTGACATATTCTCCCTACATAGGCTTCTTGTGATATATTCTCCCTACATGGGCTTCTTGTGATATATTCTCCCTACATGGGCTTCTTATGATAAATTCCCCCTACATGGGCTTCTTGTGATATATTCTTCCTACAAGGGCGTCTTGTAATATATTCTTTCTACATGGGCTTCTTGTGATATATTTTTCCTACACGGGCGTCTTGTAATATATTCTTCCTACAGGGGCTTCTTGTGATATATTCTCCCTACATGGGCTCCTCGTGATATATTCTCCCTACATGGGCTTCTTGTAATATATTTCCCCTACATCGGCTTCTTGTGATATATTCTCCCTACATGGGCTTCTTGTGATATATTCTCCCTACATGGGCTTCTTGTAATATAAATTCCCCCTACATGGGCTTCTTGTGATATATTCTCCCTACATGGGCTTCTTGTAATATATTCTCCCTACATGGGCTTCTTGTGATATATTCTCCCTACATGGGCTTCTTGTGATATATTCTCCCTACATGGGCTTCTTGTGATATATTCTCCCTACATGGGCTTCTTGTAATATATTCTCCCTACATGGGCTTCTTGTTATAAATTCCCCCTACACGGGCGTCTTGTAATATATTCTTCCTACATGGGCTTCTTGTGATATATTCTCCCTACATGGGCTTCTTGTGATATATTCCCCCTACACGGGCGTCTTGTAATATATTCTTCCTACATGGGCTTCTTGTGATATATTCTTCCTACACGGGCTTCGTGTAATATATTCCCCCTACACGGGCTTCTTGTGATATATTCTGCCTACATGGGCTTCTTGTGATATATTCTCCCTACATGGGCTTCTTGTGATATATTCTCCCTTCATGGGCTTATTGTAATATATCTCCCCTACACGGGCTTCTTGTGATATATTCTCCCTACATGGGCTTCTTGTGATATATTCTCCCTACATGGGCTTCTTGTAATATATTCCCCCTACATGTGCTTCTTGTGATATATTCTCCCTACATGGGCTTCTCGTGATATATTCTCCCTACATGGGCTTCTTGTAATATATTCCCCCAACATGGGTTTCTTGTGATATCTTCTCCCTACATGGGCTTCTTGTGATATATTCTCCGTACATGGGCTCATTGTAATATAATCTCCCTACATGGGCTTCTTGTGATATACTCTCCCTACATGGGCTTCTTGTGATATATTCTTCCTACATGGGCTTCTCGTGATATATTCTCCATACATGGGCTTCTTGTGATATATTCTCGCTACATGGGCTTCTTGTGATATATTCTCCCTACATGGGCTACTTGTGATATATTCTCCCTACATGGGCTTCTTGTGATATATTCTTCCTACATGGGCATCTTGTGATATATTCTCCCTACATGGGCTTCTTGTGATATATTCCCCCTACACGGGCGTCTTGTAATATATTCTTCCTACATGGGCTTCTTGTGATATATTCTTCCTACACGGGCTTCGTGTAATATATTCCCCCTACACGGGCTTCTTGTGATATATTCTGCCTACATGGGCTTCTTGTGATATATTCTCCCTACATGGGCTTCTTGTGATATATTCTCCCTACATGGGCTTATTGTAATATATCTCCCCTACACGGGCTTCTTGTGATATATTCTCCCTACATGGGCTTCTTGTGATATATTCTCCCTACATGGGCTTCTTGTGATATATTCTCCCCACTTGGGCTTCTTGTGATATATTCTCCCTACATGAGCTCCTTGTGATATATTCTCCCTACATGGGCTTATTGTGATATATTCTCCCTACATGGGCTTCTTGTGATATATTCTCCCCACATGGGCTTCTTGTAATATATTCCCCCTACATGGGCTTCTTGTGATATATTCTCCCCACATGGGCTTCTTGTGATGTATTCCCCCTACATGGGCTTCTTGTGATATATTCTCCCTACATGGGCTTCTCGTGATATATTCTTCCTACATGGGCTTCTTGTGATATATTCCCCCTACACGGGCGTCTTGTAATATATTCTTCCTACATGGGCTTCTTGTGATATATTGTCCCTACATGGGCTTCTTGTAATATATTCCCCCCACACGGGCTTCTTGTGATATATTCTCTCTACATGGGCTTCTTGTGTTATATTCTCCCCACATGGGCTTCTTGTAATATATTCTCCCTACATGGGCTTCTTGTGATATATTCACCCTACATGGGCTTCTTGTGATATATTCTCCCTACATGGGCTTCTTGTGATTTATTCTCCCTACATGGGCTTCTTGTGATATATTCCCCCTACACGGGCGTCTTGTAATATATTACCCCTACACGGGCTTCTTGTGATATATTCTCCCTACATGGGCTTCTTGTGATATATTCTCCCTACATGGGCTTTTTGTGATATATTCTCCCTACATGGGCTTCTTGTGATATATTCCCCTTACATGGGCTTCTTTTGATATATTCTCCCTACATGGGCTTCTTGTAATATATTCTCCCTACATGGGCTTCTTGTGATATATTCTCTCTACATGGGCTTCTTGTAATATATTCTCCCTACATGGGCTTCTTGTAATATATTCCCCCAACATGGGTTTCTTGTGATATCTTCTCCCTACATGGGCTTCTTGTGATATATTCTCCCTACATGGGCTTATTGTAATATAATCTCCCTACATGGGCTTCTTGTGATATATTCTCCCTACATGGGCTTCTTGTGATATATTCTTCCTACATGGGCTTCTTGTGATATATTCTCCCTACATGGGCTTCTTGTGATATATTCTCCCTACATGGGCTTCTTGTGATATATTCTCCCTACATGGGCTTCTTGTGATATATTCTCCCTACATGGGCTTCTTGTGATATATTCTCCCTACATGGGCATCTTGTGATATATTCTCCCTACATGGGCTTCTTGTGATATATTCTCCCTACATAGGCTTCTTGTAATATATTCTCCCTTCATGGGCTTCTTGTGATATATTCTCCCTACATGGGCTTCTTGTGATATATTCTCCTTACATGGGCTTCTTGTGATATATTCTCCCTACATGGGCTTCTTGTGATATATTCTCCCTACATGGGCTTCTTGTGATATATTCTCCCTACATGGGCTTCTAGTGATATATTCTCCTTACATGGGCTTCTTGTGATATATTCTCCCAACATGGGCTTCTTGTGATATATATTCTCCCTACATGGGCTTCTTGTAATATATTCTCTCTACATAGGCTTCTTGTGATATATTCTTCCTACATGGGCTTCTTGTGATATATTCTCCCTACATGGGCTTCTTGTGATATATTCTCCCTACATGGGCTTCTTGTGATATATTTTCCCCACATGGGCTTCTTGTGATATATTCTTCCTACATGGGCTTCTTGTGATATATTCTCCCTACATGGGCTTCTTGTGATATATTCTCCCTACATGGGCTTCTTGTGATATATATTCCCCCTACATGGGCTTCTTGTGATATATATTCCCTACATGGGCTTCTTGTGATATATTCTCCCTACATGGGCTTCTTGTGATATATTCCCCCTACATGGGCTTCTTGTGATATATTCTCCCTACATGGGCTTCTTGTGATATATATTCTCCCTACATGGGCTTCTTGTGATATATTCTCCTTACATGGGCTTCTTGTGATATATTCTCCCTACATGGGCTTCTTGTGATATATTCTCCCTACATGTGCTTCTTGTAATATATTCTAACAACATAGGCATCTTGTAATATATTCTCCCCACATGGGCTTCTTGTGATATTTTCCCCCTACATGAGATTCTTGTGATATATTCTTCCTACATGGGCTTCTTGTGATATATTCTCCCTACATGGGCTTCTTGTAATATATTCTTCCTACATGGGCTTCTTGTAAAACATTCCCCCTACATGGGCTTCTTGTGATATATTCTCCCTACATGGGCTTCTTGTAATATATTCCCCCTACATGGGCTCCTTGTGATATATTCTCCCTACATGGGCTTCTTGTGATATATTCTCCCTACATGGGCTTCTCGTGATATATTTTCCTTACATGGGCGTCTTGTGATATATTCTTCCTACATGGGCACCTTGTAATATATTCTCCCTATATGGGCTTCTTGTGATATATTCTCCCTACATAGGCTTCTTGTAATATATTCTCCCTACATGGGCTCCTTGTGATATATTCTCCCTACATGGGCTTCTTGTGACCTATTCTTCCTACATAGGCTTCTTGTGATATATTCTCCCTACATGGGCTTCTTGTGATATATTCTCCCTACATGGGCTTCTTATGATATATTCTCCCTACATGAGCTTCCTATGATATATTCTTCCTACACGGGCGTCTTGTAATATATTCTCCCTACATGGGCTTCTTGTGATATATTTATCCTACACGGGCGTCTTATAATATATTCCTCCTACTTGGGCTTCTTGTGATATATTCTCCCTACATGGGCTTTTTGTGATGATATATTCTCCCTACATGGGCTTCTTGTGACATATTCTCCCTACATAGGCTTCTTGTGATATATTCTCCCCACATGGGCTTCTTGTGATATATTCTCCCTACATGGGCTTCTTATGATAAATTCTCCCTACATGGGCTTCTTGTGATATATTCTCCCTACACGGGCGTCTTGTAATATATTCTCCCTACATGGGCTTCTTGTGATATATTTTTCCTACACGGGCGTCTTGTAATATATTCTTCCTACAGGGGCTTCTTGTGATATATTCTCCCTACATGGGCTCCTTGTGATATATTTTCCCTACATGGACTTCTTGTAATATATTTCCCCTACATCGGCTTCTTGTGATATATTCTCCCTACATGGGCTTCTTGTGATATATTCTCCCTACATGGGCTTCTTGTAATATATTTCCTCTACATGGGCTTCTTGTGATATATTCTCCCTACATGGGCTTCTTGTAATATATTCTCCCTACATGGGCTTCTTGTGATATATTCTCCCTACATGGGCTTCTTGTGATATATTCTCTCTACATGGGCTTCTTGTGATATATTCTCCCTACATGGGCTTCTTGTAATATATTCTCCCTACATGGGCTTCTTGTTATAAATTCCCCCTACACGGGCGTCTTGTAATATATTCTTCCTACATGGGCTTCTTGTGATATATTCTCCCTACATGGGCTTCTTGTGATATATTCTCCCTACATGGGCTTCTTGTAATATATTCCCCCTACATGTGCTTCTTGTGATATATTCTCCCTACATGGGCTTCTTGTGATATATTCTCCCTACATGGGCTTCTTGTAATATATTCCCCCAACATGGGTTTCTTGTGATATCTTCTCCCTACATGGGCTTCTTTTGATATATTCTCCCTACATGGGCTCATTGTAATATAATCTCCCTACATGGGCTTCTTGTGATATATTCTCCCTACATGGGCTTCTTGTGATATATGCTTCCTACATGGGCTTCTTGTGATATATTCTCCCTACATGGGCTTCTTGTTATATATTCTCCCTACATGGGCTTCTTGTGATATATTCTCCCTACATGGGCTTCTTGTGATATATTCTCCCTACATGGACTTCTTGTGATATATTCTCCCTACATGGGCATCTTGTGATATATTCTCCCTACATGGGCTTCTTGTGATATATTCCCCCTACACGGGCGTCTTGTAATATATTCTTCCTACATGGGCTTCTTGTGATATATTCTTCCTACACGGGCTTCGTGTAATATATTCCCCCTACACGGGCTTCTTGTGATATATTCTGCCCGCATGGGCTTCTTGTGATATATTCTTTCTACATGGGCTTCTTGTGATATATTCTCCCTACATGGGCTTATTGTAATATATCTCCCCTACACGGGCTTCTTGTGATATATTCTCCCTACATGGGCTTCTTGTGATATATTCTCCCTACATGGGCTTCTTGTGATATATTCTCCCCACTTGGGCTTCTTGTGATATATTCTCCCTACATGAGCTTCTTGTGATATATTCTTCCTACATGGGCTTCTTGTGATATATTCTCCCTACATGGGCTTCTTGTGATATATTCTCCCTACATGGGCTTCTTGTAATATATTCCCCCTACATGTGCTTCTTGTGATATATTCTCCCTACATGGGCTTCTTGTGATATATTCTCCCTACATGGGCTTCTTGTAATATATTCCCCCAACATGGGTTTCTTGTGATATCTTCTCCCTACATGGGCTTCTTTTGATATATTCTCCCTACATGGGCTCATTGTAATATAATCTCCCTACATGGGCTTCTTGTGATATATTCTCCCTACATGGGCTTCTTGTGATATATTCTTCCTACATGGGCTTCTTGTGATATATTCTCCCTACATGGGCTTCTTGTTATATATTCTCCCTACATGGGCTTCTTGTGATATATTCTCCCTACATGGGCTCCTTGTGATATATTCTCCCTACATGGACTTCTTGTGATATATTCTCCCTACATAGGCATCTTGTGATATATTCTCCCTACATGGGCTTCTTGTGATATATTCCCCCTACACGGGCGTCTTGTAATATATTCTTCCTACATGGGCTTCTTGTGATATATTCTTCCTACACGGGCTTCGTGTAATATATTCCCCCTACACGGGCTTCTTGTTATATATTCTGCCCACATGGGCTTCTTGTGATATATTCTTTCTACATGGGCTTCTTGTGATATATTCTCCCTACATGGGCTTATTGTAATATATCTCCCCTACACGGGCTTCTTGTGATATATTCTCCCTACATGGGCTTCTTGTGATATATTCTCCCTACATGGGCTTCTTGTGATATATTCTTCCCACTTGGGCTTCTTGTGATATATTCTCCCTACATGAGCTTCTTGTGATATATTCTCCCTACATGGGCTTCTTGTGATATATTCTCCCTACATTGGCTTCTTGTGATATATTCTCCCCACATGGGCTTCTTGTAATATATTCCCCCTACATGGGCTTCTTGTGATATATTCTCCCCACATGGGCTTCTTGTGATGTATTCCCCCTACATGGGCTTCTTGTGATATATTCTCCCCACATGGGCTTCTTGTGATATATTCTTCCTACATGGGCTTCTTGTGATATATTCCCCCTACACGGGCGTCTTGTAATATATTCTTCCTACATGGGCTTCTTGTGATATATTCTCCCTACATGGGCTTCTTGTAATATATTCCCCCCACACGGGCTTCTTGTGATATATTCTCTCTACATGGGCTTCTTGTGTTATATTCTCCCCACATGGGCTTCTTGTAATATATTCTCCCTACATGGGCTTCTTGTGATATATTCCCCCTACATGGGCTTCTTGTGATATATTCTGCCTACATGGGCTTCTTGTGATTTATTCTCCCTACATGAGCTTCTTGTGATATATTCCCCCTACACGGGCGTCTTGTAATATATTCTTCCTACATGGGCTTCTTGTGATATATTCTCCCTACATGGGCTTCTTGTAATATATTCCCCCTACACGGGCTTCTTGTAATATATTACCCCTACACGGGCTTCTTGTGATATATTCTCCCTACAAGGGCTTCTTGTGATATATTCTCCCTACATGGGCTTTTTGTGATATATTCTCCCTACATGGGCTTCTTGTGATATATTCCCCTTACATGGTCTTCTTGTGATATATTCTCCCTACATGGGCTTCTTGTAATATATTCTCCCTACATGGGCTTCTTGTGATATATTCTCCCTACATGGGCTTCTTGTAATATATTCTCCCTACATGGGCTTCTTGTGATATATTCTCCCTACATGGGCTTCTTGTGATATATTCTCCCTACATGGGCTTCTTGTGATATATTCTTCCTACATAGGCTTCTTGTGATATATTCTCCCTACATGGGCTTCTTGTGATATATTCTCCCTACATGGGCTTCTTGTGATATATTCTTCCTACATGGGCTTCTTGTGATATATTCTCCCTACATGGGCTTCTTGTGATATATTCTCCCTACATGGGCCTCTTGTGATATATTCTCCCTACAAGGGCTTCTTGTGATATATTCTCCCCACATGGGCTTCTTGTAATATATTCTCCCTACATGGGCTTCTTGTAATATATTCTCCCTACATGGGCTTCTTGTGATATATTCTCCCTACATGGGCTTCTTGTGATATATTCTCCCTACATGGGCTTCTTGTGATATATTCTCCCTACATGGGCTTCTTGTGATATATTCTCCCTACATGGGCTTCTTGTGATATATTCTCCCTACATGGGCTTCTTGTGATATATTCTCCCTACATAGGCTTCTTGTGATATATTCTCCCTACATGGGCTTCTTGTGATATATTCTCCCTACATTGGCTTCTTGTAATATATTCTCCCTACATGGGCTTCTTGTTATATATTCTCCCTACATGGGCTTCTTGTGATATATTCTCCCTACATGGGCTTCTTGTGATATATTCTCCCTACATTGGCTTCTTGTAATATATTCTCCCTTCATGGGCTTCTTGTCATATATTCTCCCTACATGGGCTTCTTGTGATATATTCTCCCTACATGGGCTTCTTGTGATATATTCTCCCTACATGGGCTTCTTGTGATATATTCTCCCTACATGGGCTTCTTGTGATATATTCTCCCTACATGGGCTTCTTGTGATATATTCTCCCTACATGGGCTTCTTGTGATATATTCTCCCTACATGGGCTTCTTGTGATATATTCTCCCTACATGGGCTTCTTGTGATATATTCTCCCTACATGGGCTTCTTGTGATATATTCTCCCTACATGGGCTTCTTGTGATATATTCTCCCTACATGGGCTTCTTGTGATATATTCTCCCTACATAGGCTTCTTGTGATATATTCTCCCTACATGGGCTTCTTGTGATGTATTCTCCCTACATTGGCTTCTTGTAATATATTCTCCCTACATGGGCTTCTTGTTATATATTCTCCCTACATGGGCTTCTTGTGATATATTCTCCCTACATGGGCTTCTTGTGATATATTCTCCCTACATTGGCTTCTTGTAATATATTCTCCACTCATGGGCTTCTTGTCATATATTCTCCCTACATGGGCTTCTTGTGATATATTCTCCCTACATGGGCTTCTTGTGATATATTCTTCCTACATGGGCTTCTTGTAATATATTCTCCCTACATGGGCTTCTTGTGATATATTCTCCCTACATGGGCTTCTTGTGATATATTCTCCCTACATGGGCTTCTTGTGATATATTCTCCCTACATGGGCTTCTTGTGATATATTCTCCCTACACGGGCGTCTTGTAATATATTCTCCCTACATGGGCTTCTTGTGATATATTCTCCCTAAATGGGCTTCTTGTGATATATTCTTCCTACATGGGCTTCTTGTGATATATTCCCCCTACATGGGCTTCTTGTGATATATTCTCCCTACATGGGCTTCTTGTGATATATTCTCCCTACATGGGCTTCTTGTGATATATTCTCCCTACATGGCTTCTTGAGATATATTCTCCCTACATGGGCTCATTTTGATAAAATCTCCCTACATGGGCTTCTTGTGATATATTCTCCCTAAATGGGCTCATTGTGATATATTCTCCCTACATGGGCTTCTTGTGATATATTCTCCCTACATGGGCTTCTTGTGATATATTCTCCCCACATGGGCTTCTTGTGATATATCCTTCCTACATGGGCTTATTGTGATATTTTCTCCCTACATGGGCTCATTGTGATATATTCTCCCTACATGGGCTCATTGTGATATATTCTCCCTACATGGGCTTCTTGTGATATATTCTCCCTACATGGGCTTCTTGTGATATAATCTCCCTACATGGGCTTCTTGTGATATATTCTCCCTACATGAGCTTCTTGTGTTAGATTCTCCCCACATGGGCTTCTTGTGATATATTCTCCCTACATGAGCTTCTTGTGATATATTCTCCCTACATGGGCTCATTGTGATATATTCTCCGTACATGGGCTTCTTGTGATATATTCTCCCTACATGGGCTTCTTGTGATATATTCTCCCTACATGGGCTTCTCGTGATATATTCTCCCTACATGGGCTTCTTGTGATATATTCTCCCCACATGGGCTTCTTGTGATATATTCCCCCTACATGGGCTTCTTGTGATATATTCTCCCTACATGGGCTTCTTGTGATATATTCCCCCTACATGGGCGTCTTGTAATATATCCTTCCTACATGGGCTTCTTGTGATATATTCTCCCTACATGGCTTCTTGTGATGAATTCCCCCTACATGGGCTTCTTGTGATATATTCTCCCTACATGGGCTTCTCGTGATATATTCTCCCTACATGGGCTTCTTGTGATATATTCTCCCTACATGGGCTCATTGTGATATATTCTCCCTACATGGGCTTCTTGTGATATATTCTCCCTACATGGGCCTCTTGTGATATATTCTCCCTACAAGGGCTTCTTGTGATATATTCTCCCCACATGGGCTTCTTGTAATATATTCTCCCTACATGGGCTTCTTGTAATATATTCTCCCTACATGGGCTTCTTGTGATATATTCTCCCTACATGGGCTTCTTGTGATATATTCTCCCTACATGGGCTTCTTGTGATATATTCCCCCTACATGGGCTTCTTGTGATATATTCTCCCTACATGGGCTTCTTGTGATATATTCTCCCTACATGGGCTTCTTGTGATATATTCTCCATACATGGGCTTCTTATGATATATTCTCCCTACATGGGCTTCTTGTGATATATTCTCCCTACATGGCTTCTTGTGATATATTCCCCCTACATGGGCTTCTTGTGATATATTCTCCCTACATGGGCTTCTTGTGATATATTCCCCCTATATGGGCTTCTTGTGATATATTCTCCCTACATGGGCTTCTTGTGATATATTCTCCCTACATGGCTTCTTGTGATATATTCCCCCTACATGGGCTTCTTGTGATATATTCTCCCTACATGGGCTTCTTGTGATATATTCTCCCTACATGGCTTCTTGTGATATATTCCCCCTACATGGGCTTCTTGTGATATATTCACCCTACATGGGCTTCTTGTGATATATTCTCCCTACATGGGCTTCTTGTGATATATTCTCCCTACATGGCTTCTTGTGATATATTCTCCCTACATGGGCTCATTGTGATATATTCTCCCTACATGGGCTTCTTGTGATATATTCTCCCTACATGGGCTCATTGTGATATATTCTCCCTACATGGGCTTCTTGTGATATATTCTCCCTACATGGGCTTCTTGTGATATATTATCCCTACATGGGCTTCTTGTAATATATTCTCCCTACATGGGCTTCTTGTGATATATTCTCCCTACATGGGCTTCTTGTGATATATTCTCCCTACATGGGCTTCTTGTGATATATTCTCCCTACATGGGCTTCTTGTGATATATTCTCCCTACACGGGCGTCTTGTAATATATTCTCCCTACATGGGCTTCTTGTGATATATTCTCCCTAAATGGGCTTCTTGTGATATATTCTTCCTACATGGGCTTCTTGTGATATATTCCCCCTACATGGGCTTCTTGTGATATATTCTCCCTACATGGGCTTCTTGTGATATATTCTCCCTACATGGGCTTCTTGTGATATATTCTCCCTACATGGCTTCTTGAGATATATTCTCCCTACATGGGCTCATTGTGATAAAATCTCCCTACATGGGCTTCTTGTGATATATTCTCCCTAAATGGGCTCATTGTGATATATTCTCCCTACATGGGCTTCTTGTGATATATTCTCCCTACATGGGCTTCTTGTGATATATTCTCCCCACATGGGCTTCTTGTGATATATTCTTCCTACATGGGCTTCTTGTGATATTTTCTCCCTACATGGGCTCATTGTGATATATTCTCCCTACATGGGCTCATTGTGATATATTCTCCCTACATGGGCTTCTTGTGATATATTCTCCCTACATGGGCTTCTTGTGATATAATCTCCCTACATGGGCTTCTTGTGATATATTCTCCCTACATGAGCTTCTTGTGTTAGATTCTCCCCACATGGGCTTCTTGTGATATATTCTCCCTACATGAGCTTCTTGTGATATATTCTCCCTACATGGGCTCATTGTGATATATTCTCCGTACATGGGCTTCTTGTGATATATTCTCCCTACATGGGCTTCTTGTGATATATTCTCCCTACATGGGCTTCTCGTGATATATTCTCCCTACATGGGCTTCTTGTGATATATTCTCCCCACATGGGCTTCTTGTGATATATTCCCCCTACATGGGCTTCTTGTGATATATTCTCCCTACATGGGCTTCTTGTGATATATTCCCCCTACATGGGCGTCTTGTAATATATCCTTCCTACATGGGCTTCTTGTGATATATTCTCCCTACATGGCTTCTTGTGATGAATTCCCCCTACATGGGCTTCTTGTGATATATTCTCCCTACATGGGCTTCTCGTGATATATTCTCCCTACATGGGCTTCTTGTGATATATTCTCCCTACATGGGCTCATTGTGATATATTCTCCCTACATGGGCTTCTTGTGATATATTCTCCCTACATGGGCTTCTTGTGATATATTCTCCCTACATGGGCTTCTTGTGATATATTCTCCCTACATGAGCTTCTTGTGATATATTCTCCCTACATGGGCTTCTTGTGATATATTCCCTCTACATGAGCTCCTTGTGATATATTCTCCCTACATGAGCTTCTTGTGATATATTCTCCCTACATGGGCTTCTTGTGATATATTCTCCCTACATGGGCTTCTTGTGATATATTCTCCCTACATGGGTTTCTTGTAATATATTCCCCCTACATGGGCTTCTTGTGATATATTCTCCCTACATGGGCTTCTTGTGATATATTCTCCCTACATGGGCTTCTTGTGATATATTTCCCCTACATGGGCTTCTTGTGATATATTCTCCCTACATGGGCTTCTTGTGATATATATTCTTCCTACATGGGCTTCTTGTGATATATTCTCCTTACATGGGCTTCTTGTGATATATTCTCCCTACATGGGCTTCTTGTGATATATTCTCCCTACATGGGCTTCTTGTAATATATTCTCCCTACATAGGCTTCTTGTAATATATTCTCCCTACATGGGCTTCTTGTGATATATTCCCCCTACATGGGCTTCTTGTAATATATTCTTCCTACATGGGCTTCTTGTGATATATTTTCCCTACATGGGCTTCTTGTAATATATTCTCCCTACATAGGCTTCTTGTAATATATTCTCCCTACATGGGCTTCTTGTGATATATTCTCCCTACATGGTCTTCTTGTGATATATTCTCCTTACATGGGCTTCTTGTGATATATTCTCCCTACATGGGCTTCTTGTGATATATTCTCCCTACATGGGCTTCTTGTGATATATTCTCCCTACATGGGCTTCTTGTGATATATTCTCCCTACATGGGCTTCTTGTGATATATTCTCCCTACATGGGCTTCTTGTGATATATTCTCCCTACATGGGCTTTATGTGATATATTCTCCTTACATGGGCTTCTTGTGATATATTCTCCCTACATGGGCTTCTTGTGATATATTCTCCCTACATGGGCTTCTTGTGATATATTCTCCCTACAAGGGCTTCTTGTGATATATTCTCCCTACATAGGCTTCTTGTAATATATTCTCCCTTCATGGGCTTCTTGTGATATATTCTCCCTACATGGGCTTCTTGTGATATATTCTCCTTACATGGGCTTCTTGTGATATATTCTCCCTACATGGGCTTCTTGTGATATATTCTCCCTACATGGGCTTCTTGTGATATATTCTCCCTACATGGGCTTCTTGTGATATATTCTCCTTACTCGGGCTTCTTGTGATATATTCTCCCTACATGGGCTTCTTGTGATATATTCTCCCTACATGGGCTTCTTGTAATATATTCTCCCTACATAGGCTTCTTGTAATATATTCTTCCTACATGGGCTTCTTGTGATATATTCTCCCTACATGGGCTTCTTGTGATATATTCTCCCTAAATGCGCTTCTTGTGATATATTTTCCCTACATGAGCTTCTTGTGATATATTCTCCCTACATGGGCTTCTTGTGATATATTCTCGCTACATGGGCTTCTTGTGATATATTCTCCCTACATGGTCTTCTTGTAATATATTCCCCCTACATGGGCTTCTTGTGATATATATTCCCTACATGGGCTTCTTGTGATATATTCTCCCTACATGGGCTTGTTGTGATATATTCCCCCTACATGGGCTTCTTGTGATATATCCTCCCTACATGGGCTTCTTGTGATATATATTCTCCCTACATGGGCTTCTTGTGATATATTCTCCTTACATGGGCTTCTTGTGATATATTCTCCCTACATGGGCTCCTTGTGATATATTCTCCCTACATGGGCTTCCTGTGATATATTCTAACAACATAGGCTTCTTGTAATATATTCTCCCCACATGGGCTTCTTGTGATATATTCCCCCTACATGGGCTTCTTGTGATATATTCTTCCTACATGGGCTCCTTGTGATATATTCTCCCTACATGGGCTTCTTGTAATATATTCTTCCTACATGTGCATCTTGTAATATATTCCCCCTACATGGGCTTCTTGTGATATATTCTCCCTACATGGGCTTCTTGTGATATATTCCCCCTATATGGGCTTCTTGTGATATATTCTCCCTACATGGGCTTCTTGTGATATATTCTCCCTACATGGGCTTCTCGTGATATATTTTCCCTACATGGGCTTCTTGTGATATATTCTTCCTACATTGGCTTCTTGTAATATATTCTCCCTATATGGGCTTCTTGTGATATATTCTCCCTACATAGGCTTCTTGTGATATATTCTCCCCACATGGGCTTCTTGTGATATATTCTCCCTACATGGGCTTCTTGTGACCTATTCTTCCTACATAGGCTTCTTGTGATATATTCTCCCTACATGGGCTTCTTGTGATATATTCTCCCTACATGGGCTTCTTATGATATATTCTCCCTACATGAGCTTCTTGTGATATATTCTCCCTACACGGGCGTCTTGTAATATATTCTCCCTACATGGGCTTCTTGTGATATATTTTTCCTACACGGGCGTCTTGTAATATATTCTTCATACATGGGCTTCTTGTGATATATTCCCCCTACATGGGCTTTTTGTGATGATATATTCTCCCTACATGGGCTTCTTGTGACATATTCTCCCTACTTAGGCTTCTTGTGATATATTCTCCCTACATGGGCTTCTTGTGATATATTCTCCCTACATGGGCTTCTTATGATATATTCTCCCTACATGGGCTTCTTGTGATATATTCTCCCTACACGGGCGTCTTGTAATATATTATCCCTACATGGGCTTCTTGTGATATATTTTTCCTACACGGGCGTCTTGTAATATATTCTTCCTACAGGGGCTTCTTGTGATATATTCTCCCTACATGGGCTCCTTGTGATATATTCTCCCTACATGGGCTTCTTGTAATATATTTCCCCTACATGGGCTTCTTGTGATATATTCTCCCTACATGGGCTTCTTGTGATATATTCTCCCTACATGGGCTTCTTGTAATATATTCCCCCTACATGGGCTTCTTGTGATATATTCTCCCTACATGGGCTTCTTGTGATATATTCTCCCTACATGGGCTTCTTGTGATTTATTCTCCCTACATGGGCTTCTTGTGATATATTCTCCCTACATGGGCTTCTTGTGATATATTCTCCCTACATAGGCTTCTTGTGATATATTCTCCCTACATGGGCTTCTTGTTATAAATTCCCCCTACACGGGCGTCTTGTAATATATTCTTCCTACATGGGCATCTTGTGATATATTCTCCCTACATGGGCTTCTTGTGATATATTCTCCCTACATGGGCTTCTTGTAATATATTCCCCCTACATGTGCTTCTTGTGATATATTCTCCCTACATGGGCTTCTTGTGATATATTCTCCCTACATGGGCTTCTCGTAATATATTCCCCCAACATGGGTTTCTTGTGATATCTTCTCCCTACATGGGCTTCTTGTGATATATTCTCCCTACATGGGCTTATTGTAATATAATCTCCCTACATGGGCTTCTTGTGATATATTCTCCCTACATGGGCTTCTTGTGATATATTCTTCCTACATGGGCTTCATGTGATATATTCTCCCTACATGGGCTTCTTGTGATATATTCTCCCTACATGGGCTTCTTGTGATATATTCTCCCTACATGGGCTTCTTGTGATATATTCTCCCTACATGGGCTTCTTGTGATTTATTCTCCCTACATGGGCATCTTGTGATATATTCTCCCTACATGGGCTTCTTGTGATATATTCTCCCTACATAGGCTTCTTGTAATATATTCTCCCTTCATGGGCTTCTCGTGATATATTCTCCCTACATGGGCTTCTTGTGATATATTCTCCTTACATGGGCTTCTTGTGATATATTCTCCCTACATGGGCATCTTGTGATATATTCTCCCTACATGGGCTTCTTGTGATATATTCTCCCTACATGGGCTTCTGGTGATATATTCTCCTTACATGGGCTTCTTGTGATATATTCTCCCCACATGGGCTTCTTGTGATATATATTCTCCCTACATGGGCTTCTTGTAATATATTCTCCCTACATAGGCTTCTTGTGATATATTCTTCCTACATGGGCTTCTTGTGATATATTCTCCCTACATGGGCTTCTTGTGATATATTCTCTCTACATGGGCTTCTTGTGATATATTTTCCCTACATGGGCTTCTTGTGATATATTCTCTCTACATGGGCTTCTTGTGATATATTCTCCCTACATGGGCTTCTTGTGATATATTCTCCCTACATGGGCTTCTTGTAATATATTCCCCCTACATGGGCTTCTTGTGATATATATTCCTTACATGGGCTTCTTGTGATATATTCTCCCTACATGGGCTTCTTGTGATATATTCCCCCTACATGGGCTTCTTGTGATATATTCTCCCTACATGGGCTTCTTGTGATATATATTCTCCCTACATGGGCTTCTTGTGATATATTCTCCTTACATGGGCTTCTTGTGATATATTCTCCCTACATGGGCTTCTTGTGATATATTCTCCCTACATGGGCTTCTTGTAATATATTCTAACAACATAGGATTCTTGTAATATATTCTCCCCACATGGGCTTCTTGTGATATATTCCCCCTACATGGGCTTCTTGTGATATATTCTTCCTACATGGGCTCCTTGTGATATATTCTCCCTACATGGGCTTCTTGTAATATATTCTTCCTACATGGGCTTCTTGTAATATATTCCCCCTACATGGGCTTCTTGTGATATATTCTCCCTACATGGGCTTCTTGTAATATATTCCCCCTACATGGGCTCCTTGTGATATATTCTCCCTACATGGGCTTCTTGTGATATATTCTCTCTACATGGGCTTCTCGTGATATATTTTCCCTACATGGGCGTCTTGTGATATATTCTTCCTACATGGGCTTCTTGTAATATATTCTCCCTATATGGGCTTCTTGTGATATATTCTCCCTACATAGGCTTCTTGTAATATATTATCCCTACACGGGCTTCTTGTGATATATTCTCCCTACATGGGCTTCTTGTGACCTATTCTTCCTACATAGGCTTCTTGTGATATATTCTCCCTACATGGGCTTCTTGTGATATATTCTCCCTACATGGGCTTCTTATGATATATTCTCCCTACATGAGCTTCTTGTGATATATTCTCCCTACACGGGCGTCTTGTAATATATTCTCCCTACATGGGCTTCTTGTGATATATTTTTCCTACACGGGCGTCTTGTAATATATTCCTCCTACATGGGCTTCTTGTGATATATTCTCCCTACATGGGCTTTTTGTGATGATATATTCTTCCTACATGGGCTTCTTGTGACATATTCTCCCTACATAGGCTTCTTGTGATATATTCTCCCTACATGGGCTTCTTGTGATATATTCTCCCTACATGGGCTTCTTATGATAAATTCCCCCTACATGGGCTTCTTGTGATATATTCTTCCTACACGGGCGTCTTGTAATATATTCTTTCTACATGGGCTTCTTGTGATATATTTTTCCTACACGGGCGTCTTGTAATATATTCTTCCTACAGGGGCTTCTTGTGATATATTCTCCCTACATGGGCTCCTCGTGATATATTCTCCCTACATGGGCTTCTTGTAATATATTTCCCCTACATCGGCTTCTTGTGATATATTCTCCCTACATGGGCTTCTTGTGATATATTCTCCCTACATGGGCTTCTTGTAATATAAATTCCCCCTACATGGGCTTCTTGTGATATATTCTCCCTACATGGGCTTCTTGTAATATATTCTCCCTACATGGGCTTCTTGTGATATATTCTCCCTACATGGGCTTCTTGTGATATATTCTCCCTACATGGGCTTCTTGTGATATATTCTCCCTACATGGGCTTCTTGTAATATATTCTCCCTACATGGGCTTCTTGTTATAAATTCCCCCTACACGGGCGTCTTGTAATATATTCTTCCTACATGGGCTTCTTGTGATATATTCTCCCTACATGGGCTTCTTGTGATATATTCCCCCTACACGGGCGTCTTGTAATATATTCTTCCTACATGGGCTTCTTGTGATATATTCTTCCTACACGGGCTTTGTGTAATATATTCCCCCTACACGGGCTTCTTGTGATATATTCTGCCTACATGGGCTTCTTGTGATATATTCTCCCTACATGGGCTTCTTGTGATATATTCTCCCTTCATGGGCTTATTGTAATATATCTCCCCTACACGGGCTTCTTGTGATATATTCTCCCTACATGGGCTTCTTGTGATATATTCTCCCAACATGGGCTTCTTGTAATATATTCCCCCTACATGTGCTTCTTGTGATATATTCTCCCTACATGGGCTTCTCGTGATATATTCTCCCTACATGGGCTTCTTGTAATATATTCCCCCAACATGGGTTTCTTGTGATATCTTCTCCCTACATGGGCTTCTTGTGATATATTCTCCGTACATGGGCTCATTGTAATATAATCTCCCTACATGGGCTTCTTGTGATATACTCTCCCTACATGGGCTTCTTGTGATATATTCTTCCTACATGGGCTTCTCGTGATATATTCTCCATACATGGGCTTCTTGTGATATATTCTCGCTACATGGGCTTCTTGTGATATATTCTCCCTACATGGGCTACTTGTGATATATTCTCCCTACATGGGCTTCTTGTGATATATTCTTCCTACATGGGCATCTTGTGATATATTCTCCCTACATGGGCTTCTTGTGATATATTCCCCCTACACGGGCGTCTTGTAATATATTCTTCCTACATGGGCTTCTTGTGATATATTCTTCCTACACGGGCTTCGTGTAATATATTCCCCCTACACGGGCTTCTTGTGATATATTCTGCCTACATGGGCTTCTTGTGATATATTCTCCCTACATGGGCTTCTTGTGATATATTCTCCCTACATGGGCTTATTGTAATATATCTCCCCTATATGGGCTTCTTGTGATATATTCTCCCTACATGGGCTTCTTGTGATATATTCTCCCTACATGGGCTTCTTGTGATATATTCTCCCCACTTGGGCTTCTTGTGATATATTCTCCCTACATGAGCTCCTTGTGATATATTCTCCCTACATGGGCTTCTTGTGATATATTCTCCCTACATGGGCTTCTTGTGATATATTCTCCCCACATGGGCTTCTTGTAATATATTCCCCCTACATGGGCTTCTTGTGATATATTCTCCCCACATGGGCTTCTTGTGATGTATTCCCCCTACATGGGCTTCTTGTGATATATTCTCCCTACATGGGCTTCTCGTGATATATTCTTCCTACATGGGCTTCTTGTGATATATTCCCCCTACACGGGCGTCTTGTAATATATTCTTCCTACATGGGCTTCTTGTGATATATTGTCCCTACATGGGCTTCTTGTAATATATTCCCCCCACACGGGCTTCTTGTGATATATTCTCTCTACATGGGCTTCTTGTGTTATATTCTCCCCACATGGGCTTCTTGTAATATATTCTCCCTACATGGGCTTCTTGTGATATATTCACCCTACATGGGCTTCTTGTGATATATTCTCCCTACATGGGCTTCTTGTGATTTATTCTCCCTACATGGGCATCTTGTGATATATTCCCCCTACACGGGCGTCTTGTAATATATTACCCCTACACGGGCTTCTTGTGATATATTCTCCCTACATGGGCTTCTTGTGATATATTCTCCCTACATGGGCTTTTTGTGATATATTCTCCCTACATGGGCTTCTTGTGATATATTCCCCTTACATGGGCTTCTTGTGATATATTCTCCCTACATGGGCTTCTTGTAATATATTCTCCCTACATGGGCTTCTTGTGATATATTCTCTCTACATGGGCTTCTTGTAATATATTCTCCCTACATGGGCTTCTTGTAATATATTCCCCCAACATGGGTTTCTTGTGATATCTTCTCCCTACATGGGCTTCTTGTGATATATTCTCCCTACATGGGCTTATTGTAATATAATCTCCCTACATGGGCTTCTTGTGATATATTCTCCCTACATGGGCTTCTTGTGATATATTCTTCCTACATGGGCTTCTTGTGATATATTCTCCCTACATGGGCTTCTTGTGATATATTCTCCCTACATGGGCTTCTTGTGATATATTCTCCCTACATGGGCTTCTTGTGATATATTCTCCCTACATGGGCTTCTTGTGATATATTCTCCCTACATGGGCATCTTGTGATATATTCTCCCTACATGGGCTTCTTGTGATATATTCTCCCTACATAGGCTTCTTGTAATATATTCTCCCTTCATGGGCTTCTTGTGATATATTCTCCCTACATGGGCTTCTTGTGATATATTCTCCCTACATGGGCTTCTAGTGATATATTCTCCTTACATGGGCTTCTTGTGATATATTCTCCCAACATGGGCTTCTTGTGATATATATTCTCCCTACATGGGCTTCTTGTAATATATTCTCTCTACATAGGCTTCTTGTGATATATTCTTCCTACATGGGCTTCTTGTGATATATTCTCCCTACATGGGCTTCTTGTGATATATTCTCCCTACATGGGCTTCTTGTGATATATTTTCCCTACATGGGCTTCTTGTGATATATTCTTCCTACATGGGCTTCTTGTGATATATTCTCCCTACATGGGCTTCTTGTGATATATTCTCCCTACATGGGCTTCTTGTGATATATATTCCCCCTACATGGGCTTCTTGTGATATATATTCCCTACATGGGCTTCTTGTGATATATTCTCCCTACATGGGCTTCTTGTGATATATTCCCCCTACATGGGCTTCTTGTGATATATTCTCCCTACATGGGCTTCTTGTGATATATATTCTCCCTACATGGGCTTCTTGTGATATATTCTCCTTACATGGGCTTCTTGTGATATATTCTCCCTACATGGGCTTCTTGTGATATATTCTCCCTACATGTGCTTCTTGTAATATATTCTAACAACATAGGCATCTTGTAATATATTCTCCCCACATGGGCTTCTTGTGATATTTTCCCCCTACATGAGATTCTTGTGATATATTCTTCCTACATGGGCTTCTTGTGATATATTCTCCCTACATGGGCTTCTTGTAATATATTCTTCCTACATGGGCTTCTTGTAAAACATTCCCCCTACATGGGCTTCTTGTGATATATTCTCCCTACATGGGCTTCTTGTAATATATTCCCCCTACATGGGCTCCTTGTGATATATTCTCCCTACATGGGCTTCTTGTGATATATTCTCCCTACATGGGCTTCTCGTGATATATTTTCCCTACATGGGCGTCTTGTGATATATTCTTCCTACATGGGCACCTTGTAATATATTCTCCCTATATGGGCTTCTTGTGATATATTCTCCCTACATAGGCTTCTTGTAATATATTCTCCCTACATGGGCTCCTTGTGATATATTCTCCCTACATGGGCTTCTTGTGACCTATTCTTCCTACATAGGCTTCTTGTGATATATTCTCCCTACATGGGCTTCTTGTGATATATTCTCCCTACATGGGCTTCTTATGATATATTCTCCCTACATGAGCTTCCTATGATATATTCTTCCTACACGGGCGTCTTGTAATATATTCTCCCTACATGGGCTTCTTGTGATATATTTATCCTACACGGGCGTCTTATAATATATTCCTCCTACTTGGGCTTCTTGTGATATATTCTCCCTACATGGGCTTTTTGTGATGATATATTCTCCCTACATGGGCTTCTTGTGACATATTCTCCCTACATAGGCTTCTTGTGATATATTCTCCCCACATGGGCTTCTTGTGATATATTCTCCCTACATGGGCTTCTTATGATAAATTCTCCCTACATGGGCTTCTTGTGATATATTCTCCCTACACGGGCGTCTTGTAATATATTCTCCCTACATGGGCTTCTTGTGATATATTTTTCCTACACGGGCGTCTTGTAATATATTCTTCCTACAGGGGCTTCTTGTGATATATTCTCCCTACATGGGCTCCTTGTGATATATTCTCCCTACATGGACTTCTTGTAATATATTTCCCCTACATCGGCTTCTTGTGATATATTCTCCCTACATGGGCTTCTTGTGATATATTCTCCCTACATGGGCTTCTTGTAATATATTTCCTCTACATGGGCTTCTTGTGATATATTCTCCCTACATGGGCTTCTTGTAATATATTCTCCCTACATGGGCTTCTTGTGATATATTCTCCCTACATGGGCTTCTTGTGATATATTCTCCCTACATGGGCTTCTTGTGATATATTCTCCCTACATGGGCTTCTTGTAATATATTCTCCCTACATGGGCTTCTTGTTATAAATTCCCCCTACACGGGCGTCTTGTAATATATTCTTCCTACATGGGCTTCTTGTGATATATTCTCCCTACATGGGCTTCTTGTGATATATTCTCCCTACATGGGCTTCTTGTAATATATTCCCCCTACATGTGCTTCTTGTGATATATTCTCCCTACATGGGCTTCTTGTGATATATTCTCCCTACATGGGCTTCTTGTAATATATTCCCCCAACATGGGTTTCTTGTGATATCTTCTCCCTACATGGGCTTCTTTCGATATATTCTCCCTACATGGGCTCATTGTAATATAATCTCCCTACATGGGCTTCTTGTGATATATTCTCCCTACATGGGCTTCTTGTGATATATGCTTCCTACATGGGCTTCTTGTGATATATTCTCCCTACATGGGCTTCTTGTTATATATTCTCCCTACATGGGCTTCTTGTGATATATTCTCCCTACATGGGCTTCTTGTGATATATTCTCCCTACATGGACTTCTTGTGATATATTCTCCCTACATGGGCATCTTGTGATATATTCTCGCCACATGGGCTTCTTGTGATATATTCCCCCTACACGGGCGTCTTGTAATATATTCTTCCTACATGGGCTTCTTGTGATATATTCTTCCTACACGGGCTTCGTGTAATATATTCCCCCTACACGGGCTTCTTGTGATATATTCTGCCCGCATGGGCTTCTTGTGATATATTCTTTCTACATGGGCTTCTTGTGATATATTCTCCCTACATGGGCTTATTGTAATATATCTCCCCTACACGGGCTTCTTGTGATATATTCTCCCTACATGGGCTTCTTGTGATATATTCTCCCTACATGGGCTTCTTGTGATATATTCTCCCCACTTGGGCTTCTTGTGATATATTCTCCCTACATGAGCTTCTTGTGATATATTCTTCCTACATGGGCTTCTTGTGATATATTCTCCCTACATGGGCTTCTTGTGATATATTCTCCCTACATGGGCTTCTTGTAATATATTCCCCCTACATGTGCTTCTTGTGATATATTCTCCCTACATGGGCTTCTTGTGATATATTCTCCCTACATGGGCTTCTTGTAATATATTCCCCCAACATGGGTTTCTTGTGATATCTTCTCCCTACATGGGCTTCTTTTGATATATTCTCCCTACATGGGCTTATTGTAATATAATCTCCCTACATGGGCTTCTTGTGATATATTCTCCCTACATGGGCTTCTTGTGATATATTCTTCCTACATGGGCTTCTTGTGATATATTCTCCCTACATGGGCTTCTTGTTATATATTCTCCCTACATGGGCTTCTTGTGATATATTCTCCCTACATGGGCTCCTTGTGATATATTCTCCCTACATGGACTTCTTGTGATATATTCTCCCTACATGGGCATCTTGTGATATATTCTCCCTACATGGGCTTCTTGTGATATATTCCCCCTACACGGGCGTCTTGTAATATATTCTTCCTACATGGGCTTCTTGTGATATATTCTTCCTACACGGGCTTCGTGTAATATATTCCCCCTACACGGGCTTCTTGTTATATATTCTGCCCACATGGGCTTCTTGTGATATATTCTTTCTACATGGGCTTCTTGTGATATATTCTCCCTACATGGGCTTATTGTAATATATCTCCCCTACACGGGCTTCTTGTGATATATTCTCCCTACATGGGCTTCATGTGATATATTCTCCCTACATGGGCTTCTTGTGATATATTCTTCCCACTTGGGCTTCTTGTGATATATTCTCCCTACATGAGCTTCTTGTGATATATTCTCCCTACATGGGCTTCTTGTGATATATTCTCCCTACATTGGCTTCTTGTGATATATTCTCCCCACATGGGCTTCTTGTAATATATTCCCCCTACATGGGCTTCTTGTGATATATTCTCCCCACATGGGCTTCTTGTGATGTATTCCCCGTACATGGGCTTCTTGTGATATATTCTCCCCACATGGGCTTCTCGTGATATATTCTTCCTACATGGGCTTCTTGTGATATATTCCCCCTACACGGGCGTCTTGTAATATATTCTTCCTACATGGGCTTCTTGTGATATATTCTCCCTACATGGGCTTCTTGTAATATATTCCCCCCACACGGGCTTCTTGTGATATATTCTCTCTACATGGGCTTCTTGTGTTATATTCTCCCCACATGGGCTTCTTGTAATATATTCTCCCTACATGGGCTTCTTGTGATATATTCCCCCTACATGGGCTTCTTGTGATATATTCTGCCTACATGGGCTTCTTGTGATTTATTCTCCCTACATGAGCTTCTTGTGATATATTCCCCCTACACGGGCGTCTTGTAATATATTCTTCCTACATGGGCTTCTTGTGATATATTCTCCCTACATGGGCTTCTTGTAATATATTCCCCCTACACGGGCTTCTTGTAATATATTACCCCTACACGGGCTTCTTGTGATATATTCTCCCTACAAGGGCTTCTTGTGATATATTCTCCCTACATGGGCTTTTTGTGATATATTCTCCCTACATGGGCTTCTTGTGATATATTCCCCTTACATGGGCTTCTTGTGATATATTCTCCCTACATGGGCTTCTTGTAATATATTCTCCCTACATGGGCTTCTTGTGATATATTCTCCCTACATGGGCTTCTTGTAATATATTCTCCCTACATGGGCTTCTTGTGATATATTCTCCCTACATGGGCTTCTTGTGATATATTCTCCCTACATGGGCTTCTTGTGATATATTCTTCCTACATAGGCTTCTTGTGATATATTCTCCCTACATGGGCTTCTTGTGATATATTCTCCCTACATGGGCTTCTTGTGATATATTCTTCCTACATGGGCTTCTTGTGATATATTCTCCCTACATGGGCTTCTTGTGATATATTCTCCCTACATGGGCCTCTTGTGATATATTCTCCCTACAAGGGCTTCTTGTGATATATTCTCCCCACATGGGCTTCTTGTAATATATTCTCCCTACATGGGCTTCTTGTAATATATTCTCCCTACATGGGCTTCTTGTGATATATTCTCCCTACATGGGCTTCTTGTGATATATTCTCCCTACATGGGCTTCTTGTGATATATTCTCCCTACATGGGCTTCTTGTGATATATTCTCCCTACATGGGCTTCTTGTGATATATTCTCCCTACATGGGCTTCTTGTGATATATTCTCCCTACATAGGCTTCTTGTGATATATTCTCCCTACATGGGCTTCTTGTGATATATTCTCCCTACATTGGCTTCTTGTAATATATACTCCCTACATGGGCTTCTTGTTATATATTCTCCCTACATGGGCTTCTTGTGATATATTCTCCCTACATGGGCTTCTTGTGATATATTCTCCCTACATTGGCTTCTTGTAATATATTCTCGCTTCATGGGCTTCTTGTCATATATTCTCCCTACATGGGCTTCTTGTGATATATTCTCCCTACATGGGCTTCTTGTGATATATTCTCCCTACATGGGCTTCTTGTGATATATTCTCCCTACATGGGCTTCTTGTGATATATTCTCCCTACATGGGCTTCTTGTGATATATTCTCCCTACATGGGCTTCTTGTGATATATTCTCCCTACATGGGCTTCTTGTGATATATTCTCCCTACATGGGCTTCTTGTGATATATTCTCCCTACATGGGCTTCTTGTGATATATTCTCCCTACATGGGCTTCTTGTGATATATTCTCCCTACATGGGCTTCTTGTGATATATTCTCCCTACATAGGCTTCTTGTGATATATTCTCCCTACATGGGCTTCTTGTGATATATTCTCCCTACATTGGCTTCTTGTAATATATTCTCCCTACATGGGCTTCTTGTTATATATTCTCCCTACATGGGCTTCTTGTGATATATTCTCCCTACATGGGCTTCTTGTGATATATTCTCCCTACATTGGCTTCTTGTAATATATTCTCCACTCATGGGCTTCTTGTCATATATTCTCCCTACATGGGCTTCTTGTGATATATTCTCCCTACATGGGCTTCTTGTGATATATTCTTCCTACATGGGCTTCTTGTAATATATTCTCCCTACATGGGCTTCTTGTGATATATTCTCCCTACATGGGCTTCTTGTGATATATTCTCCCTACATGGGCTTCTTGTGATATATTCTCCCTACATGGGCTTCTTGTGATATATTCTCCCTACACGGGCGTCTTGTAATATATTCTCCCTACATGGGCTTCTTGTGATATATTCTCCCTAAATGGGCTTCTTGTGATATATTCTTCCTACATGGGCTTCTTGTGATATATTCCCCCTACATGGGCTTCTTGTGATATATTCTCCCTACATGGGCTTCTTGTGATATATTCTCCCTAAATGGGCTTCTTGTGATATATTCTCCCTACATGGCTTCTTGAGATATATTCTCCCTACATGGGCTCATTGTGATAAAATCTCCCTACATGGGCTTCTTGTGATATATTCTCCCTAAATGGGCTCATTGTGATATATTCTCCCTACATGGGCTTCTTGTGATATATTCTCCCTACATGGGCTTCTTGTGATATATTCTCCCCACATGGGCTTCTTGTGATATATCCTTCCTACATGGGCTTCTTGTGATATTTTCTCCCTACATGGGCTCATTGTGATATATTCTCCCTACATGGGCTCATTGTGATATATTCTCCCTACATGGGCTTCTTGTGATATATTCTCCCTACATGGGCTTCTTGTGATATAATCTCCCTACATGGGCTTCTTGTGATATATTCTCCCTACATGAGCTTCTTGTGTTAGATTCTCCCCACATGGGCTTCTTGTGATATATTCTCCCTACATGAGCTTCTTGTGATATATTCTCCCTACATGGGCTCATTGTGATATATTCTCCGTACATGGGCTTCTTGTGATATATTCTCCCTACATGGGCTTCTTGTGATATATTCTCCCTACATGGGCTTCTCGTGATATATTCTCCCTACATGGGCTTCTTGTGATATATTCTCCCCACATGGGCTTCTTGTGATATATTCCCCCTACATGGGCTTCTTGTGATATATTCTCCCTACATGGGCTTCTTGTGATATATTCCCCCTACATGGGCGTCTTGTAATATATCCTTCCTACATGGGCTTCTTGTGATATATTCTCCCTACATGGCTTCTTGTGATGAATTCCCCCTACATGGGCTTCTTGTGATATATTCTCCCTACATGGGCTTCTCGTGATATATTCTCCCTACATGGGCTTCTTGTGATATATTCTCCCTACATGGGCTCATTGTGATATATTCTCCCTACATGGGCTTCTTGTGATATATTCTCCCTACATGGGCTTCTTGTGATATATTCTCCCTACATGGGCTTCTTGTGATATATTCTCCCTACATGAGCTTCTTGTGATATATTCTCCCTACATGGGCTTCTTGTGATATATTCCCTCTACATGAGCTCCTTGTGATATATTCTCCCTACATGAGCTTCTTGTGATATATTCTCCCTACATGGGCTTCTTGTGATATATTCTCCCTACATGGGCTTCTTGTGATATATTCTCCCTACATGGGTTTCTTGTAATATATTCCCCCTACATGGGCTTCTTGTGATATATTCTCCCTACATGGGCTTCTTGTGATATATTCTCCCTACATGGGCTTCTTGTGATATATTCCCCCTACATGGGCTTCTTGTGATATATTCTCCCTACATGGGCTTCTTGTGATATATATTCTTCCTACATGGGCTTCTTGTGATATATTCTCCTTACATGGGCTTCTTGTGATATATTCTCCCTACATGGGCTTCTTGTGATATATTCTCCCTACATGGGCTTCTTGTAATATATTCTCCCTACATAGGCTTCTTGTAATATATTCTCCCTACATGGGCTTCTTGTGATATATTCCCCCTACATGGGCTTCTTGTAATATATTCTTCCTACATGGGCTTCTTGTGATATATTTTCCCTACATGGGCTTCTTGTAATATATTCTCCCTACATAGGCTTCTTGTAATATATTCTCCCTACATGGGCTTCTTGTGATATATTCTCCCTACATGGTCTTCTTGTGATATATTCTCCTTACATGGGCTTCTTGTGATATATTCTCCCTACATGGGCTTCTTGTGATATATTCTCCCTACATGGGCTTCTTGTGATATATTCTCCCTACATGGGCTTCTTGTGATATATTCTCCCTACATGGGCTTCTTGTGATATATTCTCCCTACATGGGCTTCTTGTGATATATTCTTCCTACATGGGCTTCTTGTTATATATTCTCCCTACATGGGCTTCTTGTGATATATTCTCCCTACATGGGCTTCTTGTGATATATTCTCCCTACATGGGCTTCTTGTGATATATTCTCCCTACATGGGCTTCTTGTGATATATTCTCCCTACACGGGCGTCTTGTAATATATTCTCCCTACATGGGCTTCTTGTGATATATTCTCCCTAAATGGGCTTCTTGTGATATATTCTTCCTACATGGGCTTCTTGTGATATATTCCCCCTACATGGGCTTCTTGTGATATATTCTCCCTACATGGGCTTCTTGTGATATATTCTCCCTACATGGGCTTCTTGTGATATATTCTCCCTACATGGCTTCTTGAGATATATTCTCCCTACATGGGCTCATTGTGATAAAATCTCCCTACATGGGCTTCTTGTGATATATTCTCCCTAAATGGGCTCATTGTGATATATTCTCCCTACATGGGCTTCTTGTGATATATTCTCCCTACATGGACTTCTTGTGATATATTCTCCCCACATGGGCTTCTTGTGATATATTCTTCCTACATGGGCTTCTTGTGATATTTTCTCCCTACATGGGCTCATTGTGATATATTCTCCCTACATGGGCTCATTGTGATATATTCTCCCTACATGGGCTTCTTGTGATATATTCTCCCTACATGGGCTTCTTGTGATATAATCTCCCTACATGGGCTTCTTGTGATATATTCTCCCTACATGAGCTTCTTGTGTTAGATTCTCCCCACATGGGCTTCTTGTGATATATTCTCCCTACATGAGCTTCTTGTGATATATTCTCCCTACATGGGCTCATTGTGATATATTCTCCGTACATGGGCTTCTTGTGATATATTCTCCCTACATGGGCTTCTTGTGATATATTCTCCCTACATGGGCTTCTCGTGATATATTCTCCCTACATGGGCTTCTTGTGATATATTCTCCCCACATGGGCTTCTTGTGATATATTCCCCCTACATGGGCTTCTTGTGATATATTCTCCCTACATGGGCTTCTTGTGATATATTCCCCCTACATGGGCGTCTTGTAATATATCCTTCCTACATGGGCTTCTTGTGATATATTCTCCCTACATGGCTTCTTGTGATGAATTCCCCCTACATGGGCTTCTTGTGATATATTCTCCCTACATGGGCTTCTCGTGATATATTCTCCCTACATGGGCTTCTTGTGATATATTCTCCCTACATGGGCTCATTGTGATATATTCTCCCTACATGGGCTTCTTGTGATATAATCTCCCTACATGGGCTTCTTGTGATATATTCTCCCTACATGGGCTTCTTGTGATATATTCTCCCTACATGAGCTTCTTGTGATATATTCTCCCTACATGGGCTTCTTGTGATATATTCCCTCTACATGAGCTCCTTGTGATATATTCTCCCTACATGAGCTTCTTGTGATATATTCTCCCTACATGGGCTTCTTGTGATATATTCTCCCTACATGGGCTTCTTGTGATATATTCTCCCTACATGGGTTTCTTGTAATATATTCCCCCTACATGGGCTTCTTGTGATATATTCTCCCTACATGGGCTTCTTGTGATATATTCTCCCTACATGGGCTTCTTGTGATATATTCCCCCTACATGGGCTTCTTGTGATATATTCTCCCTACATGGGCTTCTTGTGATATATATTCTTCCTACATGGGCTTCTTGTGATATATTCTCCTTACATGGGCTTCTTGTGATATATTCTCCCTACATGGGCTTCTTGTGATATATTCTCCCTACATGGGCTTCTTGTAATATATTCTCCCTACATAGGCTTCTTGTAATATATTCTCCCTACATGGGCTTCTTGTGATATATTCCCCCTACATGGGCTTCTTGTAATATATTCTTCCTACATGGGCTTCTTGTGATATATTTTCCCTACATGGGCTTCTTGTAATATATTCTCCCTACATAGGCTTCTTGTAATATATTCTCCCTACATGGGCTTCTTGTGATATATTCTCCCTACATGGTCTTCTTGTGATATATTCTCCTTACATGGGCTTCTTGTGATATATTCTCCCTACATGGGCTTCTTGTGATATATTCTCCCTACATGGGCTTCTTGTGATATATTCTCCCTACATGGGCTTCTTGTGATATATTCTCCCTACATGGGCTTCTTGTGATATATTCTCCCTACATGGGCTTCTTCTGATATATTCTCCCTACATGGGCTTTATGTGATATATTCTCCTTACATGGGCTTCTTGTGATATATTCTCCCTACATGGGCTTCTTGTGATATATTCTCCCTACATGGGCTTCTTGTGATATATTCTCCCTACAAGGGCTTCTTGTGATATATTCTCCCTACATAGGCTTCTTGTAATATATTCTCCCTTCATGGGCTTCTTGTGATATATTCTCCCTACATGGGCTTCTTGTGATATATTCTCCTTACATGGGCTTCTTGTGATATATTCTCCCTACATGGGCTTCTTGTGATATATTCTCCCTACATGGGCTTCTTGTGATATATTCTCCCTACATGGGCTTCTTGTGATATATTCTCCTTACTCGGGCTTCTTGTGATATATTCTCCCTACATGGGCTTCTTGTGATATATTCTCCCTACATGGGCTTCTTGTAATATATTCTCCCTACATAGGCTTCTTGTAATATATTCTTCCTACATGGGCTTCTTGTGATATATTCTCCCTACATGGGCTTCTTGTGATATATTCTCCCTAAATGCGCTTCTTGTGATATATTTTCCCTACATGAGCTTCTTGTGATATATTCTCCCTACATGGGCTTCTTGTGATATATTCTCGCTACATGGGCTTCTTGTGATATATTCTCCCTACATGGTCTTCTTGTAATATATTCCCCCTACATGGGCTTCTTGTGATATATATTCCCTACATGGGCTTCTTGTGATATATTCTCCCTACATGGGCTTGTTGTGATATATTCCCCCTACATGGGCTTCTTGTGATATATCCTCCCTACATGGGCTTCTTGTGATATATATTCTCCCTACATGGGCTTCTTGTGATATATTCTCCTTACATGGGCTTCTTGTGATATATTCTCCCTACATGGGCTCCTTGTGATATATTCTCCCTACATGGGCTTCCTGTGATATATTCTAACAACATAGGCTTCTTGTAATATATTCTCCCCACATGGGCTTCTTGTGATATATTCCCCCTACATGGGCTTCTTGTGATATATTCTTCCTACATGGGCTCCTTGTGATATATTCTCCCTACATGGGCTTCTTGTAATATATTCTTCCTACATGTGCATCTTGTAATATATTCCCCCTACATGGGCTTCTTGTGATATATTCTCCCTACATGGGCTTCTTGTAATATATTCCCCCTATATGGGCTCCTTGTGATATATTCTCCCTACATGGGCTTCTTGTGATATATTCTCCCTACATGGGCTTCTCGTGATATATTTTCCCTACATGGGCTTCTTGTGATATATTCTTCCTACATTGGCTTCTTGTAATATATTCTCCCTATATGGTCTTCTTGTGATATATTCTCCCTACATAGGCTTCTTGTGATATATTCTCCCCACATGGGCTTCTTGTGATATATTCTCCCTACATGGGCTTCTTGTGACCTATTCTTCCTACATAGGCTTCTTGTGATATATTCTCCCTACATGGGCTTCTTGTGATATATTCTCCCTACATGGGCTTCTTATGATATATTCTCCCTACATGAGCTTCTTGTGATATATTCTCCCTACACGGGCGTCTTGTAATATATTCTCCCTACATGGGCTTCTTGTGATATATTTTTCCTACACGGGCGTCTTGTAATATATTCTTCCTACATGGGCTTCTTGTGATATATTCCCTCTACATGGGCTTTTTGTGATGATATATTCTCCCTACATGGGCTTCTTGTGACATATTCTCCCTACTTAGGCTTCTTGTGATATATTCTCCCTACATGGGCTTCTTGTGATATATTCTCCCTACATGGGCTTCTTATGATATATTCTCCCTACATGGGCTTCTTGTGATATATTCTCCCTACACGGGCGTCTTGTAATATATTATCCCTACATGGGCTTCTTGTGATATATTTTTCCTACACGGGCGTCTTGTAATATATTCTTCCTACAGGGGCTTCTTGTGATATATTCTCCCTACATGGGCTCCTTGTGATATATTCTCCCTACATGGGCTTCTTGTAATATATTTCCCCTACATGGGCTTCTTGTGATATATTCTCCCTACATGGGCTTCTTGTGATATATTCTCCCTACATGGGCTTCTTGTAATATATTCCCCCTACATGGGCTTCTTGTGATATATTCTCCCTACATGGGCTTCTTGTGATATATTCTCCCTACATGGGCTTCTTGTGATATATTCTCCCTACATGGGCTTCTTGTGATATATTCTCCCTACATGGGCTTCTTGTGATATATTCTCCCTACATAGGCTTCTTGTGATATATTCTCCCTACATGGGCTTCTTGTTATAAATTCCCCCTACACGGGCGTCTTGTAATATATTCTTCCTACATGGGCATCTTGTGATATATTCTCCCTACATGGGCTTCTTGTGATATATTCTCCCTACATGGGCTTCTTGTAATATATTCCCCCTACATGTGCTTCTTGTGATATATTCTCCCTACATGGGCTTCTTGTGATATATTCTCCCTACATGGGCTTCTCGTAATATATTCCCCCAACATGGGTTTCTTGTGATATCTTCTCCCTACATGGGCTTCTTGTGATATATTCTCCCTACATGGGCTTATCGTAATATAATCTCCCTACATGGGCTTCTTGTGATATATTCTCCCTACATGGGCTTCTTGTGATATATTCTTCCTACATGGGCTTCATGTGATATATTCTCCCTACATGGGCTTCTTGTGATATATTCTCCCTACATGGGCTTCTTGTGATATATTCTCCCTACATGGGCTTCTTGTGATATATTCTCCCTACATGGGCTTCTTGTGATTTATTCTCCCTACATGTGCATCTTGTGATATATTCTCCCTACATGGGCTTCTTGTGATATATTCTCCCTACATAGGCTTCTTGTAATATATTCTCCCTTCATGGGCTTCTTGTGATATATTCTCCCTACATGGGCTTCTTGTGATATATTCTCCTTACATGGGCTTCTTGTGATATATTCTCCCTACATGGGCATCTTGTGATATATTCTCCCTACATGGGCTTCTTGTGATATATTCTCCCTACATGGGCTTCTGGTGATATATTTTCCTTACATGGGCTTCTTGTGATATATTCTCCCCACATGGGCTTCTTGTGATATATATTCTCCCTACATGGGCTTCTTGTAATATATTCTCCCTACATAGGCTTCTTGTGATATATTCTTCCTACATGGGCTTCTTGTGATATATTCTCCCTACATGGGCTTCTTGTGATATATTCTCTCTACATGGGCTTCTTGTGATATATTTTCCCTACATGGGCTCCTTGTGATATATTCTCCCTACATGGGCTTCTTGTGATATATATTCTCCCTACATGGGCTTCTTGTGATATATTCTCCTTACATGGGCTTCTTGTGATATATTCTCCCTACATGGGCTTCTTGTGATATATTCTCCCTACATGGGCTTCTTGTAATATATTCTAACAACATAGGATTCTTGTAATATATTCTCCCCACATGGGCTTCTTGTGATATATTCCCCCTACATGGGCTTCTTGTGATATATTCTTCCTACATGGGCTCCTTGTGATATATTCTCCCTACATGGGCTTCTTGTAATATATTCTTCCTACATGGGCTTCTTGTAATATATTCCCCCTACATGGGCTTCTTGTGATATATTCTCCCTACATGGGCTTCTTGTAATATATTCCCCCTACATGGGCTCCTTGTGATATATTCTCCCTACATGGGCTTCTTGTGATATATTCTCCCTACATGGGCTTCTCGTGATATATTTTCCCTACATGGGCGTCTTGTGATATATTCTTCCTACATGGGCTTCTTGTAATATATTCTCCCTATATGGGCTTCTTGTGATATATTCTCCCTACATAGGCTTCTTGTAATATATTCTCCCTACATGGGCTTCTTGTGATATATTCTCCCTACATGGGCTTCTTGTGACATATTCTTCCTACATAGGCTTCTTGTGATATATTCTCCCTACATGGGCTTCTTGTGATATATTCTCCCTACATGGGCTTCTTATGATATATTCTCCCTACATGAGCTTCTTGTGATATATTCTCCCTACACGGGCGTCTTGTAATATATTCTCCCTACATGGGCTTCTTGTGATATATTTTTCCTACACGGGCGTCTTGTAATATATTCCTCCTACATGGGCTTCTTGTGATATATTCTCCCTACATGGGCTTTTTGTGATGATATATTCTTCCTACATGGGCTTCTTGTGACATATTCTCCCTACATAGGCTTCTTGTGATATATTCTCCCTACATGGGCTTCTTGTGATATATTCTCCCTACATGGGCTTCTTATGATAAATTCCCCCTACATGGGCTTCTTGTGATATATTCTCCCTACACGGGCGTCTTGTAATATATTCTTTCTACATGGGCTTCTTGTGATATATTTTTCCTACACGGGCGTCTTGTAATATATTCTTCCTACAGGGGCTTCTTGTGATATATTCTCCCTACATGGGCTCCTCGTGATATATTCTCCCTACATGGGCTTCTTGTAATATATTTCCCCTACATCGGCTTCTTGTGATATATTCTCCCTACATGGGCTTCTTGTGATATATTCTCCCTACATGAGCTTCTTGTAATATAAATTCCCCCTACATGGGCTTCTTGTGATATATTCTCCCTACATGGGCTTCTTGTAATATATTCTCCCTACATGGGCTTCTTGTGATATATTCTCCCTACATGGGCTTCTTGTGATATATTCTCCCTACATGGGCTTCTTGTGATATATTCTCCCTACATGGGCTTCTTGTAATATATTCTCCCTACATGGGCTTCTTGTTATAAATTCCCCCTACACGGGCGTCTTGTAATATATTCTTCCTACATGGGCTTCTTGTGATATATTCTCCCTACATGGGCTTCTTGTGATATATTCCCCCTACACGGGCGTCTTGTAATATATTCTTCCTACATGGGCTTCTTGTGATATATTCTTCCTACACGGGCTTCGTGTAATATATTCCCCCTACACGGGCTTCTTGTGATATATTCTGCCTACATGGGCTTCTTGTGATATATTCTCCCTACATGGGCTTCTTGTGATATATTCTCCCTACATGGGCTTATTGTAATATATCTCCCCTACACGGGCTTCTTGTGATATATTCTCCCTACATGGGCTTCTTGTGATATATTCTCCCTACATGGGCTTCTTGTAATATATTCCCCCTACATGTGCTTCTTGTGATATATTCTCCCTACATGGGCTTCTCGTGATATATTCTCCCTACATGGGCTTCTTGTAATATATTCCCCCAACATGGGTTTCTTGTGATATCTTCTCCCTACATGGGCTTCTTGTGATATATTCTCCGTACATGGGCTCATTGTAATATAATCTCCCTACATGGGCTTCTTGTGATATACTCTCCCTACATGGGCTTCTTGTGATATATTCTTCCTACATGGGCTTCTCGTGATATATTCTCCATACATGGGCTTCTTGTGATATATTCTCGCTACATGGGCTTCTTGTGATATATTCTCCCTACATGGGCTACTTGTGATATATTCTCCCTACATGGGCTTCTTGTGATATATTCTTCCTACATGGGCATCTTGTGATATATTCTCCCTACATGGGCTTCTTGTGATATATTCCCCCTACACGGGCGTCTTGTAATATATTCTTCCTACATGGGCTTCTTGTGATATATTCTTCCTACACGGGCTTCGTGTAATATATTCCCCCTACACGGGCTTATTGTGATATATTCTGCCTACATGGGCTTCTTGTGATATATTCTCCCTACATGGGCTTCTTGTGATATATTCTCCCTACATGGGCTTATTGTAATATATCTCCCCTACACGGGCTTCTTGTGATATATTCTCCCTACATGGGCTTCTTGTGATATATTCTCCCTACATGGGCTTCTTGTGATATATTCTCCCCACTTGGGCTTCTTGTGATATATTCTCCCTACATGAGCTCCTTGTGATATATTCTCCCTACATGGGCTTCTTGTGATATATTCTCCCTACATGGGCTTCTTGTGATATATTCTCCCCACATGGGCTTCTTGTAATATATTCCCCCTACATGGGCTTCTTGTGATATATTCTCCCCACATGGGCTTCTTGTGATGTATTCCCCCTACATGGGCTTCTTGTGATATATTCTCCCTACATGGGCTTCTCGTGATATATTCTTCCTACATGGGCTTCTTGTGATATATTCCCCCTACACGGGCGTCTTGTAATATATTCTTCCTACATGGGCTTCTTGTGATATATTGTCCCTACATGGGCTTCTTGTAATATATTCCCCCCACACGGGCTTCTTGTGATATATTCTCTCTACATGGGCTTCTTGTGTTATATTCTCCCCACATGGGCTTCTTGTAATATATTCTCCCTACATGGGCTTCTTGTGATATATTCACCCTACATGGGCTTCTTGTGATATATTCTCCCTACATGGGCTTCTTGTGATTTATTCTCCCTACATGGGCTTCTTGTGATATATTCCCCCTACACGGGCGTCTTGTAATATATTCTTCCTACATGGGCTTCTCGTGATATATTCTCCCTACATGGGCTTCTTGTAATATATTCCCCCTACACGGGCTTCTTGTAATATATTACCCCTACACGGGCTTCTTGTGATATATTCTCCCTACATGGGCTTCTTGTGATATATTCTCCCTACATGGGCTTTTTGTGATATATTCTCCCTACATGGGCTTCTTGTGATATATTCCCCTTACATGGGCTTCTTGTGATATATTCTCCCTACATGGGCTTCTTGTAATATATTCTCCCTACATGGGCTTCTTGTGATATATTCTCCCTACATGGGCTTCTTGTAATATATTCTCCCTACATGGGCTTCTTGTAATATATTCCCCCAACATGGGTTTCTTGTGATATCTTCTCCCTACATGGGCTTCTTGTGATATATTCTCCCTACATGGGCTTATTGTAATATAATCTCCCTACATGGGCTTCTTGTGATATATTCTCCCTACATGGGCTTCTTGTGATATATTCTTCCTACATGGGCTTCTTGTGATATATTCTCCCTACATGGGCTTCTTGTGATATATTCTCCCTACATGGGCTTCTTGTGATATATTCTCCCTACATGGGCTTCTTGTGATATATTCTCCCTACATGGGCTTCTTGTGATATATTCTCCCTACATGGGCATCTTGTGATATATTCTCCCTACATGGGCTTCTTGTGATATATTCTCCCTACATAGGCTTCTTGTAATATATTCTCCCTTCATGGGCTTCTTGTGATATATTCTCCCTACATGGGCTTCTTGTGATATATTCTCCTTACATGGGCTTCTTGTGATATATTCTCCCTACATGGGCTTCTTGTGATATATTCTCCCTACATGGGCTTCTTGTGATATATTCTCCCTACATGGGCTTCTAGTGATATATTCTCCTTACATGGGCTTCTTGTGATATATTCTCCCTACATGGGCTTCTTGTGATATATATTCTCCCTACATGGGCTTCTTGTAATATATTCTCCCTACATAGGCTTCTTGTGATATATTCTTCCTACATGGGCTTCTTGTGATATATTCTCCCTACATGGGCTTCTCGTGATATATTCTCCCTACATGGGCTTCTTGTGATATATTTTCCCTACATGGGCTTCTTGTGATATATTCTTCCTACATGGGCTTCTTGTGATATATTCTCCCTACATGGGCTTCTTGTGATATATTCTCCCTACATGGGCTTCTTGTGATATATATTCCCCCTACATGGGCTTCTTGTGATATATATTCCCTACATGGGCTTCTTGTGATATATTCTCCCTACATGGGCTTCTTGTGATATATTCCCCCTACATGGGCTTCTTGTGATATATTCTCCCTACATGGGCTTCTTGTGATATATATTCTCCCTACATGGGCTTCTTGTGATATATTCTCCTTACATGGGCTTCTTGTGATATATTCTCCCTACATGGGCTTCTTGTGATATATTCTCCCTACATGTGCTTCTTGTAATATATTCTAACAACATAGGCATCTTGTAATATATTCTCCCCACATGGGCTTCTTGTGATATTTTCCCCCTACATGAGATTCTTGTGATATATTCTTCCTACATGGGCTTCTTGTGATATATTCTCCCTACATGGGCTTCTTTTAATATATTCTTCCTACATGGGCTTCTTGTAAAACATTCCCCCTACATGGGCTTCTTGTGATATATTCTCCCTACATGGGCTTCTTGTAATATATTCCCCCTACATGGGCTCCTTGTGATATATTCTCCCTACATGGGCTTCTTGTGATATATTCTCCCTACATGGGCTTCTCGTGATATATTTTCCCTACATGGGCGTCTTGTGATATATTCTTCCTACATGGGCACCTTGTAATATATTCTCCCTATATGGGCTTCTTGTGATATATTCTCCCTACATAGGCTTCTTGTAATATATTCTCCCTACATGGGCTCCTTGTGATATATTCTCCCTACATGGGCTTCTTGTGACCTATTCTTCCTACATAGGCTTCTTGTGATATATTCTCCCTACATGGGCTTCTTGTGATATATTCTCCCTACATGGGCTTCTTATGATATATTCTCCCTACATGAGCTTCCTATGATATATTCTTCCTACACGGGCGTCTTGTAATATATTCTCCCTACATGGGCTTCTTGTGATATATTTATCCTACACGGGCGTCTTATAATATATTCCTCCTACTTGGGCTTCTTGTGATATATTCTCCCTACATGGGCTTTTTGTGATGATATATTCTCCCTACATGGGCTTCTTGTGACATATTCTCCCTACATAGGCTTCTTGTGATATATTCTCCCCACATGGGCTTCTTGTGATATATTCTCCCTACATGGGCTTCTTATGATAAATTCTCCCTACATGGGCTTCTTGTGATATATTCTCCCTACACGGGCGTCTTGTAATATATTCTCCCTACATGGGCTTCTTGTGATATATTTTTCCTACACGGGCGTCTTGTAATATATTCTTCCTACAGGGGCTTCTTGTGATATATTCTCCCTACATGGGCTCCTTGTGATATATTCTCCCTACATGGACTTCTTGTAATATATTTCCCCTACATCGGCTTCTTGTGATATATTCTCCCTACATGGGCTTCTTGTGATATATTCTCCCTACATGGGCTTCTTGTAATATATTTCCTCTACATGGGCTCCTTGTGATATATTCTCCCTACATGGGCTTCTTGTAATATATTCTCCCTACATGGGCTTCTTGTGATATATTCTCCCTACATGGGCTTCTTGTGATATATTCTCCCTACATGGGCTTCTTGTGATATATTCTCCCTACATGGGCTTCTTGTAATATATTCTCCCTACATGGGCTTCTTGTTATAAATTCCCCCTACACGGGCGTCTTGTAATATATTCTTCCTACATGGGCTTCTTGTGATATATTCTCCCTACATGGGCTTCTTGTGATATATTCTCCCTACATGTGCTTCTTGTAATATATTCCCCCTACATGTGCTTCTTGTGATATATTCTCCCTACATGGGCTTCTTGTGATATATTCTCCCTACATGGGCTTCTTGTAATATATTCCCCCAACATGGGTTTCTTGTGATATCTTCTCCCTACATGGGCTTCTTTTGATATATTCTCCCTACATGGGCTCATTGTAATATAATCTCCCTACATGGGCTTCTTGTGATATATTCTCCCTACATGGGCTTCTTGTGATATATTCTTCCTACATGGGCTTCTTGTGATATATTCTCCCTACATGGGCTTCTTGTTATATATTCTCCCTACATGGGCTTCTTGTGATATATTCTCCCTACATGGGCTTCTTGTGATATATTCTCCCTACATGGACTTCTTGTGATATATTCTCCCTACATGGGCATCTTGTGATATATTCTCCCTACATGGGCTTCTTGTGATATATTCCCCCTACACGGGCGTCTTGTAATATATTCTTCCTACATGGGCTTCTTGTGATATATTCTTCCTACACGGGCTTCGTGTAATATATTCCCCCTACACGGGCTTCTTGTGATATATTCTGCCCACATGGGCTTCTTGTGATATATTCTTTCTACATGGGCTTCTTGTGATATATTCTCCCTACATGGGCTTATTGTAATATATCTCCCCTACACGGGCTTCTTGTGATATATTCTCCCTACATGGGCTTCTTGTGATATATTCTCCCTACATGGGCTTCTTGTGATATATTCTCCCCACTTGGGCTTCTTGTGATATATTCTCCCTACATGAGCTTCTTGTGATATATTCTTCCTACATGGGCTTCTTGTGATATATTCTCCCTACATGGGCTTCTTGTGATATATTCTCCCTACATGGGCTTCTTGTAATATATTCCCCCTACATGTGCTTCTTGTGATATATTCTCCCTACATGGGCTTCTTGTGATATATTCTCCCTACATGGGCTTCTTGTAATATATTCCCCCAACATGGGTTTCTTGTGATATCTTCTCCCTACATGGGCTTCTTTTGATATATTCTCCCTACATGGGCTCATTGTAATATAATCTCCCTACATGGGCTTCTTGTGATATATTCTCCCTACATGGGCTTCTTGTGATATATTCTTCCTACATGGGCTTCTTGTGATATATTCTCCCTACATGGGCTTCTTGTTATATATTCTCCCTACATGGGCTTCTTGTGATATATTCTCCCTACATGGGCTTCTTGTGATATATTCTCCCTACATGGACTTCTTGTGATATATTCTCCCTACATGGGCATCTTGTGATATATTCTCCCTACATGGGCTTCTTGTGATATATTCCCCCTACACGGGCGTCTTGTAATATATTCTTCCTACATGGGCTTCTTGTGATATATTCTTCCTACACGGGCTTCGTGTAATATATTCCCCCTACACGGGCTTCTTGTGATATATTCTGCCCACATGGGCTTCTTGTGATATATTCTTTCTACATGGGCTTCTTGTGATATATTCTCCCTACATGGGCTTATTGTTATATATCTCCCCTACACGGGCTTCTTGTGATATATTCTCCCTACATGGGCTTCTTGTGATATATTCTCCCTACATGGGCTTCTTGTGATATATTCTCCCCACTTGGGCTTCTTGTGATATATTCTCCCTACATGAGCTTCTTGTGATATATTCTCCCTACATGGGCTTCTTGTGATATATTCTCCCTACATTGGCTTCTTGTGATATATTCTCCCCACATGGGCTTCTTGTAATATATTCCCCCTACATGGGCTTCTTGTGATATATTCTCCCCACATGGGCTTCTTGTGATGTATTCCCCCTACATGGGCTTCTTGTGATATATTCTCCCCACATGGGCTTCTCGTGATATATTCTTCCTACATGGGCTTCTTGTGATATATTCCCCCTACACGGGCGTCTTGTAATATATTCTTCCTACATGGGCTTCTTGTGATATATTCTCCCTACATGGGCTTCTTGTAATATATTCCCCCCACACGGGCTTCTTGTGATATATTCTCTCTACATGGGCTTCTTGTGTTATATTCTCCCCACATGGGCTTCTTGTAATATATTCTCCCTACATGGGCTTCTTGTGATATATTCCCCCTACATGGGCTTCTTGTGATATATTCTGCCTACATGGGCTTCTTGTGATTTATTCTCCCTACATGAGCTTCTTGTGATATATTCCCCCTACACGGGCGTCTTGTAATATATTCTTCCTACATGGGCTTCTTGTGATATATTCTCCCTACATGGGCTTCTTGTAATATATTCCCCCTACACGGGCTTCTTGTAATATATTACCCCTACACGGGCTTCTTGTGATATATTCTCCCTACAAGGGCTTCTTGTGATATATTCTCCCTACATGGGCTTTTTGTGATATATTCTCCCTACATGGGCTTCTTGTGATATATTCCCCTTACATGGTCTTCTTGTGATATATTCTCCCTACATGGGCTTCTTGTAATATATTCTCCCTACATGGGCTTCTTGTGATATATTCTCCCTACATGGGCTTCTTGTAATATATTCTCCCTACATGGGCTTCTTGTGATATATTCTCCCTACATGGGCTTCTTGTGATATATTCTCCCTACATGGGCTTCTTGTGATATATTCTTCCTACATAGGCTTCTTGTGATATATTCTCCCTACATGGGCTTCTTGTGATATATTCTCCCTACATGGGCTCCTCGTGATATATTCTCCCTACATGGGCTTCTTGTAATATATTTCCCCTACATCGGCTTCTTGTGATATATTCTCCCTACATGGGCTTCTTGTGATATATTCTCCCTACATGAGCTTCTTGTAATATAAATTCCCCCTACATGGGCTTCTTGTGATATATTCTCCCTACATGGGCTTCTTGTAATATATTCTCCCTACATGGGCTTCTTGTGATATATTCTCCCTACATGGGCTTCTTGTGATATATTCTCCCTACATGGGCTTCTTGTGATATATTCTCCCTACATGGGCTTCTTGTAATATATTCTCCCTACATGGGCTTCTTGTTATAAATTCCCCCTACACGGGCGTCTTGTAATATATTCTTCCTACATGGGCTTCTTGTGATATATTCTCCCTACATGGGCTTCTTGTGATATATTCCCCCTACACGGGCGTCTTGTAATATATTCTTCCTACATGGGCTTCTTGTGATATATTCTTCCTACACTGGCTTCGTGTAATATATTCCCCCTACACGGGCTTCTTGTGATATATTCTGCCTACATGGGCTTCTTGTGATATATTCTCCCTACATGGGCTTCTTGTGATATATTCTCCCTACATGGGCTTATTGTAATATATCTCCCCTACACGGGCTTCTTGTGATATATTCTCCCTACATGGGCTTCTTGTGATATATTCTCCCTACATGGGCTTCTTGTAATATATTCCCCCTACATGTGCTTCTTGTGATATATTCTCCCTACATGGGCTTCTCGTGATATATTCTCACTACATGGGCTTCTTGTAATATATTCCCCCAACATGGGTTTCTTGTGATATCTTCTCCCTACATGGGCTTCTTGTGATATATTCTCCGTACATGGGCTCATTGTAATATAATCTCCCTACATGGGCTTCTTGTGATATACTCTCCCTACATGGGCTTCTTGTGATATATTCTTCCTACATGGGCTTCTCGTGATATATTCTCCATACATGGGCTTCTTGTGATATATTCTCGCTACATGGGCTTCTTGTGATATATTCTCCCTACATGGGCTACTTGTGATATATTCTCCCTACATGGGCTTCTTGTGATATATTCTTCCTACATGGGCATCTTGTGATATATTCTCCCTACATGGGCTTCTTGTGATATATTCCCCCTACACGGGCGTCTTGTAATATATTCTTCCTACATGGGCTTCTTGTGATATATTCTTCCTACACGGGCTTCGTGTAATATATTCCCCCTACACGGGCTTCTTGTGATATATTCTGCCTACATGGGCTTCTTGTGATATATTCTCCCTACATGGGCTTCTTGTGATATATTCTCCCTACATGGGCTTATTGTAATATATCTCCCCTACACGGGCTTCTTGTGATATATTCTCCCTACATGGGCTTCTTGTGATATATTCTCCCTACATGGGCTTCTTGTGATATATTCTCCCCACTTGGGCTTCTTGTGATATATTCTCCCTACATGAGCTCCTTGTGATATATTCTCCCTACATGGGCTTCTTGTGATATATTCCCCCTACATGGGCTTCTTGTGATATATTCTCCCCACATGGGCTTCTTGTAATATATTCCCCCTACATGGGCTTCTTGTGATATATTCTCCCCACATGGGCTTCTTGTGATGTATTCCCCCTACATGGGCTTCTTGTGATATATTCTCCCTACATGGGCTTCTCGTGATATATTCTTCCTACATGGGCTTCTTGTGATATATTCCCCCTACACGGGCGTCTTGTAATATATTCTTCCTACATGGGCTTCTTGTGATATATTGTCCCTACATGGGCTTCTTGTAATATATTCCCCCCACACGGGCTTCTTGTGATATATTCTCTCTACATGGGCTTCTTGTGTTATATTCTCCCCACATGGGCTTCTTGTAATATATTCTCCCTACATGGGCTTCTTGTGATATATTCACCCTACATGGGCTTCTTGTGATATATTCTCCCTACATGGGCTTCTTGTGATTTATTCTCCCTACATGGGCTTCTTGTGATATATTCCCCCTACACGGGCGTCTTGTAATATATTCTTCCTACATGGGCTTCTCGTGATATATTCTCCCTACATGGGCTTCTTGTAATATATTCCCCCTACACGGGCTTCTTGTAATATATTACCCCTACACGGGCTTCTTGTGATATATTCTCCCTACATGGGCTTCTTGTGATATATTCTCCCTACATGGGCTTTTTGTGATATATTCTCCCTACATGGGCTTCTTGTGATATATTCCCCTTACATGGGCTTCTTGTGATATATTCTCCCTACATGGGCTTCTTGTAATATATTCTCCCTACATGGGCTTCTTGTGATATTTTCTCCCTACATGGGCTTCTTGTAATATATTCTCCCTACATGGGCTTCTTGTAATATATTCCCCCAACATGGGTTTCTTGTGATATCTTCTCCCTACATGGGCTTCTTGTGATATATTCTCCCTACATGGGCTTATTGTAATATAATCTCCCTACATGGGCTTCTTGTGATATATTCTCCCTACATGGGCTTCTTGTGATATATTCTTCCTACATGGGCTTCTTGTGATATATTCTCCCTACATGGGCTTCTTGTGATATATTCTCCCTACATGGGCTTCTTGTGATATATTCTCCCTACATGGGCTTCTTGTGATATATTCTCCCTACATGGGCTTCTTGTGATATATTCTCCCTACATGGGCATCTTGTGATATATTCTCCCTACATGGGCTTCTTGTGATATATTCTCCCTACATAGGCTTCTTGTAATATATTCTCCCTTCATGGGCTTCTTGTGATATATTCTCCCTACATGGGCTTCTTGTGATATATTCTCCTTACATGGGCTTCTTGTGATATATTCTCCCTACATGGGCTTCTTGTGATATATTCTCCCTACATGGGCTTCTTGTGATATATTCTCCCTACATGGGCTTCTAGTGATATATTCTCCTTACATGGGCTTCTTGTGATATATTCTCCCTACATGGGCTTCTTGTGATATATATTCTCCCTACATGGGCTTCTTGTAATATATTCTCCCTACATAGGCTTCTTGTGATATATTCTTCCTACATGGGCTTCTTGTGATATATTCTCCCTACATGGGCTTCTTGTGATATATTCTCCCTACATGGGCTTCTTGTGATATATTTTCCCTACATGGGCTTCTTGTGATATATTCTTCCTACATGGGCTTCTTGTGATATATTCTCCCTACATGGGCTTCTTGTGATATATTCTCCCTACATGGGCTTCTTGTGATATATATTCCCCCTACATGGGCTTCTTGTGATATATATTCCCTACATGGGCTTCTTGTGATATAATCTCCCTACATGGGCTTCTTGTGATATATTCCCCCTACATGGGCTTCTTGTGATATATTCTCCCTACATGGGCTTCTTGTGATATATATTCTCCCTACATGGGCTTCTTGTGATATATTCTCCTTACATGGGCTTCTTGTGATATATTCTCCCTACATGGGCTTCTTGTGATATATTCTCCCTACATGTGCTTCTTGTAATATATTCTAACAACATAGGCATCTTGTAATATATTCTCCCCACATGGGCTTCTTGTGATATTTTCCCCCTACATGAGATTCTTGTGATATATTCTTCCTACATGGGCTTCTTGTGATATATTCTCCCTACATGGGCTTCTTTTAATATATTCTTCCTACATGGGCTTCTTGTAAAACATTCCCCCTACATGGGCTTCTTGTGATATATTCTCCCTACATGGGCTTCTTGTAATATATTCCCCCTACATGGGCTCCTTGTGATATATTCTCCCTACATGGGCTTCTTGTGATATATTCTCCCTACATGGGCTTCTCGTGATATATTTTCCCTACATGGGCGTCTTGTGATATATTCTTCCTACATGGGCACCTTGTAATATATTCTCCCTATATGGGCTTCTTGTGATATATTCTCCCTACATAGGCTTCTTGTAATATATTCTCCCTACATGGGCTCCTTGTGATATATTCTCCCTACATGGGCTTCTTGTGACCTATTCTTCCTACATAGGCTTCTTGTGATATATTCTCCCTACATGGGCTTCTTGTGATATATTCTCCCTACATGGGCTTCTTATGATATATTCTCCCTACATGAGCTTCCTATGATATATTCTTCCTACACGGGCGTCTTGTAATATATTCTCCCTACATGGGCTTCTTGTGATATATTTATCCTACACGGGCGTCTTATAATATATTCCTCCTACTTGGGCTTCTTGTGATATATTCTCCCTACATGGGCTTTTTGTGATGATATATTCTCCCTACATGGGCTTCTTGTGACATATTCTCCCTACATAGGCTTCTTGTGATATATTCTCCCCACATGGGCTTCTTGTGATATATTCTCCCTACATGGGCTTCTTATGATAAATTCTCCCTACATGGGCTTCTTGTGATATATTCTCCCTACACGGGCGTCTTGTAATATATTCTCCCTACATGGGCTTCTTGTGATATATTTTTCCTACACGGGCGTCTTGTAATATATTCTTCCTACAGGGGCTTCTTGTGATATATTCTCCCTACATGGGCTCCTTGTGATATATTCTCCCTACATGGACTTCTTGTAATATATTTCCCCTACATCGGCTTCTTGTGATATATTCTCCCTACATGGGCTTCTTGTGATATATTCTCCCTACATGGGCTTCTTGTAATATATTTCCTCTACATGGGCTCCTTGTGATATATTCTCCCTACATGGGCTTCTTGTAATATATTCTCCCTACATGGGCTTCTTGTGATATATTCTCCCTACATGGGCTTCTTGTGATATATTCTCCCTACATGGGCTTCTTGTGATATATTCTCCCTACATGGGCTTCTTGTAATATATTCTCCCTACATGGGCTTCTTGTTATAAATTCCCCCTACACGGGCGTCTTGTAATATATTCTTCCTACATGGGCTTCTTGTGATATATTCTCCCTACATGGGCTTCTTGTGATATATTCTCCCTACATGTGCTTCTTGTAATATATTCCCCCTACATGTGCTTCTTGTGATATATTCTCCCTACATGGGCTTCTTGTGATATATTCTCCCTACATGGGCTTCTTGTAATATATTCCCCCAACATGGGTTTCTTGTGATATCTTCTCCCTACATGGGCTTCTTTTGATATATTCTCCCTACATGGGCTCATTGTAATATAATCTCCCTACATGGGCTTCTTGTGATATATTCTCCCTACATGGGCTTCTTGTGATATATTCTTCCTACATGGGCTTCTTGTGATATATTCTCCCTACATGGGCTTCTTGTTATATATTCTCCCTACATGGGCTTCTTGTGATATATTCTCCCTACATGGGCTTCTTGTGATATATTCTCCCTACATGGACTTCTTGTGATATATTCTCCCTACATGGGCATCTTGTGATATATTCTCCCTACATGGGCTTCTTGTGATATATTCCCCCTACACGGGCGTCTTGTAATATATTCTTCCTACATGGGCTTCTTGTGATATATTCTTCCTACACGGGCTTCGTGTAATATATTCCCCCTACACGGGCTTCTTGTGATATATTCTGCCCACATGGGCTTCTTGTGATATATTCTTTCTACATGGGCTTCTTGTGATATATTCTCCCTACATGGGCTTATTGTAATATATCTCCCCTACACGGGCTTCTTGTGATATATTCTCCCTACATGGGCTTCTTGTGATATATTCTCCCTACATGGGCTTCTTGTGATATATTCTCCCCACTTGGGCTTCTTGTGATATATTCTCCCTACATGAGCTTCTTGTGATATATTCTTCCTACATGGGCTTCTTGTGATATATTCTCCCTACATGGGCTTCTTGTGATATATTCTCCCTACATGGGCTTCTTGTAATATATTCCCCCTACATGTGCTTCTTGTGATATATTCTCCCTACATGGGCTTCTTGTGATATATTCTCCCTACATGGGCTTCTTGTAATATATTCCCCCAACATGGGTTTCTTGTGATATCTTCTCCCTACATGGGCTTCTTTTGATATATTCTCCCTACATGGGCTCATTGTAATATAATCTCCCTACATGGGCTTCTTGTGATATATTCTCCCTACATGGGCTTCTTGTGATATATTCTTCCTACATGGGCTTCTTGTGATATATTCTCCCTACATGGGCTTCTTGTTATATATTCTCCCTACATGGGCTTCTTGTGATATATTCTCCCTACATGGGCTTCTTGTGATATATTCTCCCTACATGGACTTCTTGTGATATATTCTCCCTACATGGGCATCTTGTGATATATTCTCCCTACATGGGCTTCTTGTGATATATTCCCCCTACACGGGCGTCTTGTAATATATTCTTCCTACATGGGCTTCTTGTGATATATTCTTCCTACACGGGCTTCGTGTAATATATTCCCCCTACACGGGCTTCTTGTGATATATTCTGCCCACATGGGCTTCTTGTGATATATTCTTTCTACATGGGCTTCTTGTGATATATTCTCCCTACATGGGCTTATTGTTATATATCTCCCCTACACGGGCTTCTTGTGATATATTCTCCCTACATGGGCTTCTTGTGATATATTCTCCCTACATGGGCTTCTTGTGATATATTCTCCCCACTTGGGCTTCTTGTGATATATTCTCCCTACATGAGCTTCTTGTGATATATTCTCCCTACATGGGCTTCTTGTGATATATTCTCCCTACATTGGCTTCTTGTGATATATTCTCCCCACATGGGCTTCTTGTAATATATTCCCCCTACATGGGCTTCTTGTGATATATTCTCCCCACATGGGCTTCTTGTGATGTATTCCCCCTACATGGGCTTCTTGTGATATATTCTCCCCACATGGGCTTCTCGTGATATATTCTTCCTACATGGGCTTCTTGTGATATATTCCCCCTACACGGGCGTCTTGTAATATATTCTTCCTACATGGGCTTCTTGTGATATATTCTCCCTACATGGGCTTCTTGTAATATATTCCCCCCACACGGGCTTCTTGTGATATATTCTCTCTACATGGGCTTCTTGTGTTATATTCTCCCCACATGGGCTTCTTGTAATATATTCTCCCTACATGGGCTTCTTGTGATATATTCCCCCTACATGGGCTTCTTGTGATATATTCTGCCTACATGGGCTTCTTGTGATTTATTCTCCCTACATGAGCTTCTTGTGATATATTCCCCCTACACGGGCGTCTTGTAATATATTCTTCCTACATGGGCTTCTTGTGATATATTCTCCCTACATGGGCTTCTTGTAATATATTCCCCCTACACGGGCTTCTTGTAATATATTACCCCTACACGGGCTTCTTGTGATATATTCTCCCTACAAGGGCTTCTTGTGATATATTCTCCCTACATGGGCTTTTTGTGATATATTCTCCCTACATGGGCTTCTTGTGATATATTCCCCTTACATGGTCTTCTTGTGATATATTCTCCCTACATGGGCTTCTTGTAATATATTCTCCCTACATGGGCTTCTTGTGATATATTCTCCCTACATGGGCTTCTTGTAATATATTCTCCCTACATGGGCTTCTTGTGATATATTCTCCCTACATGGGCTTCTTGTGATATATTCTCCCTACATGGGCTTCTTGTGATATATTCTTCCTACATAGGCTTCTTGTGATATATTCTCCCTACATGGGCTTCTTGTGATATATTCTCCCTACATGGGCTTCTTGTGATATATTCTTCCTACATGGGCTTCTTGTGATATATTCTCCCTACATGGGCTTCTTGTGATATATTCTCCCTACATGGGCCTCTTGTGATATATTCTCCCTACAAGGGCTTCTTGTGATATATTCTCCCCACATGGGCTTCTTGTAATATATTCTCCCTACATGGGCTTCTTGTAATATTTTCTCCCTACATGGGCTTCTTGTGATATATTCTCCCTACATGGGCTTCTTGTGATATATTCTCCCTACATGGGCTTCTTGTGATATATTCTCCCTACATGGGCTTCTTGTGATATATTCTCCCTACATAGGCTTCTTGTGATATATTCTCCCCACATGGGCATCTTGTGATATATTCTCCCTACATTGGCTTCTTGTAATATATTCTCCCTTCATGGGCTTCTTGTCATATATTCTCCCTACATGGGCTTCTTGTGATATATTCTCCCTACATGGGCTTCTTGTGATATATTCTTCCTACATAGGCTTCTTGTGATATATCCTCCCTACATGGGCTTCTTGTGATATATTCTCCCTACATGGGCTTCTTGTGATATATTCTCCCTACATGGGCTTCTTGTGATATATTCTCCCTACATGGGCTTCTTGTGATATATTCTCCCTACATGGGCTTCTTGTGATATATTCTCCCTACATGGGCTTCTTGTGATATATTCTCCCTACATGGGCTTCTTGTGATATATTCTCCCTACATGGGCTTCTTGTGATATATTCTCCCTACATGGGCTTCTTGTGATATATTCTCCCTACATGGGCTTCTTGTGATATATTCTCCCTACATGGGCTTCTTGTGATATATTCTCCCTACATGGGCTTCTTGTGATATATTCTTCCTACATAGGCTTCTTGTGATATATTCTCCCTACATGGGCTTCTTGTGATATATTCTCCCTACATTGGCTTCTTGTAATATATTCTCCCTACATGGGCTTCTTGTTATATATTCTCCCTACATGGGCTTCTTGTGATATATTCTCCCTACATGGGCTTCTTGTGATATATTCTCCCTACATGGGCTTCTTGTGATATATTCTCCCTACATGGGCTTCTTGTGATATATTCTCCCTACATAGGCTTCTTGTGATATATTCTCCCTACATGGGCTTCTTGTGATATATTCTCCCTACATTGGCTTCTTGTAATATATTCTCCCTTCATGGGCTTCTTGTCATATATTCTCCCTACATGGGCTTCTTGTGATATATTCTCCCTACATGGGCTTCTTGTGATATATTCTCCCCACATGGGCTTCTTGTGATATATTTTTGATATGTATGAAATGTATTCAGATGTTCTGTATGAAACAAGAATAAAATGATGTTCAAAACAAAACAAAACAAAAACGTGCACTTGGGTCGTGCAGGTGTTGTTCTTCCGCCCAAGCTTAGGTCATTCTGGATTAAGCGTTATTTGAAATAACAATATTTGCGTGCGGGTGATGTTTTCATGGGACACGTAAAACAAAATATGTCCATATGGCTTTAATAGTAGATTGTTGAACAGAATACAATTAAATTCACCTTATTTGTATATTAATTTCAAATGTTGAAAAATTCAGTTATATAATTATTCCGTAATCAATTTTGTAACTTGAATGAGAAGACATAAAATGTGAATACAGCTATGTTTTTATTGTTGTTTTTTTCAACGGAATTACACGTGGCACAATAATTTTGTTTTCAGATTTTTGAAAGATGAATCTAATCATTTGAAATAGGTCATGTTCTATCTCTCGCCTAACCGGGCACTTCACGTCCTATGTGCAAGAACAGTACAGGCCTCATCCGACTAATTAATTAGACGAGCGTTAGCGAAGTCTCTCCAACGACAATATTTCTAATAAGCCTTCGACCATGTTAAATTGGCCGTCGCCTAAGTGTCCAATGATGAAGTGGATTAAAGTAGATCGCCCAAGTGTCTGTCGCCTGAACGTCTCTCGCCCAAGTGTCGGTATATCAAGTATTGTGACTATAGCAAGTGATATATTCCATATTTTTATATATATATATATATATATATATATATATATATATATATATATGATAAGGTGGATATTATTATCACTGAAAAATATCAGCTCGTCGGGGAAACATCACATGGTAACTGAGTTCTTGAATAGGTAGGACATATCTCTACCCCTCAACTTCAATCTGTACTATTACACACACATTATTATCGCTGGAAGATATGCGCTTCGTCAGCTCAGATGGTTAGAGCAGTTGCGTATCAAGCAAAAGGTCCGGGGCGCGATTCCCCGACGAGGTGGTATTTTTCAGTGATAATAATATCCATCATATCAACATCACGTGCAACAACGCTTCAACAGAAAGTCATCTACTCATATATATATATATATATATATATATATATATATATATATATATATATATATATATATATATATATTCATATAAGATATATATATATATATATATATATATATATATATATATATATATATATATATATATAAATATATATATATATATATATATATATATATATATATATATATATATATATATATATATATATATATATATATATATATATATATAATTGAATGTTATTGATATTCTGTTCAAAATGAAAATATCGAGTAAATTCGCTAATTATTGCTCAATACACTATAATAATCAGTAGGTAAATCTACCTCCAAGTTAATCGCGTACAGCCCCATCATAATACCAGTGTCTCAAAACAAATTCTCACATCCTCAACGAATTGGTAGCAACAAATGTATCTTCTTAAAGCATCTCACCTCTGCCAGATCGCTGGGACAATGGAGCGGGATGCTGTGGACACGTATATCTGTGCCCCTCCCTCCCCCCCCCCCCCCCCCACGGCCCCACACGATAAGGTGGCACGCTGAGCCGCGAAGCCGGCAGTAAGTTTTATCGGTGGCTTTGCACTTGGCGAAGTATAAAGCAGTAAGATGTTCAGTAAGTATGGAACAAGATTAGAACAGTATTAGATACGGTTGAAACGGTTGTCTTACTCGTGCGATCAAGTCGGAACACGTCTGGAGGTGGCAGCTAGATTGGAGATAGCTATGCGCTTGGTTTACTCAATGAATCTTGAAGAGTTGCTGCGCATATTTATATCTAATGGATGGGTATTATTTTCTACACAAGTTTCGTATGTTTTTTTTCGTCATTTTCTATTCTATTAATATAACTTGGATCCTTTCTTTTCAATAACATTGAAATTTGATACACAATTATTTTACCCAATTGACGACTCGAAATAGGCGTGGCTTCACCGGTTGGCCAGTAGGATCTATACCATTTGTGGTCATTTGAAGATACCAGATTGGATATTTGAATAACACCACAGTCCTAACAGCCCTGTTGATTGGACGGTATGATTTGTGACGACAAGGGGGCCCGGAGACTCGAGTCGTCTATCAAGGCTATCGATGATAGGTAGGATCGTTTGGACGGGGTACCACAAGGGAGATCTTAATACCCAATTTTAATTATTTGAAACCAACGAACTTTAACACCAGGTCTTTGCTGTCTATGATCATGATTTTCCGTCGCAGATAAAAGTCTTTCAGTTCTCAAAAGTCCAGAACACATTATTATAAGTATAAACAATTAATGAATGAATGAATATTAGGGTTTAAGGCGCATCGACAGCGAGGTCATTTAGCGCCTGTCAAAATAAGTTGCTGAACAAAAAGGTGAGTAGTGTTATATAAAGGTGGAAGTGAAATTCAGATGAGAACACCTCAATATATGAGTTCCTGTGATATATATTTGGACATTAACAGCATTGGTATTGAGAGTAAACAAAACAAGAATGTTGATATCTTCCATTTAGATACTGAATACAGAAGGATTTTTTTCTAATAGTAATAGGCAAACTGCCGGGAATATCAGCGTGATAGATAGTTCTAACTGGCAGTTAGTTGTCAGCACGCTATCTCCATGAGTATCCATTTGATTCGACCAACTCTGAGATTAATTCCAATCTGAATGATATGATATGCTAACATGATATTGTGTCCCGTATAAGGCATGATTTTTGTATATGTTCACCTATCACTTCATCGTGTCATTATCACCCATTCATATTCGTACCCCCGTATTACCTAGCTGTTGGTGGGGTCGTTAAGCAGAATAACAAAAACAGGACATCACAACCCTGAAACTAGCTATTAATTAATTATTACGATATTTGCTTCCCTAATTTGAGAGAAAACAAGAAATCATCTCAATTTCTTTTTTATTCTGGTCCTCCAGAGACCACGAGTCATGACGTACGCATCACGTGATTCTGTATAGAAACATTAACAGGATCTAGTAATGTCTACGTCACGATTCAAGAGATGGTCCGGGTCCTGGAGGACAAAAACTGATGATAATTTCTGAAATTGAGATGATGATTTCTAGTTTTCTCTGAAATTAGGGAAATTACTATCATCATTAATCGTTGAAATCTAGTTTCAGGTTTGTGAAGTTTTTCAATGGAAAGTTCCCAGAATATCTCTGTACAAATATATTCTCTTTCACGTCGTTTTGAATGAATGAATATTTGGGTTATATATATGATATATATAATATATAATATATAATATATATATATATATATATATATATATATATATATATATATATATATATATATATATATTGAATATATATATATAATATATATATATATATATATATATATATATATATATATATATATATATATATATATATATATATATATATTGACCTCGCGAGTCACAACCTTGTGGAAATTCTATCATCTGAGAGCTGTACAAAATCAATCAAATAATACATGTAAGGATCAGCTCATGAAATTCATGCTGTCTGAGTAGAGTATGGCAATTGAATTATAGTAAGAAACGTAATTGATCTCAATGGAAAATTGAAAAATAAAAATCCCGGCGAGCGGTATTGCTGAGGGTACGTGGAAGTATCACCACCAGATTGTTGCCAAGACCATGAGTGATGCTGCACTAGAGAGTATGTTGGAGGCTGGACGTGAGGAAACTCTACTTGCCAAGGCTGCAGGTCGAGTTGGTGCTGACGGCATACCAATCATCCCTGTAGTCGGTGATGGTGCCTGGGCCAAGAGGTCATACCGCGTGAACTTCAACTCATCTTCAGGAGTGGTAAGTTACTTGATTGATCTGTCTCCACTCCATCGTATTTAGCCCAGAAATCGAAAAATTGTGGGTAAACTCTTGTTAAGTGAACTTTGTTAAATTTCGTGTCATCTTTCAGGGTGTGATAGTCGGCTTCCACACCAGGAAAGTTCTTTACAAGGGCGTTCGCAACAAATACTGCTCGTTCTGTGCCTACCACAAAAAAGTGAACCCCGCTCAAAACATACCTGATCACACTTGTGTCAAGAATTGGGACGCCTCGTCAACTGCGCAATGGAAGCAGATGCCATTGTCGAGGGTTTTCGACTGAGTGTTGCCATGCATGGGCTGAAATACGGCGAACTCGTCGGTGACGGTGACAGTAGCGTGCATCGGAAGCTGATAGAGGCGCTCCCTTATGGACCCGAACTTCTTGTCTCAAAAGTTGAATGTAGAAACCATCTGCTACGCAACTACAACAAGAAGATGCGAGAACTTGTTCTCAACAAGATCTTCGGAACTGTCATTCTCCGGAGCCGTCTTCGAGTCAATTTGAAGCGCCTCAATTACTCGGTAACCAAGGCCATCAAATACAGGAAGGTGCAGACGACTCCAGACTACGTGAATATCCAGCAATTACATCAGGATATTGTAAACGGCCCGCATCATGTTTTCGGGGACCACAAGAAATGTGATCCCTACTTTTGCGACGGTACTTCAAAGCCAGGAGAGGAGAACACCGTTCCAGATATGAGGTTGACCGGGTTATTCCAGGAGGTTATGTCTGCTGCTGCACGTCTTGCCCACAATGCTCCGAGTTTGATCCGCGATGTGGACAACAATTCTGCCGAGCATTACAACTCCAAAGTCGCAAAGATGGTTGGAGGCAAGCGTGTTAACTTCACTAAGCGCGACTCGTACAACGTTCGGTGTGATGCTGCAACTGCGTCATTCAACACCGATGGTGAACTGCATCGTGTTGTCCATAAGACTCTCATGGCAAAGAGCCCTGGATACTACACAAAGTCTTACACAATGAAACGTAACCATGTTATTGTCTCGTCGCGTAAGCGCAGATTAAACATGACCGACGAGCAACGATATGGGAGGCCGCCAACTGCAGCGATCCTGGCCGTGAGCGATGAACATTACGGAGAAGAAGCAGCCAACCCGAAGCCAGACAAGAGCTCTGAAGATCTCGAGATTGCGAAAACCATGTACCTCGAGACACTGGACTTGGGAGCTGCAGGAAAGAATGAACTGGAAAAGAAGACTCGTGGCCAAAGCACGTCAGACACATGGAAGCTATATCGGAGAAAGATCCTCACTGCTTCCCGGTTCGCCACTATATGCAAGATGCGGGCAACAACATCGTGTGCTTCGGTCGTAGAATCCATCCGATATCCCACATTCAAGGGTAACAGAGACACCCAGTGGGGTATCGAGAAAGAAATCGAAGCACTGGCCCGCTTCTCGGAGGAATATGGAGTGAATGTAACCAGTTCCGGTTTGGTAATAGATCCCCAGTTACCTTATCTTGGTGCATCTCAAAACTGCAATCGAACGGCACATGCTTGCCCATCAGCTTGGGGTACCTCGACACATAGGCAAGGTCAACAACACGACGACCGTTCAACTTGAAAACCGGCTTGATGGTGGGCGGTCCGGGCTGCCCAGCGTCATCTTCTAATGGCGGGGGATTCACATCGTCGATGAAACCATCCATAGGCTGTAAGCCTTCATCGCATCTTGAATGTGACTCTGGACTTGAAACCCTTGCGGTACTCTGATATCGGCTGACATCGGCTTATATCGGTGGACGTTGACGCGTAAAACGACCCTAAATGGTCGCCAACGGGTCAAGGAGGTCGATATGAAAAAAGTGAATTCTGCGTTTTGAACTGGTCGATCAGGTCGGGGTGAGATAGACAAAACCGACCCCGACTCTGATCTCGAGATCGAAAGCAAATTCCTCTAAAACGGTAATGTTTGCTCTCTACATCGTTCACCCGATTCGGCTGATATTTCAGCTCGTGAAATTGGATGTCATAATCTACGAATGTCAGAAGGAAAAAATATATTGGGTTTAACGACGCACTGTATTGGTGACTGAGATCTATTGGCGTCGGTGAATGATATATGAGATGATGGGATGTTGAGATGTGAGGTTATTTTATAAAGTGTTTTTGGATAGTGGGGAGGAGTCGGTCATGGCCTGTTATTAAGGAACCATGAATGAATGAATATTAGAGTTTTAAGGCGCATCGACAGCGAGGTCATTTAGCGCCTGTCGAAATATGTTGCAACGAGAGGTGAAAAGTGTGATATAAAGGTGGAAGTGAAATTTTGATGAGAACACCTAAATACATTAAACTAAGACTAAGACTAAACTATGTCTACAGTGTCTAAAGACGTTATACACTAATTTGTTAAAACCGAACATGTGTGTGCTGTAAAGGGTCACACCCATGGGACTAGGATGAGAACGTTTTATTACTTGTTCTCAGTTCAAACTCCCCCTCAAATAGGAGTGGAGGAACGACAAACCATAATAGATATATGGTGGAATATGGTTTGATTTAAAATATTCCTGATGTCTATCCCAAGAGATCGGCATCAAGAATAAGTATCAAATGTCGAAAAAAAGTACATTGGTGAAAGATGATTGCACAAACAACGTCATCTTGAACGGACATGGAAATGTCCTGATTCGGGCAGTTTGAAAGATGATACTGGTAACAAGACGACTTTATCGTCTAACGCAGATCCACGAGCATGTCAAATGAGATCCAATAGCTTCGATAATCTCAGAAAGCTGAATATGGTATCTATCGATTTTGAATTATTCCTTAAAATCTCTGACATTGTGTCTTCCATACGAAGCTGTCTCCTCAGAGCAGTATATTTCTGACACTCGAGTAATATGTGTCGAACAGTTGAAATCTCGTTACAAATCTCACATCTAGGGACGATTTTATCGGGGGTGAAGAGATAGGAATGGGTTAAAAGTGTGTGTCCCACTCGCAGACGAGTGAGAACTACTTCCTCCCTCCGTGAACCTCGGATTGAAGATTCCCAAGCACTAACAGTTGGCTTAATCTCTTTCAGCTTGTTGTTGGTCTCCCTGTCCCACTCTTTTTGGAAACGAGATTTGAAAAGTAGTTTGAAATACGCCTTGAAATCATTGAAAGGTACTCTCGGGTTATCAATATCTTCTTTCTCCGTCGCTTCTTTGGCAGCCCTGTCCGCTGACTCATTACCACCAATCCCCACGTGTCCAGATACCCAGCAGAACACTACACTGACATCCTGCGAGGCAAGGGCGGTCAGGAGTGTCTGTACTTTCTGGACTAGATGGTGAGTTGGGAAGATCTGAGTCATGGCTTGGAGTGCACTCAAAGAATCGGAACAGATCAGGAAGCACTTCTCAGGCCGTTGTTGAATGTGCTGTAGAGAGGTGACAATTGCAAACAACTCGGCTGTATATACGCTACTCATCGAACCTAATCTGATACTAACAGTGGAGGATTCGCTAACGAATGCGCAGCCAACTTTGCCGTTCAGTTTTGATCGGTCAGTGTAGTATTTAATATGTCCGGGGTAGTGTGTGCAGAGCTCCAGGTATTTTTGCTTATACTCTTCCGCACTCGTGCTTGCCTTCGTACTTGATGACAAGTTCATCAAGCACTCCGGACGTGGAGCCAACCAAGGGGCGGTATCACTAAATTGAATTGGATAGACTCGAGGGTATACAAATGACTCTTCGACCAAAATATGATTCAAACGAATTCCAGTTGGTATGGTGGCGAATGGTTTTGATTCATAGAGAGCATGAAATCTAGGATTGATAACTGATTGGTAGGTGGGATGATGCTTACTGCAGAATAATTTCGAGGCGTATGAGCAAAGGAGATATGCACGTCGACTCTTCAACGAGGGCTCACCAGCATCACAATACAAGCTCTCCACCCGACTGGTACGGAGTGCTCCTATGGCCAGTCGGATGCCCGTGTTGTGAACTGTATTGAGTGGCTTCACGTAGCTCTCTCGTGCCGAGTCGTACACAACACTACCATAATCCAATTTGGAACGTAATAATGCTCGGTAAAGCCGCAGCATTAGGGTGCGATCAGCTCCCCAGTTGGTACCACTAAGATAACGGAGAAGGTTAAGAGATTTGAAGCACTTGAGTCTGAGTTGCGAAATGTGAGATTTCCAGTTCAACTTCACGTCAAACATCAGCCCAAGGAACTTTGTCGATTCTGCGAATGGGAGGAGTTCTCTACGAAGATATATATCTGGGTCAGGGTGCAGGCCTCTCAGACGAGAGAAACGCATGCACGTTGATTTTGATGTAGAAAACCTGAACCCAGTTTCATCTTCCCATGCTTCCAGTTTCCTAATTGCAAGTTGGATTTGGCGAGAGGCCGTTGCACTTCTCGCTGACTTACTGAATATAGCCAAGTCGTCGACAAATAAGGAACAAGTGATAGAAGATGGAACGCTTCGAACAATACCATTTATAGCGATGGCGAACAAAGTAACACTGAGGACAGAACCCTGTGGTACACCGTTCTCTTGGATGAAATCATCCGACAACACATTACCAACTCGTACCTTGAAACGTCGGTTGGTCATGAAATTACAGACAAAATTAGGAAGATGGCCTCTGAAACCCCATTGTGACAAGGTTATCCTAGTATTGATCTGAACGACAGAGGGAAACCACGAAAAACCCCTGTCAGGATGGTCGACCATGGCGGGAATCGAACCCTGGTCTCCTGAATGACAGTTCAGTATATAGAGATAGACAGACAGTTCAAAAAACCACTCGACCACTTGTCTCAGTATATATAGGCTATATATATATATATATATATATATATATAAAACTATATAACTATAACTATTCATATAACTATGAAATCCCAAATAAATATATATATATATATATATATATATATATATATATATATATATATATATATATATATATATATATATATATATATATATATATATATATATTCTTACCTGATGAATATATTTATCGGAATAGGAATTGAGTGTAATTAATTCCACTTTAATTAAATACTGTCAATTGTGTTGACAATTGATATAGTGTAGTTTGGCCTGTGTGCCGACTGTGTATTATTTATACAGATACACATTGTTTGATCAATAAAATAGTATTGCAATTTCATTTCGACTTGTGTTGTCAATTGTAGGCCTATAGAGCTATTATTTTGTATGGAATGTAATAAATGTGTGTACACAAGAATATAAATGTTCATTATTTAGGAAACACACACAGAACATCATATCTATTCTCACTATGTGGCCATAATCCAAAGTATATTTTTATTTTCTTTCGATTTATTTGATAAGTGTATATATACGAACATGCATGTACACACGTACTCATAATAATTATAAATAATTTAATACTTCCAAAATATTCATTCCAGAGTTTATTTTATTGATAAAGTATATTTTTATTATCTTTCGATTTATTTTGATAAGTGTTTGAAGGTTGGATATTTATTCCTAATTCTTCTCAATCTTATGTTTTTATTATTGGAGACCCCCAGACAAGTAAAATAGAAACGCGCACCTGTATCATAATGAGAGTGATACCGTCAATAACATCCTGTTCTATAATATTTCACTCAAATATGAAACCAACATCAGCTTGTATTATTTGCAGTCGACGGTTTGTTTCGTCGCCGCGTTCTAAGAATACTGTGCCTTGCGACCTATTGTTGTGGCTTGATGGACCCGTGAGCGCGGGGGCGATAGTCGAGTCTAGCTTGTTATTCCGCGATGTATTGCGTGGGCCACACATTGTTGTCGACTGAGATAATCAGCTGTTTACCGTCCGTGCTATTCAGGACCAACAAAACTAAGCTCCAATCAAACACAATTTACCGGTCACGTGGCAAATGCTAAGTCCAGCCCTTCTGGGCGTGGCATAACACCGGTAAGGCTCTATGCTGAATTCAACGCTAAGGAGAGATGGAGCTGTTCTTCAGCCTTAAGGCGCATCGACAGCGAGGTCATTTAGCGCCTGACAAAATAAGTTGCTGAATAACTAGGTGAGTAGTGTTATATAAAGGTGCAATTGAAATTTAGATGAGTACACCTCCATATATGAAACTAAGTATTAGTTTTATTTAAACTATTACTAAAGACGTTATACACTAATTTGTTAAAACCGAACATGTGTGTGCTGTAAAGGGTCACACCCATGGGACTAGAATGAGAACGTTTTACTACTTGTTCTCAGTTCAAACTCCCCCTCAAATAGGAGTGGAGGAACGACAAACAATAATAGATATATGTTGGTGTTATATAATCAACCTTGCTTTAAGGTTGCTATAGTTATATGGAATCTAGAAGGAGTAGACATTACTATAGCAACCTTACAATAAATAAAAACAATCAACAATAGGTTTGTGAAGATGGGTTCAAGATTAGAATAAACAATCAGACAAACCAGATGTAAAATCTTGCTAACAGATGTTAACTTGCTAACAGTATAATAAACCAAATACTACATGGTGTCAGAAGGAAGCCTACAAAACTATGACAAACTACAAACAGCCAGATCCGTTTTTTCCTGGTGAACATCCAGAAGAAAATTGGATGAAATGGTGTCAACGATTTCGTATTTACTATGATGTAGCGGATATTGACTGTAAAACTCCTACTAAGCAGGTATCGGATTTGTATAGGAGATGAAGGAATTGCCATATATAACCACTTAACATTGCCTACAGATACAAAAAGACTACCTACAGAGATTTTGGATAAAATAGTTTCATATTACACTCCTTTGAAAAATATTACTTTCTTAATGTATTTGTTTTTTGAGGAGAAACAGCAACCAGAACAAACTATAGATCAATTTGTTATGGTATTAAGAAATAGATGAGAGAATTGTGAATTTGGATCACTAACAGATTCACTTATCCGAGACAGACTCATTGGAGGAATTATAGATTCTAAAATGAGAGAGTGTTTATTAAAAGACCATAATATGACACTAGATAAGGCAATTAATTCAGTGCGGGCTAATGAAAAGTCAATAATACAATCACAAATGATGGCTGAAAAACAAGTAAGACATGCTGATGCTATAGATACATTTTAAAAGCATAAAAATAATAAGATTTCACAGAGTGAATCTCGTCAATATAAACCAGGAGGTTTAGGTTTTAATAGTAGCGTTAATTGCTACAATTACGGGAAACAACATAAATACAGACAGTGCCCAGCATTTGGTGAAAAATATAATAATTGTGGAATTTTAAACCATTGGGCGAACGTATGTCATAAGAGAAAGCAATATAGAGATAATGGAAAACAAGTAAATTATGTAGCACAGGTTAATTCTTTAGACCATGAAGATTCAGAAGAATATATTGTAGAAATATTAAGATGTGACCATTTCAACGACATACGTCGTCGACCGAACGAATGGATTGAAAACGTAATGATGAATGATTAGTCGTTCCTTTCAAACTAGATTGTGGAGCCCAAGTTGATATCATCTCTCATAATATATATACAAAGTTATGTAATAGACCAATTATACTTGAAGCAAAGAGAAACTGTCCTCATACACTGGACATCAGATACAGATAGAAGGAAAGTGCAGGCTATCATGTAAGTTGAATAATATTACAAAGAAATGTGATTTTTTTGTTACACATAGCAATGACTATTCTTCGATATTAGGACTTCAAGCATGTACTGAATTGAAATTACTTCAAAAGCTTCCCGTAGTTCACGAAACTAAAATCATTGCTGAATCTCCAATAGAAATAGTTGAAAAATTCTAAGATGTATTCGAAGGAGTTGGGAAGTTGAAAAATTCTAACAAAATTCAGATAGCAGATAGTGCTATACCAAAGATATTTTCCGCAAGAAAAATATCCATATCACTAAAAGGAAAATTAAAAATAGACCTTGATAGGATGATTAAGAATGGAATAATAATACAAGAAACAGAACCAACAGATTGGGTTCATCCTATTGTCATCGTGTCGAAACCTAATGGGTCAATCCGAGTATGCATGGACCCTCGACATTTAAATCAGCGTCAAAGTCATCTTAAAACCATTCACATGTCACATCAAGGAGTGAATTGTTGTCAGGCAAGAGCAAAAGAGGCAATTTACTGGCCAGGTTGAACAATGATATGAAATTAACAGTATTAAATTGTTCCACATGCCAAAGCTATTCTCGAGCTAATACCCAAGAACCACTTATATGTCACGATATTCCCGAGCTTCCTTGGGATAAATTAGGAATAGATTTTCTACAAATACAAAGTAAAACTTACATGCTGGTAACAGACTACTATTCTAAATTTGTTAGCGTCAGAGAGATGAAAACGACAACAGCGACTGCATTTATTCCGGAATTGAAACAAATATTCAAGACACACGGGATACCTTCAACAATTATATCAGATAATGGACCACCATTTAACTCTGAAATGATGTCAAAATTTGCAAAGACTTGGGATTTCAAACACATCACATCTAGTCCTCAATACCCTAGAAGTAATGGCATGGTTGAAAGGTCAGCTGGAACAGTTGAAGGTTTATTAATCAAAGCTACAAGATCAGGAAGAGATCCAGACATGGCAATCATGGCATATAATTCAACACCCAAACACAACTTACCATCTCCAGCAGAGATGTTAATGGGACGGAGATTGAGAACGTTTTTACCTATATCAATGTCACTGCGGAAACCACAGTTCCCATCAGAAAACACTTTGCAAACACTGCGAGAAAACCACGAAAAACAAAAATTATATCACGATACGAAATCAAGACATCTAGCTCCTATGTATACTGGACAGCAAATTCTAATGGAGAAATCTCAACGAAATTGGGTCCCAGGAAAAATACTTGCGCCAGATCAAACTCCTCGCTCATATAACATAGCCACGGGAAATGGAGCGACATATCGTAGAAACCGGTACCACTTACGCCCACCAAGACCAGTAAATGATTCTTTACAAAAGTCTCTATATCCTGCAAAGAAAATTAACAAAGAACAATCAACATCACAAGAGCCAGATCAAGAAATGTCGTATGCAAGTTCAACAATCCGGGAGAAAACACGAATTACAGAATTTCCGGGATGTCCTCATACAAGCAGTGGAAGACCAGTAAAAACGCCCTCCAGGTTCAAGGAATGGAAAAAAAGGGGTCATGTTATATAATCAACCTTGGTTCAAGGTTGCTATAGTAATATGGAATCTAGAAGGAGTAGACATTACTATAGCAACCTTACAATAAACAAGGGTGAGCGAGCTCACCCTTGGACGCCCTCATATAGAAAATTGAACCTTATATTGATTGCTTCTATTGACAGAAAACCTTAAATGGATTCTTCTGTAAAAATAAATTCCTGAATTGATTGTTTCTTTTGACAGAAATTTTAAATACATTGCTTCTATTTACAAAAAAAAAACGTTACAAGATTTCTTCTATTGACATAAAATCCTGAATTAACTCTCCTGATCAACAGAGTAGAGTATGCCCACCTTTGATATTTTACTTATAGGCGTAATAATCTAATACTTTCATTAAATGCTTATTTTTCTATGTTGCTTAACGACCCCACCATTAGCTAGGTTATGGAGGGTACAAATGAGCGGGAGATAAAAAAACAGTGAGCTGATGATAGATGAAAGAACATTTAAAAATAAAACATACTTTACTCAGGATTTGAACATGCGGCCCTGGAACCAGAAGCAGATGCGCTACCTCTAGAGTCTAGACCAAGGAGGACGGTTTAAATGCTTCTGTTGGCAGAAAGCCTTCAATATATATATATATATATATATATATATATATATATATATATATATATATATATATATATATATACATATATATATATATATATATGGTATATATGTTTATATATATATATATATATATATATATATATATATATATATATATATATATATATATATATATATATATGTATATATATATATATAATATATAATTTGATATATATAATATATATATAATATAATATATATATATATATTGCTTCTAGTGGAATAAAACCTTGTATTACAACCTTGCATTGTGTAAAGAAACCTGAAAAAAAAGTTCGAAAGCAATATTTGTATGTATAGTGGTCTTAGTTTTGTGTACCACACATGGTGTTGATAGTCAACATGCATATTATTTTCAAAGCATGAACAAATGGCCTAAAGTCCATTCATATAAGCGTGTTAGGGCCGGTTGCACAATATGCCGACAAATCCTCCAGACAGCTTTCTGCTGGATAACTCTATCGGCCAGACAACTTTTGTGCGCGTTTTACAAGTGACCGATTTCCGACAAAATTACAAAACCAATAACATTTTGAAGTTGGTATTGAATTTTGACTGCTTTTTGCCATAATCGAACTCATCGAACGCTCGAGTTAACAGCTACCTTCGTTCAGCTTTGTATTTGAGAGGTCTTGAAAACCGTGTGATGACAGTTGACACTTTCGACATTGGGATTGTATTTTTCGATTTTGAGGTAAGAAATGAATCTACGTTCTGTTAAGTCGTATTCTTTGACAATTGGAATCAGGCAAGCATAAGTCTAGAGATTGAATTTGATGATTTTTCACAGTTGATTCAATGTTTAGAGGTTATAGACCTAGGCCCAGACTTGGGCCCATACCCTTGTGGGTCTACCATTCCAACTCAATGCTTATACCTGATACAATGAATAACTAGACTTGGACCTAGTAAATATATGACCTAGGCTCTACACCCTATATTTTCACAGCCAGAAGTACCTCATTTGGAGTTACATACATGTAGGCCTAGACCATAAATATTGTATAAACATAGGGGCTAGTTCTCGATTCATCTTGCCCGAGACCTAGCCTACTTGACCAAACAAATCTGTGGCGTAAGAGAGGAACCGTGAATTGTGTAGTGTCGACCTTGAGCTCATTACTTAATCTCTGTCAGATTAAATATTAAAATATTCATCAACATCACATTGTATCTACATATACAGATGGAAGCTTGGATTCGTTTGAACGCTTTGCCGCGAACAGCACGGAAGAGCATGAGTTGGGAGGGCGATTGAGGTTGCGTTGATCATTTCTTCATGGAATGACGGACTCCCGTGGATGACATCCGAGACAACTTGCCACAGACGTATGAGTAGAGACAAAGGTTTGTGAGCCTACTCTTGACATTGAATTTTTTTTTTCTTTGTGTTCTCACAAAGATTTCAGTACAATTTCGTAGACCCGCAAAGTCACAAAAAGTTGACTTGTCTGCAGGTCTACTAACATTTTATACATAAGAAAAACAAATTACAAATAAGTATATCAAGTCTGAACACTTACGCACGTACATTTTGATAATAATGATGAAAATATCAATTTTAATAAGAAAAATAATCATAATGATAAGAATCCACATTTTGAAATTATGAACCATTTTCAGTTATTTGGAATATACACTGTAAAATGAAATAGTTTTATTTCTCATGAAATATAAGACAATTTGATACCGATAGTATCCATTTTTTAAATTCTATTTTTACTGTGGATATTATTATCCACTATTAATATTAATATTACACTATATATAACAGGAATTCATGTAGTAACGTTATCAATACCAGTTGGCGATTCTCTCAACTGCAGTTGACCTCACTACTGGCATGGCTCATAAATGATATACCAGTAAAAGTCAGCAATATGCTAGCAATGGTCTACTATAGGGTATCGTAAAACTATACCGGCTTAAGAATACGGACTGTAGAATACTCTTGTAGCACTAAATTCACTGACACGCCCCCTATTTATTTATTTCATTTTGATTCTGTTAAACAACCCCACCAACAGCTACGAGGGTACAAATAGCCACAAACAATAATTTCAATGCTTATTTTAATTTTATTACACATCAAATCACACTTCATACAAAATTCACAAAAGTATTTGAGCTTCCAGTGAGAATATGTTGTAGGGAGCAAATTGAATTACATGTAGTAACCGGTCTTTTGAGGAATAAAAAAATCATCAATATCATCAATATTTAATACTAGGCAAACGCGTTATGTGTTGCCGCGTTGATGGATGAGCTGGAACATATCAACTTATCTTTGGATTGGTTATTATATATATATACACCTTGAGATCCAAACCATTACATCACTGCCATCTTATTTGCCATTATTGATTTATAAGATAATAAAGAAGGCTTTGTTTTAATCGTTTACAATCAAGTGGTGACACTTGTTGCTTTGATTTAATAGGTATCTTAATAGCTTTGAATAATTGACACAAATAACATTATATATTTTTTTACATCAAAACGGCTGATCCGATTTGAGTAGAAGTTCGGAATAATGTGTATTATTATGTTTTTCGAGTTCTGTGAAAATTTGAAAAATTTCGGAGGACATTCACTTTGTCATTTTTTCCGCCTGGCTTATTCATATGGGTTTTTTGAAAACTTCAAAATGATTTATCTCAAGAATTGTTAGACCGATTTTGCCTCAAAACTATACAGCATCAAGTCAGATAGGGGTTCATGTGTGTGCCAAGTTTCATCATGATCTGAATTTCTGTTTGACCTGTAGAGCGCGAACAAAAAAACAAAAAAAAAAACACCTTCGATTTTTCAAGTACAGTGTAATTGAGTCTTCGCTACGCTCATCCAATTATCTAGTTTTCTAATACTGACAAATATTCACAATATTCTATTGAGTCTCATCAGAGTAGAGGAAGAAATTAATCATAGTCCAATAGTAGGCCCAAGGAGTCATGGAATCACGTAACTCCTACGTCCGAGCGTAAAACGAAGACCTTGGACAGAATGGTCGATTGCGTGTATTTAAGTTGACAATTCGTTTGTGTTTGAATAGATATTCACATCAACTACCGGTTGATAGATTCGAAAGTAATGGGCCGAATATTATCACATTTCATTCAATTTAATCGAGGACCAGTTGAATTTAATATTAGTTCAATTCAATTTCAGTAGGCCTACTGAAATACAATTTCAATTCCAGTTTTGAATAGTTTATAACATTGTTTGTGTTTTTTAGGAGATTCTGTGTATGCAAATGAACCTGACTGCTGCTACCAATCCTAAACGCAGTTCTCGGCGCTCCAGAAGAGCATCACACCACAGTGCACTGCCGTACATTTTTTCTTCAATAATTTATAGGCTTAAAATTATATCATTCATTACTTGTGAAGGGAATAAATATCAACCAGTTTGTTATTTAATGCGTGTGAATGAATCTTCATTTGAATACCTTGTATTGATCTAGGCCTATATTTTTTCATGAATGTGTTTTGGTATGTTATTATTTCAGGTATTTGGCCGCTTTTGCTTCAGCAATCAGAACAAGAGTTTCATCCATTTTTAATGAGGGCCCTGCTCTCGTATTGAGAGAGCAATTCAACATTTTGAATTGAAGTCATTTTCGCCTCCTCCATATTCTGACATTTTCCCGTTGCACGGTCGAATGCATCGTCATCTGTCCCTTTTCCCTTCTTCGGCGTCGAAACAACAGATTATGAATAGAATATGTAAAAAGTAAATTATTCTATTGTATTAGGCGTATATATTTCTTTTATCAACATCAAAACTTGATGCAAAATTATTGTTTCCCAATTGAAGGTAGGATTGTTTGAACGGGGCACCACAAGGGCGATCTCACCACCCCATACATGGATTATACATTATAGGCATACACGGATTATATCAAAACATGAACTGTCGTTTGATTTCATATTTGAAAAAAAGCAACTACAACTAGGTAATGTCTCGAGTGTAAATAATAACTAAACGGTACAGTAATGTCAAAACACTTCACGATTTCATGTTATAGTAATTATTATACATTCACACGTAGTAACAAACAGTGAGAACAGTCGAGTGAAAATGGAATGTCAACTTTACATGCGGGGCAGAAATATAGATCGGTAAAGGAAATTCGCTTGTAATATTTTATTTACAATTTTACATGCACATTGTCAATTTACAAAGACGGTGAATACATTCGAATACAAAAGAGGTGGTAAAGTTCAAATTGAAGAATGTTCAAAGTATGATAAATGCAGATTGTTAACAAAGGGACTTATGATTGTGATATTACAACCCTTCGATCTGTCTTTATCTCTTCACATATTCACTCTTCATGTGTTGCGGGAGGCGAGGGGAATTTAGGACCCGGTTCGATCCCTGCCGCCTTCCACCTTTACAGGGGTTTTCATGATTTCCCTCTGTAGTCCAGGCTAATGCTGGGATGGTTCCCACAATATAGGCCACGACTGCTTCCTTCCCACTCTCCTTCCCATTACTTCAAGAAACCTTCATCTCATTAATCATCCATCCGACGCCAATAGATCTTGGCTATCATTACAGTTTGCCGTTAAAACCCAATACTGTATAGAAAACTTGAGACACTATCTCGTATTTTGTAAATTTTAAATACATTTTTTAAATGTATCTTGTATCTGAAATAGGCCTACTCAAAATTCAAGTATCTGTATGTAGTTTTCAGATACTTGAAGTTGACCAGGTTTCCAGTTCCGATTCTGTTTTGTCGTCCAACACGATATGGGTACGATTTTTGTCATGCCTATTTCCCTTGGCTGTGTCGTAACGTTTTCGTGACGTCGTAGCCATAGCCGTCATTACCTCGACTCACGGCTTCTTTGAATGTGAGAAATTGAGCTGTCAGAATACAATATATATTTTTTAAATAACATCGAAACTTGATACAAAATCATTGTTCTCCAATTAAGGCCAAGGATGAAAGGTAGGATCGTTTGGATGGGGCACCACAACCCTGGTACAAATTATTATTGAAACCTGTAGGGCTTCTATAGGATAGGAATGAATAGTTTTCTAAAGGTTTGAGCAGGTTAAAGCTATAGGATTTAACACGATTTTTGACACACGAATTCAGGAATCAACAGGTGAGTAATATCAGCCAAAATATTATTAATAGGAATCAAAAAGTCTCTACATAACAGTTTTCCACAGATTGAATAGGTACGAATAGGAATCTTTACTTATGAACAGACTTCACTTACAGGTTTGTACAGGTTTCAATACCCATTTTCAACCTTTTTTAATAGTTTTCGTAATAGGAATAACAAGTTTCAATAACAGTTTTTCCACCATTTTCAATAGGCCTCTTAAGGATTCTACATTACGTTTTTATTAGGTTTCTTCATGTTCCAACAGTTTGAAGCATATACGTATTTAATAAGATTAAAGAGATTTCTATAGGTTTTTAAACTTTTATTTGAATAGGTTTGTGATAGAAATAACAGATTTCAATATCAGTTTTCAAGCAATTATTAATAGGTCTCTTTAAGTATTGTACATGACATTTTTACTAGGTCTCTGCATGATCCAATAGGTATGAACATGTACGTATTTGATAAGATTCAACAGATCTGTACACGTTTTTATAGTCTTATTTGAATAGGTTGATAAAAGAAAGAACAGGTTGCAATAACCTTTCTTCAACCGTTTCGAATAGGTCTCTTACGAATTCTACACGATATTTTTGTTAGGTTTCTGTATGTTTCAATAGGTATTAATATGCATGTATTTAACAAGAATAAATAGATTTCCACAGGTTCTAATCATCTTATTTGAATAGGTTTGTAAAAGGAATAACAGGTTTCATTAGCATTTTTTCAACCGTTCTCAATAGGTCTCTTAAGGATTCTACACGACGTTTTCATTAGGTTTCTGTATGTTTCAATAGGTATTAATATGCATACATCAACTTGGATTGAACAGATTTCTACAGGATTTAACAGTCTTATTTGAATAGGTTTGTAATAGAAATAACAGGTTTCAATAACAGTTTTCAAGCAATTTTTATTAGGTCTCTTAAGTATTATACATGACATTTTCACTAGGTCTCTGCATGGTCCAATAGGTATTAACATGTATGTATTTAATAAGATTTAACAGATCTGTACACGTTTTTATAGTCTTATTTGAATAGGTTTATAAAAGAAAGAACAGGTTGCAATAATCTTTTATCAACCGTTTTGAATAGGTCTCTTCCTAATTCTACAGGACGTTTTCATTACGTTTCTGTATGATTCAACAGGTATCAATATGCATGTATTTAAACAAGAATAACTAGATTATTTAGCAGTGACCACTAGGTGACCACATATTATTTGGTGGTGTGCAATTGGTGACCGCAATACATGCACTTGTGACCAAATAAAAGCCAAAGTGCATTCAATATAGTTACAATATTATGGCCACAGGGAAAGGGGCCAAGGAAAGGTGCAGAATGTTCCATAATTCGACTGTAAGAGGTCAATTTGTAAATCGATTTTAGCAGGTGATACTATTGTGATTGATTAGTAACTAGTGTCACGGGGCGCGAGCTATTTTGACAATTAGAACACTGAAAAGAAGTTGAGAAAGACTAATGTTCACGTGAGATAAAAAAAATTAGTTTGATAGGCTTTTTCGGGATAGGTTGGTGGGCCTGACACTAACGTCAGCTGGTTGCTATTAGATTCAGGAAGGAGTACAAGCTAGATTTATTTAGCCTAAGTAAAGTTTCCAAAAGTTTGACTTAGGCCTACCCAGTTAGCAGATATAGTTGGTTTTATCAAGATAAGAATCACACTTAGATAATACAATTAACACAAATTATAAAAGAACGAGGAAGTTTTCTCTAGAGCCTATAGATACATCAAGTAGACCTGAATATAAGAGAAAATTCACAAGTTTCAAGTTTTCACTTGACAGGGGATTTTTTTGGTAGGTTTTCTTTGGGAGACGAATTGATAGAAGATTGAAGTTGGTTTTTTACTTTAGTTCAAGCGTCACAGATGGACAGATATTTAGTACAAGAAACAATTTCTCTAGAACACATAAGGCTCAATAGAGAAAGAAAGAGAGAAAAAACAAAGAGAGCAAAAAAATATAGATCTAAAGATCTCTAAAACCATAAGGCTTTCAATAGAGATCGAAAAGAAGCTAACTCTAGAACCATAAGGCTTCCATAGAGACAAGAAGAGACAGAGATCAACAGAGAGAGAGAAAGAGAGATAGAGATTAATGAGTTGCCAACTTGCTATCGAAGGGCTTTTTCTGTTCTTTTATAGTCAACTGAGTGGAGGAGAAGAAGTGAAAGCAATTATAAGGTAGTAAGGGCTAGGAGAAATGATGTGTTTGTCAGTTAGAGAGAGAAGGAAGATAAAGGTGTTTTGTTTCTTAGGTTACATAAATAGAGGTTATGAGGGAATTATTTTGTTGTCATCTATGAATAGAAGTTTACAGCTTGATTTGGCAAGAGAATCAATAACTTTTTCTACATATTTACATGTTGTAGGCCTTATACTAGATCTTAGACAAAACATTCAAATGGAAAAAATTGTACAGGTTTATCATTTGATAATTGAATTATTGGATGAGCGAAGCGAAGACTCAATTACACTATACCGAAAAAAAAGTGCCTGTTTTTTTTTTTTTTTGTTTTTTTGTTTTTTTGTTCGCGCTCCACAGGTCAGACGAAAATTCAAAATCAGTTGAAACTTGGCACACACATGAACCCCTATCTGACTTGATGCTGTATAGTTTTGAGGCACGATCGGTTGAACAACTTCTGAGAAAACTCATTCCAAAGTTTTCAAAAATCCCATTAGAATAAGCCAGAGGAAAACATTCGTGAAAAATATTTCATCTGAGAGGATTCAAATTTTCAGAGAACTTCAATCTGATAATGATACACATTATTCCGAACTTTTACTCAAATCGGATCAGCCGTTTCGATGTAAAAAAATTTATAATGTTATTTGTGTCAATTATTCAAAGCTATTAAGATACCTATTAAATCAAAGCAACAAGTGTCACCACTTGACTGTAAACGATTAAAACAAAGCCTTCTTTATTATCATATAAATTATTATTGGAAAATAAGATGGCAGTGATGTAATGGTTTGGATTTCAAGGTGTATATATATATATAATAACCAATCCAAAGATAAGTTGATATGTTCCAGCTCATCCATCAACGCGGAAACACATAACGCGTTTGCCTAGTTTAATAACATTTATATTTATATGGTCATCGCGCCACGACACTAGCTCCAAGTTTACCAGTCTTTCAAAGTACTGATATAATGTTGTTCTTGTATTTTATTAACTACAGAACTCATCAGTAGCAACTCTCGGGCTAAGATGAAATGTTGTACTTTGATGAACTGATTAGCACAGCAGTTACCAATCAAGCTATCTAGATTCTGCTACTGAATATAATGAGGCAGTAGATTTCAATGCGATAATATTTAACACTTTATTACAAGTAGGCCTACTATGTACAAAAAGGAGTCAGCAAAAAATTACACTATTTACGACGCGTACGGCGTGGCCAATCCTCATATCAATTGCTTCGGTTGCGTCAGTTCTGAAATAGAAGTACAATTTTTCAATGAATATTATGAAAGAACAAGGCTTGCACTTGCTGTCAAGTGAAGTGGTAGATCAAGTACCATTAAAATGTATCCTGAAAAATAATTGCCGGTACTGAGAAAAATTTCACTAAAACTTGAAGACAATAGTACAAAAACACTCCAAGTAGAGTCTAAGAGAAGACATTACCGATGAAGCAAAAATGTGGGAAATAATTATCCCTTCGAAACCATCTGAAAGAAAGTGACTACAATTAAATACTAATGAGTCATCCATGTGTAGTTTGTGAGAAAAGAACAATGTCGGGATTGGAGTGTGATAAGTGTGGAAGCTGGAGACATTATAAATGTGCTGGGATGGTACTGAAAGAATTTAAGAAGTTGAAGAATAGAAAATGGGATTGTGATAAATGTCTTATGTGTGTAGATGTGGAAAGAAGAACAGGAAGAGAATGAAGTCAACTGTGCGGTAAGAATGGTGAAATTAGTGATGGAACTTATGGAAGAGGTCAAAGAAATGAAGTTGAAGGACAAGAAAAATAAAAAAGATTTATATGATGCATTAGCGGATAGATTTATGTGGGAGATGGACATGGAAATAAAAGTAATTACTTTGGTAAAGAAGGTAAATGAATTGGAGCAAGACAAAGTGGAGTCGCAGATGGAGAGGTTTAATGCAGAGAAGAAGATGCGTGTGAATATAGAAGAATTAAAAACTACTATGGAATCTTTATTAGGATGGTCGGAGGAACATAGCCAATCAGTTAGGTCGGTGAAGATGGCGTCCAGTACAGATGTAGTAGAAAAACAGAAGAGGGAAAAAGGAAATGGGTGTGTATAGTATGTACGAGTGGAGTTAAGAGTGGAGTGTGGTGCAAAAGTGAGGGCAGGGCGGACGAGGACAAGGTTACCACTGAACTTCTTCTTGTCAAGGACAAGAAGAAGAGTGGAAGAAGAGTGAAGAAAAGCACAGTGGAATAGGCTAGGCCCAACTCTATTAACTGTGGTGCAAAGTGTGAGCTTGGTAATTGTAAGGACGACAAGGTTGTTGAATGCTGCGAAGCCAATTGTACACAGAAGTGGCATTTGGCCTGTGAAAATATTACTGTAGCACAGTACAAAGTAGTTAGGGAGGTGACAGGCCTAAAAAGGAGTTGTGAAGGGTACAGGGAGGAAGGGTATAAGATGAGGGATGCTGAAGCTGCAAAGAAGAGAGAGGATGCAGCTACAAAGAAGAGAGAGGATGAAGCTACAAAGAAGAGAGAAGATGAGGTTTTAAAGAAGAGAGAAGTTTTAGCTATGAAGAAGAGAGAAGAGAGGAAAAGAATAGACAAATTGCAAATGGGAAGCAAATTTAAAAAAGTAGTGATAATATGGAGCTCGCTGGTGCGGGAAGAAAGCATAAGTTCGGGAGAAAACACAGTCGTTGACGTGATACCGGGTATTGGAATATTTATGATGAAGAGAGTAGTGGATGCGATGCAGGAAAGGGAAGTAGAAGGAAAGGAAGTAATCTTGCATGTTGGAGGAAACGACCTAGAAGAGATGGGAAGGGGACAAGATCGTCAGAATATTATGAAGAAAGGAATGAAAGAATTGATAGTTGCTGCAAAGAAAAAAATTGGGGAAGGAAGAGTCGCTGTTAGTGGAATTGTACATAGAAAGAGTGAAAAGAAAGAAACAGTAGACGAAGTAAACAGAATAACAGAAAGAATGTGTGAAGAAGAGAAAGTGTTGTACGTAGAAACAAACTGTTGGATCAAGGACAGTGTCCTGAAAGAGGACGGTGTTCATCTAAATCATTGGGGGACTAAAAAGATAGGGGAACTGTTGGGAAGAGTGGCAGAAAGAATGATGATTGGAGACAAGAGGTGACTGTATACGAAAGAGAGACTCGCTAGTAACAGGGTTGATGAAGGACAGATGAAACGGGGCAAGGAAAAAAAAGGATACAAAAAAAGGGGAAAAAAGGAGACAACAAATTTTGAAGTACATTAAATTTCAATGGATGATTCACAGATGAAGAAATAGAGGTGGAGGGTTACGGTATATTTAGAAGAGACAGGAATAAAAATGGGGGGGGGGTATTGGTGGGGTGTAGAAATGAATTATCAGGGAGAGTAGTATGAACAGAAAAAGAAGCAGAATTGATGGGAATAGAAGTTACGATTGGGACTATAGGATCTGTGATAATTGCGGGATACAGGCCCCCCAATACAACGGAATTTATATTAGAACGAATTAGGAATAGGATATTAGAAAATCATAACAAACGAAACCTAATTGTGGCAGGGGATTTTAATCTATACCAGGGATAATTTGGGAAGAGGGAAGTGTTGGAGTGGGGGTAAGCAAGAGGCAAGATTTAATAACTGAAATAATGAATGAGGGTTTTATACAAACAGTTAGGGAGGGGACAAGAGAGACGAGAACAGGAGGCAGCAATCTTCTGGATGTTATCTTGGTAAGGCCACCAGAAAACTGGGTATGACAAGGGTAAACATTGGCATAAGTGACCACAAAATTCCTACCGTAGAACTGTTTAATATCTTTGATAAAAATGATGAAGAAAGGGGGGAAAAGAAGATTTGGATCTACAAAAAGCCAAAATAAATTATATTAAAGAATTTTCATCAGAAAAAAAGTAGGTTCTGGGAAACGGAAATAGGGGGTGTAGACAATAAATGGGAAAGTTTTGAAAACATTTGTATTAAGGCAACAGAGAAGTATGTACCTAGTAGAATTATATCACAGAGCAATCCAGATCCCATCTGTTATAACCAAAAAATCAGAGCACTGAAGAAGAAGTGTAGGAAATTACATAATAATATAATATCGAGGAGAAAGAGGGGAAGTAGAAATGAACAGGCTTAGAGCAGAACTAAACATGGAAGAGAAGAATGTGAAGGAAATTTTTTTGTAGGTATGTTTGACAAACGTGATTAGAACAAAAGCTGGGGAAACATTTATAAATACATAAATAGTAAAAAAGGACGTGTGAAGGACATGCCAACCTTAATTGACAAAAACGGGCAGGAATTCATAAGGGACAACGAAAAGGCAAATGCGTTAAACAAGGACTATAGTGAAATATTTCAAAAAGGTGTTACAGCTGAGAACAGTGTTGTAGATGATGAAGCAAGCCCTAAAGAATTAGAAACAGATGAACATAATATTATAATTACAGAGAGGGCAATTCAAAGAATCATAAGTAAATTGAAAAACAATAAAGCACCAGGACTTGACACAAATTATAACAACTTTATAAAACTAGCAGGATCTGAAATTGTCAAGCACTGGTACTTAAGAATCATTAGACGAGCTTTAGCGAGGATTCAATTTGACATACTGAAAAAAATTGGTGTTCGTTTTTTTTTTTTTTTTTTTTTTGTAATGTTATTTTGTCGGTTCTCCACAGGTCAAACGGCTACAGCTATCAACTTCAAACTTTTTTTCCTTATGATTCCTCATCTAGCTTAGATCTGTAAGGTTTTGTGGCATTATCGGGTGGTAACTTTTATTTGTATGAATTTTAGAAATTTCAAAAATACTCATAAGAATAACACGGCGGAAAAAAATAAAAATATTTTTATTTTCCCCAAAAAATGAAATTTTGTGTGAAGATGAATTACATCTTGATACACATTTCTGGAAATTCTCAGCTCGATCGGGTCATCCATTTTGAAGAAAAAACATGAAATGTGCTAAATTAGTACCACTCAAAGCAGTTTTTTCCCATGTATAACTCAAATGTCACCCAATTGGCGAATTTAGGCAAAAGTTTGGCAAAGAAATCGACATACTAATACCTTCCGCTCGTCTAACAACGCGCATATAGCGTTTTCCTAGTATTTCAAAATTCCTTGGATTCTGGAACTGTGCCAGAGGAGTGGAAGCAAGCAGACAAACATACAACATACAAGGGAGAAAAAGGGCAAATTTGGAAAACTATAGACCTGTTAGCCTAACTTCAGCAGTAGGTAAAATTATGGAACGGGTGGTAGACTTAGAAATTAAAACAATTATTGAAAAAAAGGGGGATCTTCAAGGGGCAACATGGTTTTCATGAAGGCTATTCGTGCATAACACAACTACAGGGATTCACCCAAGAATTGACTGACATTATAGATAAGGGAGGGAAAATATGTGCCATATTTTTGGACTTTGAAAAAGCATTCGACAAAGTGCTGAATGATCTTTTAGTTAAAAAACTGAAGCAAATTATAGAAAGTACTAAATTATCAAACTGGGTGGAGGCCTTCTTAAAAGGCAGATCACAAAAAGTAAAGGTTGGTGAAGAATTTTCGGATTTTGTTGCTATTACGTCAGGGGTGCCATGTAAGGAAGTGTCATTGGGCCGTTATATAACATACTTATTGATAATTCAAAACGTGGTATTTTGTAAAAAATTCGACCATTTGCTGACGATTGTGTTATGTATAGAGTAATTGAGAGCATAGATGATGAAATTCAACTACAGGATGATTTAAACAAAATGAATGAGTGGGTCATAGTCAATCAAATGGGACTAAACACTGGAAAATGTAAGGTAGTTCAGTTCTCCGGAAGCGAAAGAATCATAAAAGTAGCAGCATTTAGAATTGAGGAAATTATACTGGAGGTGGTGGATGGGTACAAATACTTAGGATTATACATACATGGAAATTTAGGGTGGGGGGATCATGTGAGAAACTTGACAAAAAGGGGATTAGATCACTAAATTTCATTATGATTATTATGAGTAAAATCAAAGAAAAGGCATACAAATCCCTCACTAGGCCTACACTGGAATATGCTTGTTCAGTCTGGGACCCTTGCAACATTGGACAAGTCAAGGCCATAGGGAGCATCCAGAGGGTTGCTGCAAGAAGGGGAAGGGTACTGGGGAGAGTCAAGAAATGGAGAACCTTTTAAATTGCAATGGAGTGGTGAAGAAAGAACTAGAAAGGCCAAGCGAAATGGTTAAATAACTGACATGGGAAACTCTAGCGGAACGAATGAAAAAGGATAGACTATGTAATTTCTTTAAAGCAAAAAATAACTGTATCGGATGGGAAGAACTTGACAATAGAGTAGGAAAGAGGCTGCTGCAAAGAGGTACTAGAGGTGGAGGTAAATTGGAAGTGGAGAGTGTTTAGAGAAGTGGGAAAAAATGCATTCATACAGAGGTCTACTAGGGATTTGAACAATTTGGGGAAAATAGAAGATGTGTTGAGAAGTTGATAGAATTTAAGAGGATGTTTAATTAATAATTTGATTTGTAATTGAGTGTGGAGTTATTGATTTGTTTTATATTGGATTAAATTTGAGTGTTGATTTTGTGTTGTGTACCATATTTGAATTGTTTTGTAGCATAAGTAGTTTATAGTCTTGCCACTGCACATAGCTGCATTTGCAAGTTGGACAATATATAAATACATGAATAAATGAGCAGTTACGGTACAATAAGTGAAGGTTAGAATATATTTTCAAAATCATGTGACCGTAAGTGTATTTTTTGTGAATAGTTTAAAAACAGAATTTGAGCTTGCTTCTCACGGATAAGAATGAAAAGCGTGAAAAACAATATTACTGACATATGCTGTGAAGCTGGCCCATCATGAACGAGCTATTTGCTGAGCAGTTTTTTTAAGCCTCCATGATGATGAAACAACCAATCAGTGACGAGAGCGACGCGATTTCCGATTGTTGAGCTGTTGAGCAAATCGCATTCATGGAAGGCCAGCTTAAAACCACAAATTAAACTCATTGTACTGGTGGATGAGCAACTGAGAGATGGAGAGGGCAAAAGGGTACAAGAGAGAGATGGAGAAATAAGAATGGCTAGCACACTGAACCGTCATTCATAGGACCGGGGTTTAATTCCCTCCGCAGTCGACCCTCCGAATAGATGCATCGTGGTTTCCCACTGTCATTCAGGTTGATACTGGGATGGTTTCTAAACAAGTCCTGGCATACTCCTTCTCACAACCCAAAATCATCAAATTTAATAACCTTTTGAATCATCCAATTCAACATCCACCGACGCCAATAGATCTTAGTAATCAGTACAGTTAGTTGTAAAAATCATACATAAATAAAGAGAGAGAGAGAGTGAGAGAGAAAGAGAAAGAAAGACAGAGAGAGATAAATAACAAGGGGGAGAGTTAAAGAAAGAGAAAGACAGAGTGGTAGAGAGACAGAGAGAGAGATTCAGAGAGACAGTGACAGAGAGAGACCAAGTAAAAGAGAGGGGGGAAAGAGAGAGAGAAATAGAAAGAGAGTATAGAGATAAATAGAATGGGAGGAAGAGAGAGAGAGAGAGAAATATAGAGTGAGAGTGAGACAGAGACAGAGTAAAACAGGTCCATTTTGCTGGCATCCCCAAATCGAAAAAGTCGTTTATTTTTTCACCAGTTGTTTGTGCCTAATTTGTGCTCGAAACCGCATCATTTGTGCTCAACTCGTTTGCCCGCTAATTAGAATTTAATTTGTGAGTGCCAGCAAAACGACAGCACCCCCAAATAAAAAAACAACTTTTTATCGCGTCAATCCTTTTTGCTTCGTTTGTGCTCGAAACCGCATAGTTTGTGCTCAACTCGTACGCTCGCTAATTAGAATTTAATTTGGGGGTGCCAGCGAAACGACAGCACCCCCAAATCAAAAAGTTGACTTTTTTCCTCGCCAATAGTTTGTTTCTTTGTGCTCGAAACCGCATTGTTTGTGCTCAACTTGTTTGCCCGCTAATCAGAATTAATTAGAATTAGCACCCAAATCAAATTCTAAATAGCGGGCGAACGAGTTGAGCACAAACAATGAAATTTCAAGCACAAACAAGCACGAACGAAGCATAAACGATTGGCAAAAAATTATTTTGTTCCTTCCATTTTGGGGGTGCAATTCGTTTTGGTGGTGCTGTCGTTTCACTGGCACCCCAAATTAATCACTAATTAGCGGGCGAACGAGTTGAGCACAAACGATGCGGTTTAGAGTACAAACGAAGCACAAACGATTGTCGGGGTAAAAAATATGGATTTTTCGTTTTGGGGGTGCTGTCGTTTTGCTGGCACCCCACATTAAATTCCAATTAGCGGGCGAACGAGTTGAGCACAAACGATACGGTTTCGAGCACAAACAAGCACAAACGAAGCACAAACGATTGACAAAAAAATCCATTTTGTCATTCGGGAGGTGCAATTCGGCCGTTTTTGATTTGGGGGTGCTGTCGTTTTACTGGCACCCCCAAATTAATCCTCGATTAGCGGGCGAACAAATTGACCATAAACGATGCGGTTTTAAGCACAAACGTGCACGAACGATTGACGAGAAAAAAGTCGACTTTTTGATTGTGGGTGCTGGCGTTTTGCTGGCACCCTCGAATTAAATTCTAATTAGCGGGCGTACGAGTTGAGCACAAACGATGCGGTTTCGAGCACAAACGAGCACAAACGATTGGCGCTAAAAAACAGATCTTTTTATTTGGGGGTGCTGTCGTTTTGTTGGCACCCCCAAATTAAATTCTAATTAGTAGGCGAGCAAGTTGAGCACAAACGATGCGGTTTCAAGCACAAACGAAGCACAAATGACTGGCGAAAAAATAATTCGACTTTTTCGATTTGGGGGTGCCAGCAAAACGGACCTGAGTAAAACACTCTTCAAACGATCAATTTTCGTTGTACATAAAATTTCAATAATTGCAAAGAATAATCATTTTTAATGGTGTAATGGCGCTCAAAATTTCTGTTGCGAAATTTCAATTTCAGTAGCGACATTTGTGGGCAACATTTGAGAACTTTTTTAAATTTTAGAATTCAGATAGATCGACTTTTGGAGTTTCTACTTTCCTGCGCGCTTCCAGTGTCAAGGTACCGCAACTAGGAATATACATGTAACCTAACTTTACCAACGCGTTGAACTTTACCACTTGACCAAACTCAACCACAACAATTGTGATGTGCCATTTTCCAGTTTTGTTGCACCCAGATAAGTGCTTGCTCATACAGAATCGATATAACATAACATGAAAATTAAAAAGCCAATGTCAAATTGGCGATTTATCTTTTTTTTTTCGTTCAATGTTGGATAACGACGTAGCCCACGGTTTGTAGACCCATACGGAGTCAACGGAAAAGCACGTGACCGTAGGCTCTTTACTCATTGGTTGGCTAGGTGGAAGATTGCAGAAAAGGTGAGCGTATTTCAACTTTGTGAAATTAGTGCATGAAATTGCAATATTTCCGTTCTCGTGTAGTGGCAATATAGGAACGTAGGTATTCTTCTTTTCTGAAATTAATCGATCGTGTGAAGTGGCTTCAAGAGAGCGAGAAAGAGAGAGAGAAATATAGAGAGTGAGAGAGAAAAATATAGAGTGAGAGTGAGAGAGAGGGAGAGAGACAGAGACACAGAGAGATCGACAGAGATGGATAGATTGGGTTTCAACGACGCACTATAATGTTAAACTAAGATCTATTGGCGTCGAATGAATGATTGATGAGATGATGGGATGATGAGATGAAGGTTTCTTAGGTATCGGGAAGTATAGTGGGAAGGAAGCGGTCGTGGCCTATATCGTGGAAACCATCCTGGCATTAGCCTAGACTACAGCGGGGAAACCACGAAAAACCCTGTAAAGATGGGCAGTGGCAGGGATCGAACCGGGTCCGATATGTCCCTTCACCTGCCAGGTCACATGTAGCGAACTCGTGCGTTTACCACTCAGCTACATGTGCCGGTCAGAGATGGATAGAGAGAGAGAAATGTAGTGAGAGTGAGAGAGAAAAATATAGATAGTGAGACAGAGAGAGACAGAGTAAGAGAGAGAGAGAAAGAGTAAAAGAGTAAGATTGAGGAGGGGGGTAAGAGAGAGGGGGGGGGGGGTGAGAGATCAGAGAGAAAAAAATATAGAGTGAGACAGAGTAGGAGAGTGAGAAAGAGTAAAAGAGTAAGAGAGAGGAAGGGGGGAGAGAGAGAGAGAGAGAGAGACAGAGAGAAATGTAGAGTGAGAGTGAGACAGAGTAAGAGAGTGAGAAAGAGAGAGACAGAGTGAAAGAGTAAGAGAAGGGGGGGGGGAGAGGGAAATAGAAAGAGAGCAAGAGAGATACTGCTATGTTGTGCCGGCACTTACCCGTCAGAAGTGAATATCGGCCGGTTGCTGTGGTACTTTGTATAAGATGAATCTTCCAACATTTGTCGTACGGGCCTCGTGTTGGACTCGGAAGAATTGCTGGGTCTCGACGAACGTAGGCCTACTCTGGGTCCTGAAAAATGAAGAATTATTGAAGAAATAAAAAAGAGGTAGGCCTACTCTCACTGTGATTCGTACCATCGACTTCCTGGATATGATTCAGGCACCGTAGCTTTACAGAGCTATGCAGACATTGATGTTATTTCTTTTATCATCATCAAACATAACGTTTATGGAATATTTAACGAAAAATGAGAGTTCTAATGAATGATTGTCTTTAGGTGAGTTAAATTTTGCTATTGTTACGATAGGCCTGAGACATACAATTACATGTTCTAACTGTAATAAGCTGTGTCTGTTTACTTGAAAAACAAACTTCTAGCTGGCGCTTTCAACGCTCAAGTCCTTGCAACTAGAATAGATGGACCAAATTTATTTTTCAATGTCACGACACAATGCTGAGATGCCATCATGCAACTCACTTGCAGATTGGCCAATGCATATTGTAAGTTGCATGTTGCTGATAGAAGTTGTTTAACGCTGAACTGTAAATGTACGTTCACATGTGCAACACCTACAAACCCGTTTGGTCCAATAAGACTAGAATACACCAAATTCACAAGGCCTAGTCAAACGAACCGACATGAAGGCCGTGGAAATAACAGTGCCAGCACTGCCCTCCCACGGTCTTTGTCCGAAACTTTGTTTGTGGGTACAGACAATAATTGGCAAAATTAATCTTACCTTGATCTAATTTGATCTTCAGAGCTGTATGGGGTGTAGACCTAGGAGCCATGGGCTGAAGAGTTGGATTCTTACTTGATGTTCCTCCTGAGCGACAATAATTGCTACTGATTGAATGTTGTCTTTGATACCGGTAACTGGAAAACATAAAATTGGTACCTCAGTATTACTTTCAGATTCAATTACTGGTAATTGGCACATTAGGGGGCTTATTCAACTTATGAGTTTGTCATACCAGTAGGCCCTACTGGTATTTAATTTTCCAATGTAAGATTTAATAGACACAAAATCTTGTGATGAACTCACAACTTTGTACAAGTTAAGCTTAGGCCTATATCTATGACAGCCTGACAGGTGATTATGCTGTAGGTGTGTTAACCAAGTGTTTTCACAAAATCAACAGTCACAAAATCAATGGACTGTCGGGTAAAGTTTGCATCGAAAAATTAAAGTGCGCATAGGCCTACCGTATCGTTGACCAACACAAACCTCTCCTTAACCATTGGGTTTAAACTCAATTTCCTAACTAACCTAACCACCACTAGAAATCTACAAAAAAACATAACACTAAAAACAATCAGCTGCGGATACTGTACGGTAGGCCTATAGATCTACCGGTACTTGTCTTGTAAGAAGTAGAGCCTAATAGGCCTAACTATATTTAACCCTAGGCATTGAATTTGTAACTTGACTAGCCCTAGAACATATATCTTATAATTACCTTGTGCAGCCATCGGTATGTTGGGAAGTTTGTATCCAATGCTGATGAAACTGCCATGGAACTCCGGTGATCTCTAGCGGCAGTTTGCGAACTGTTTCTATTAGTTTTTCAACGGTTAGAAACCAATTTTCAGTTACCGGTACACCTTGTTGATCTACGTTGCGATGACCTCTATACCGGTAATAGACTCACTTCACTTCATAGAATTCATTTTGCATCAATGGAGCCGACATCATAATGAGTATACTCAATGCCGATATGAATGTTGAACTTCTAGCCATGTTAGCGTATAGGCCTACATACGGTTGAGTGCGACGACAACATGACGAATAATAGAGCCCGTCACTTCAGTTTGTTCATAGGCCCTAACACACAGCAGCAAAAGGCCCGAGCCTTACACCACTGAAAAAAGGTGAATAGGCCTGGGCCTAGGCCTATACCCATGCAGAGATAAGCCGCGTCGATCTGTTTAGGGTTATGATTGTGTAGGGTCTAGGTCAACCTTTTTTGTATTTTATGGGTTTTACATGACGGTTTGGGTTAAAAAGGGTATGCATATCAACACTGTGATTTTAAGGTTCAAACCTTATCCCAGGACTAGGCCTAGGCAGGCCTATAACTCCCACAGACAACAGTTAACAATATAACCTCAAAACGAATTGGCGCAGTCATGCGTATCAATATTGCTTCGTTCATTCTGACGCAACTGAGCATCTACATATAACAACTATGAAACCAAACGAAAGTATTACTGTGGAACCCAATTTTGGTATACAACCCACAAGTAAGCCTGCCTACCACTTTTAACACTTCAACATCACCAATTTACGAAGCGTCAATTAACTGACAATTTAAGACTTGAATGTTTTGAAGAGCGTTCGTTCGAGTGTTTAACGACGGGCGCGCTAGTAGTGAGTGGATGATATTTGAATTTGAAACTGAGAAACAATAAAATATGAAAATATGAGAAACTAGCATGAACAAAATTCAAGTTTTTGTTTTGTGTTTTCATCTATGTTCTTTTGCTGTCAGAGAGGAAGATATCTATGTTCTTTTTCTGTCAGAGAGGAAGATATTGACTGCAATAGTGGAAGCAAACAATCAATTACAACTTATTTCCTGAAGAATAATTGGAGTTTTTGCAATTATTGATAAAAATAAAATGTGGATGAGTTTTACATTGAATTAACTGGGATTTATTTAATTCAGAAAGAGATTATAAATGTGCATATGCCTACTTCCACTTTCTTTGGCTCGTTTTCTTATACCCGCTGAAGATTTTTTTTTTGCGTATTTTGGCGCCTGTTTATCAAACATAAAAAAAATATTTGAACAACCATCCATCCGATCTGGATTTAACTTCAGATTTGTTCTTTTTCAATGTGTATCCATATTAGGTAGAAATTTCGTTCATCAGACACGAAAAAAAATTGCCGTCAAAAATTCAAATCCAAATTCCAAATCCAAAAATTCAAATGGACCGTCACCATTGACAAAACATATAATACGATAAACCTACAGATTTTTGTTAAATCGTTTAAGAATATGTAAGTATAGAAACCTGATCAAACATGTATGCCTTATAAATCTATAAATAATCATAAAACCCTGTAGGATCGTGACCATATTGCAACCTGTCAAAACATATAATACGATAAACCTGTAGATTCTTGTTAAATCGTTTAATAATATGTAAGTATAGAAACCTGATCAAACATGTATGCCTTATAAATCTATAAATAATCATAAAACCCTGTAGGATCGTGACCATATTGCAACCTGTCAAAACATATAATACGATAAACCTGTAGATTCTTGTTAAATCGTTTAAGAATATGTGAGTATAGAAACCTGATCAAACATGTATGCCTTATAAATCTATAAATAATCATAAAACCCTGTAGGATCGTGACCATATTGCAACCTGTCAAAACATATAATACGATAAACCTGTAGATTCTTGTTAAATCGTTTAAAATATGTAAGTATAGAAACCTAATCAAACATGTATGCTTTATAAATCTATGAATAATCATAAAACCCTGTAGGACCGTGACCATATTGCAACCTGTCAAAACATATAATAGGACGAAACTGTGTAGATTTTGGTTAGAATGTGTAAGAATATTTTACTATAGCAACCTGATCAAACATTTATGCCTCATAAATCTATAAATAATCGTAAGACCCTGTAGGATCGTGATCCTATTGCAACCTGTCAAAACATATAATACAATAAACCTGTAGATGTTGGTTAAATCGTGTAAGAATATGTAACTATAGAAACCTCATCAGACATTTATGCTTTATAAATCCATAAATAATCGTAAGATCCTGTAAGACCGTGACCATATTGCAACCTGTCGAAATATATAATATGAAAAACCTATAGATTTTTGTTCAATCGTGTAAGAATATATAAGTATAGCAACCTGATCAAACATGTATGCCTCATAAATCTATAAATGATCGTAAAACCCTGTAAGATCGTGATCCTATTGCAACCTGTCAAAACATATAATATGAGGAACCTATAGATTTCTGTGAATACCTATAAGAATATAGAACTTAAGCAACATGTTCAAACATATAGCATCAATAAATCTATACAGTAGTGTAAAACACTTTAGGATCGTGAATTATTTCAACCTGTTTAAATATATATGAGATTGAAAAACCTGTATATTTGTGTTAATACCTATAAGAATAAAAAAGTTTAGCAACATGTTTAAAAATGTAAGATAAATTAATCTATAAATAATTGTAAGACCCTGTAGGATCGTGACCATATTGCAACCTGTCAAAACATATAATACGATAAACCTGTAGATTCTTGTTAAATCGTTTAAGAATATGTAAGTATAGAAACCTGATAAAACATGTATGCTTTATAAATCCATAAATAATCGTAAAACCTTGTAGGATCGTGATCCTATTGCAACCTGTCGAAACATATAATACGAAAAACCTATAAATTTTTGTTAAATCGTGTAAGAATATATAAGTATAGCAACCTGATCAAACATTTATGGCTCATAAATCTATAAATAATCGTAAAACCCTGTAGGATCGTGATCCTATTGCAACCTGTCAAAACATATAATATGAGGAACCTATAGATTTCTGTTAATACCTATAAGAATATAGAACTTAAGCAACATGTTCAAACATATAGCATCAATGAATCTATACAGTAGTGTAAAACACTTTAGGATCCTGAATTATTTTAACCTGTTTAAATATATAAGATTGAAAAACCTGTATATTTGTGTTAATACCTATAAGAACAAAAAAGTTTAGCAACATGTTTAAACATGTAAGATAAATTAATCTATAAATAATTGTAAGAACCTAAAGGATCGTGATCATTATTTCAACTGTTCAAACATATAGGGTGAAAAAACATGTTGGTTTTTGTTCGAACCTGTTTGGACCTGTAATTATAGAAAATTGCTTAGACTTGTGAAATGTTTAAACCCTTCAAATTACAGTACAAAACTGATTAAAACTATACAAATCCCTTATCTGAGGGTAACTTGTACGGTTCAATCCTGCTCAAACTTATTGATAACTCTTACTGTAGAATCCTGTGGTGTATAGGTTTCTACAGTTGCTCTGTTTCACCTGTTGGTCTCCTGTTGATGCATATTGGAAACGGATATATCTTGTAGAAACCTATTAAAGTGGTCTTACAGGTTTCAATAGTAATTTGCACTAGGGAAGGGCGATCTTATTACCCCAAGAATACAAATTGACAAACTTTTCTCAGGTCGCGCCGTTGTAATTATACAAACACGGAGATTGTCCTGTACCATCTGAATAAATAATTCTACTTCAAATGGCATAGCAATTCTGGATACAAAATCTAAGAACGTGATTCTAAAAGTGTGGTGATGTTTGGAATTGCAGTTAGGATATGTGGATCGATATTTTTGTGAATCGATTCCTCTTTTGGTCGCTCAATATAAATCCAAACAACCGGAGCCAGATGGATTGCAATCGCAGTGTAACTTACGGTGATCGTAATTTCGGCGGACAAAAGTTGGAAGTTGAGTCAATAATCACGGGACCGAAACGATGTCGTAAACCGGCATGTTTTTAGGTGAATACTGGCTTGTGATTGTCCGTTGGGAAAATTGTGTCGGACAACAAGAAAAAATGGGTAGGCCTACTGGAAACCCTGCTTCAGAGTATTTTTCCCATGTCTGATTACACTGTAATCTTCGAGTTTAATAAATAGTTTGAATTTATTCTCAAGGCCATCGAAAAATGAGAAGAACTACTTCTGTCAAATGAATATGATACTTTCAATCAACTAATGCAGACCCATCAAACTTGATTGATTATGAACTCATCAAAAATTAATTCAACATATTTTGTCCGGTTTATTTTAATAGTCCGCTTTAATTCTGTGATTACACCAACGTTTGGAAAAAGTTTTGATTGGTTACACACTCTCTTATATGTATACCACATTCCCACGTACAAAAGAGAACATGAAAACGAAGCCCGATTTTGTTCGTCAAGTGAAATGAAGTCTTGGCTTCATGGAATAAAAAAATCGACAACAATAATCTGTTGGTGGGGCATTCAAAAAGCAATAATCAATCAGCATGGTTGAATGTATCATTTCATTTTGTCATGACTCACTTGCAACTCATTGTCACTAAAAACTAGGAATACTCAACATGATAAACTATGTGTTTGTTGCATGTAAGAAGAGCGATCTACACACAAAAATGTATTTTTCTCATCATGTGACAACTGATTGTGAAAGTTTGGTAGCGTATTTGCAATTACTGCCTCAATATGCATGAGAGTGACATCGCTCATCCAATAATTGAATTCGGAAATGCCTAGACTGAAATCTTTAATTTTTCATAAGACTTTGTCGTACTCTACAACAATCAGTGTAGTAGTAGTAGAGTAGATATTTATTCAAGCACTGAATGCTATTTTTTTACATAGGCCTACATACATGGTTACAAAAAATGACATAAGATTGGATAATAAAACAAAGTGTTCACAATCAAAAAGTAAAAGAAAGCAAGTAATATTTAAATTATTAAATCACTCGATAGTGTGATTAAATTACTATGTAGGCCTATGTTGAATGTCTCATGTATGTATTATTCATCAGTATTTTCTGATGATGGGCTACTTTTGTGATTTACCTTTGTAGCCTAATCACAGAATAAGTGATTGATTGCAATAAAACAATCCAATCCATGTACAATAATTGTACCCGTCAATTTATATATTTATCGAATCTCAAACAAATAAAACCATCAAAGAAATAACAGCGAGGCCTATACATTAGCGACACGCCTACTACCCTCCTTGCATCATACGTCCCCGGCATGCAAAAACTCAACTCTGAGAGCAAGCAAGCTTCCTGCCGCCTCTCAAGGAACCATCCCAGTATTGACCTGAATGACAGAGGATAACCAAAAAAAACTCTGCCAGGATGGTCCACCATAGGCCTGTACATGTAGGGTACCGTACCACCCTTGGGTTGCATAACTGATACACCGAAAATATGGTGCATCGAGAAAAACGTAGGCCTACACTGAAAATCCAGTAGGCCTACACCGTAAGCATTATTTCAGATGATGACTGAATAGGGTGGCTACGATATTGCATTTGAATAGTGTGAGACTATCCTCTTCTCCCCAAAATAATATACTAGCCATCATGCATGAAAATATTGTTCTTGCGGTGTACGAGATTTTCGATTCAAGTTAGCTTAACAAACCTCAACTTGACTCTAACATCAGATCCCAACCTGTGTATGACAGTTCAGTGTACTAGCAACTAATAACCTCAGCAACGTACCTGCTTTAACTCTGGCCACGTATGCTTATTTTCAAGAGGGAAGGATATGAACTGGAGGGAGTGTTCAACCAATGCGTTGCTAATGTCACACAAAACTCGCGAGCAACTGGCTTGACTTATACCTGTTACATCGCCCATAACGAGCTGGAACGTTCCAGACGCGTAGAATCGCAATGCAGTAAGAATTTGCGTCGGTCTGGTCAAATGGCCTTCCAAAATGTTGCACAGTTCCAAGACGATATGTCTTGGAAACCTGTACCGTTAAATCAGATGGTCATCCGACACATTTAATGAATCCAGCCTATCTTTGAATACTCTGCCAGGTCTAACAATGATAGGCCCCTCCTGATTAGGCCTAGGCCTAGCCTCATCAAGAATTAGGAAAAGCCCAGCATTGAACATAGTGATATAATTAGTAGGAAATAGGCCTAGGCCTAGTTATATATAGGCCTATGCCGATTATAACTGTGTATATATAATTAGTGTTAGTGTTTTAGTGGTTATATTAGTAATCATAAGTTACATTTCAGCTAGGTAGGCCTAGGCCTACAGGCCTAGTAATAGTGGTACACTCTTTGACAGGTTAGGTTAGAGTAGACAGACAAGGTGAGTGGTCAGAGGTGACACTGACAGTTACACACGCTAGGGCCTAGGCCTAGTCGAGATCAAGCAAAACGTTGAGGTTAGATGTAGAACCGGATTTATAAAATACTTAAATCAAATTGCGCGGTATTTAAAAATATCCTTGCCGTGTTTTGGTGGCTAGAATTTACATTTTCTGTCAAATTCAGCCATAAAATCATTGTAAATTGATATCCAAAGTCAAGAGGTGATGATCACTTACTAGGGCCTAGGCCTACCAGTCAATTTTTTTAGGTACTTCTCTCTGGACAATAGATGAAAGAACAGCTATTAGGATCTCAGACACTTGCTAGGGATTGGTGGGACGATCAAATATTTCTTTATGAGTTTGGATTGAGACAAAATATGGTATTATCTCGAAAGAAGTTCGTAACTTTGAGCCAAATCAAAGTTATGACCTTGTGTGAATTCGGGCCCAGAAACACATCCGGTGTTTATAAAATGTTACCATGGTTATCAGAGGGCCAAAACCAAAGAGGTTAGTATTTTAACCTCCTTGACCAAAAATGGGGTATACTGAATTTTTTTTCGGTTTTTATTTAATTATAAAATATTTAGGCTACGTGGACAAAAGATATTATCGTAACGCGGTAGACTATAACCAATTACAACTTGGAAGCGCTTAAATGTCTAATTCACGTGGAAAACCAGCGATTCTATTAACGCGCAAAAAATGGTATAAAAGTCCACGCCATTCCAAGGCCGATAGAGTTTTTTTCTTTATTTTGTTGATTTGAAAATATACGGGCTATGTGGACAAATTTCATTACCACGTAGTCGAAGATTGTAAAAAAATACCTAACCCAAGCTCGACAATTTTCAATTTACGTAGAAATTCAGCGATTCTACGCGACGAATAGGTTTTTTCGGTCCCTTTTGATTCAAACGTATAAGTGTGTTTCCACAGTGTGGTGAACACGCTAATAAAAACAATCAACAATAGGTTTGTGAAGATGGGTTCGAGATTAGAATAAACATTCAGACAAACCAGATGTAAAATCTTGCTAACAGATGTTAACTTGCTAACAGTATAATAAACCAAATACTACAGTTGGAATATGGCTTGATTCAAAATATTCCTGATGTCTATCCCAAGAGATCGACATCAAGAATAAGTATCAAAAGTCAAATTGCGGTATACTGGAGAAAGATGAATCATGGATGATTCAAGTCGTTCTACGAATAAACTTTCAACACATTATGTACTACACGTGGTATGTATCTTTTATATCATTTTATATGATGTCATAATATTTTAATATTATTTCATATCATTAGAGCCATCATTATATTTGTACTCTTATCATTTCATCAAACTTTCTAGATTTTTATTTCCAGATTTGTATAAGAAGTCCTCGAATGATAGGTCTCCGAGTATCTGTCCAATGAACTCTCTTCCACGCCTCATCTTCTGAATTACAACATCCATCAACATCACATATCTGAATCTTCTTCTGCATTCTCCATCAACGACCCAGAAAATGAAACGAAATACCGCATCCACTGTTAACAGCCGTTTGGTCAGCAGAGTCGAAAAGTAATTTTGAAATTAATTCTACATTGGGGAAATTTGAGTCAAGCTTCATTGAACATGTGTGTTCTTGAATTATAAAATTGCATCAGAAACACTGTCATATTTGTTTGGCCAAAGTTACAGCGCTTGAATGAAATATTAAGTGGCTATTTTGACTTCATTTTGGTGGAAAATCAGCTATTTTTCCTTATAAAATGAATGTGATTCATAAATGATAGCGTGTACCTACATTTATTTTTGCATAATTCTATTCACAATATCTTCATCTACAATAAAAACAAGTTTTTTGATTGAATGTCATTACTTTTAGTATATTTTGATGATCTGTTAAATAATAATTCTTTCTTCAAAGCACCGACACTGATCCAAGGCTGTTCGTTCTCATTCCTGGAACAAGGAGAAGGAACAGCCTTGGATCAGTGTCGGTGCTTTGAAGAAAGAATTAAATTGGGATCCTCTTCAATTCCGCAGAAATTGGGCTGCCCTTCGGTGCCTATACAAGACTGTTTCGGGCCATCCGGCTTGGAGCGACATGATGGGTCTCGTCGCACCAGCCACATTCCATGGTAGACGAGACCATCAACATAAGTTATTTGTGCCCCGATTCAACACCAATGTAGGACGGAACTCATTCTTGGGTCAGGCCATTAGACTCTGGAATGACCTGCCCCAAGACCAGATGGAAGTTTTTCTCAAGGATATCTTCCACTTCAATGAAATTTAAAATAATTATCAATTAATAATTCTATACTTATTCTTCTCGACATACTTCACCAATATGTATATGTCCAATGATCTTCAACCACCGGATTTTTGATCCAAAGTTGTTGTAACTAGGAAAACGCTATATACGCGTTGTTGGACGAGCGGAAAGTAATAGTATGTCGACTTCATTGCCAAACTTTTGCCTAAATTCGTCAATTGGGTAACATTTTAGTTATAAATGGGTAAAAACGACTTCGAGTGGTACCAATTTAGCACATTTCATGTTTTTTCTTCAAAATGGCTGACCCGATCAAGCTGAGAATTTCCAGAAATGTGTATCAAGATGTTATTCAACTTCACACAAAATTTCAATTTTTGTGAAAATAAAAATTTTCAATTTGTTTTCCGCCGTGTTATTCTAATGGGTATTTTTGAAATTTCTGAAATTCATAAAAATAAAAGTTATCACCCGATAATGCCACAAGACTATACAGATCTAAGCTAGATGAGGAACCATGATGAGAAAAAGTTCGAGATTGATAGCTGTAGTCGTTTGACCTGTGGAGAACCGACAAAAAAACATAGAAAAACATAAAAACGAACACCAATTTTTTTCAGTATATCAAATTGAATCCTCGCTGAAGCTCGTCTAATTAATAAAATAAATTATTGATAAAAAAGCATATTTGAAGGTTGCATGTTGAATGATAGGGAAACATCCAGTATTTGAATTGATATTTCTCACAATTTATCCCTGTTAGACTATCATCTGTTTTTATATTACTAGGAAAACGCTATATATGCGTTGTTGGACGAGCGGAAAGTGATACTATATCGACTTCATTGCCAAACTTTCGCCTAAATTCGCCAATTGGGTAACATTTTAGTTATAAATGGGTAAAAACGGCTTCGAGTGGTACCAATTTAGCACATTTCATGTTTTTTCTTCAAAATGGCTGACCCGATCAAGCTGAGAATTTCCAGAAATGTGTATCAAGATGTTATTCAACTTCACGAAAAATTTCAATTTTTGTGAAAATAAATTTTTTTTATTTGTTTTCCGCCGTGTTATTCTGATGGGTATTTTTGAAATTTCTAAAATTCATAAAAATAAAAGTTATCACCCGATAATGCCACAAGACTATACAGATCTAAGCTAGATGAGGAACCATAATGAAAAAAAGTTTGAAGTTGATAGGTGTAGCCGTTCGACCTGTGGAAAACCGACAAAAAAACATTAGGAAAAAAAAAAAAACGAACACCAATTTTTTTCAGTATGTCAAATTGAATCCTCGCTAAAGCTCGTCTGATTATCGAGCACACCATAACGAATCGACTGACAAAAACTCATGATTTTTTCATGACCATGAGGTAATGGAGGTTAGATCTTAATATTAATTAAACAAGAGAATGACATCATTCACAAAATGCTTCCGCCAATTTTCACTGCTCTTGATTATTTACAACTAGTCAAACGCGAAATATGCGTTGTAAGATGAACGAGATATCTCGATAAGGTATAAAAGTCCTTAAAGTAGTTCTACCCTTGCTACTTTATCGACTCTGGTATTATACACACCTTGATATCTGAATAAGCTATTAAAGTCGTTAAAGTAGTTCTACTCTCGCCACTTCATTGACTCTGGTGTTCTACACACCTTGACGCATATAAAAAATACTTCATTGTTGGTCAACTCTCGAATCTAGAAAGCAGTGAATCTCGACAACTTAATTCTGTCACAATTTTTATGATATATTTTATGAATATTATCAGTCATTTTAATTTTTTTCTTCGAAACGACTGATCAGAATTGCTTAAAAAATCGTAATAATGTGTATAATCCATGTATACACATTTAGAGAGAATTTCATCCCATTTGGAGAGATTTTATTTTTCAACATTTTCTGCCCAGCCAAATCTTATGGGGTTTTTAGAAACTTTGAGATTATGATTCTCAAAATCGGTCCGACTGATTCATCCCAAAAACTATACAGTTCTAAGTTGGATGAGTTTGCGTGTACAAAAAAAGTTTCATGTTGATCAGTCAACCCTTGCGACCTGTGGAGTGCTTACAAAAAAAAAAAAAAAAAAAAAAAAACACACAGACAAAGCCCTATAAGAGTGGGATGGAGACTTCGCTACGCTCATCAATAAAAATCACCCTATATCTTCAACTGATAGACATGATATAATTGAAAGAAGTTGCCCAAAATGCATCCAGTCACTCCCGCGTTTCTCTATCGCCGTTAACAACATCAATCTACGGACGTCTCTGCCCCAAACAGTCGGGGCTGGTTCGACAAGAGGGCGTTAGGGTAGGGGGGGGGGGAGGGGCAGGGGTTGAAACGACTGTTTTTACGCCCAGTATCAATCAAAACGAAACGCTTTTTGCGACAAAATATGCCACACATATGTATTGTTTTCCAATGTCTATATTGATGCATTGACGAGACACGACCAACGAAAATCGATATTAATTTATCAAAGTGGTTCGATTTCCTTGATGGAAAATCTAGCAATAAGTTTATGACAATACTCATTCCGTGTTATTGAATTCGTCGATAATAGTGAACGAAAACTTCTTTCGACAGTATGGTCTTCTGTTTTGATCGTATACAATCTATGTATAATGCAATTAATTGTATACTGTTGAAGGTTTTATATGAGTAGGTTTTTATTAAAACACTGCTAACAATACGGTTGCCACTTGGACACTATAACAATAACAACAAATTATGAATATGAGAAAACATCGATGCATAAATATCATCTTGGAGCAAAATGATTGAATTGAACCCTGACCAATTACCTAATAAAATGAATAGATCATACACTAGAGACAAAATAAATAAAACACGAAGAAAAAAAATGACAAAAAAATCATATACATATATAGTGTATGTATACGGTATATTACATAAATCACGTAGTTCAATTGAACAACTGGGAAACTCTTGAACATAAAAGTTGATGTTTGATAGAGTTCAGATCGGGACCTTAGCTGTTGACCATATCAACACATCAACATCAACATTCAACATCAACAGAATATATTTTAATGATTTATCAGACAACTGTTTGTTTGACAATTCAGGCTCTGGCCAGCTATTATTGTTTTGTACTCCATTTCCAAGTTTGTGTTTGTCGCTTTTTAGTGGTCAAAAATATCTTTGGAATGTTTGTGGTTAGATGAGCGTAGCGAAGATTCCATTTCACATACCGAAAATAATGGGCCTGGTTTTTATTTTATCCTTTTTATTTTATTTTTTACGCGGCATACAGGTCAGGAAAAATACCTATCCACTTGAAACTTTTTCTACATATTTCTGTTATACTAGAACAGGCTGGGATTGTTATTCAGAGAAATCGGTCGGAGGTTTTTCCGGAAAATAATCGGAAAGTTTGGAAAATCCTTATAAGAATAACCCGGAGGAAAAATACTTGAAAAACAAGAATTTTTATAAAGCTCTCAAATTTTCACCGAATATGAACAATACTATTTATTATACACATTTTCAGAGTTTTGTAACAATCGGATAAGAAATAATGAAGAAAACGCAGTAAAAGTGTAAATTTTATTAAATATTTGAATCAATTGGATTTGCAAAGTGTATATGCGACAGGTTGCAGCACTATAAATATCAACAAGTTGCAGGTGAGGTTTTTGAACGTTTGAAGTAATCCAAGGTCCGTAGATGTAATTGAGCTAATAAGTTATTTTTCATTCTAGATTTCCATACTTCTAAGCTCATCTCACAATCTGGACATCCCAGATTTTACTCTCACAAGGAATGATAGGATAGGTAAACAAGGTGGGGGGGGGGGGTATTTACATTAAATCGATAATAAATTCAAAAAACTGTGTTATCCCAAGATAACAGATATTGAGTATTCAATCCTGGAATTGAAATTGAACAATATTTACATAGTATGTATCACTCTCTATCGCCCTCCAATGCCATCCTAATTGAATATTAGGGTTTTAAGGCGCATCGATCATGAGAAAAATCTACTAGAGTTTGGGGGCATTTTATGTGAACTTGCCTCGAAACATGAAAAGCTAATATGCGTAGGCAACTGGAATGTCAATATCACATGCACACTAAATAATATACTAGGCAAACGCAACATGTGCGTTGTAATATGAGCGAGATATTTGGTATATTGAGTCGTTAAAGTAGTCCTATACCTTTGCTATTTTATTGACTCTGGTGTTCTACACACCTTGACGCATATGAAAAATACTGCATTGTTCGACAAATATAGAATCTAGAAAACAGTGAATCTCGGCAACCTAAGACTGTCATTATTTTTATGATATATTTGATGAATAAATCCAGTTATTCAAATTTTTTTCTTCACAACGGCTGGTTATAATTGCAGTAAAAATGATGATAGTGTGTAAAATCTATGTATACACATTCAAAGCAAATTTCATCCTATTTGGAGAGATTTTATTTTTCAACATTTTCTGCCCGGCCAAACCTCATGGGGTTTTTAGAAACTTTCAGATGATATTTCTCAAAATCGGTTCAACGGATTCATTCCAAAAACTTCACAGTTCTAATTTGGATGAGTTTGCCTATGTAAAAAAAGTTTCATGTCTATCCGTCAAACCCTGCGACCTGTGCAGTGCTTACAAAAAAAAAAAGAACACAGACAGCTGAGCCCTATAAGTGTGAAATGGAGACTTCGCTACGCTCATCTAATTACTTATGTTAGGTCTCTCACAAATAGTACAAAACCCTACTCGAGTCACAGCCATTTCTGAATCTCTTATCGATTTGATAATAGTAAATAGTCCACACCTTGTTATTGATATAAGCAAGTTACTCCCTCCTGGCACTGCGGATCATAATGTTATTTCACTTATTTATAATATTAAAATACTCAAAAAGATTCCCAAGTTAATAACGATAGAAAATTAAATAAGATGAAACTTGATAATTTTGCAAAAGATGCACAGAATATTTCATGCAGAGAATCTGTAGAAATCAGTGCTGGTATAAATGAAATAGTTATGTGTCTGAATAATCTAATGATTGATTTGATAGATAAACATGCACCTGTTGTTTGAAAACGTTGCACAAAGCCTGCTGCGCCATGGCTCACTGAAGTACGTCTTACTAATATAAAGGCTAAAAATAGAGCATGGATTAAAGTTAGGGTATCCAAAGATAAAATTGACTAGATATTATTTAAAGCCATGAGAAACAAGTAAGCAGTTGAGATAAAGAAAGCTAAATACAGTCATTTCAATCAACTTAATGGTTTACACAGCTCAGATATGTGGAAGTTTCTAAAATCTAGTGATGTCATAAATTCACGAAAAAACAACTTGTCCCTTCCCGATTCGTTTAACAACAACCCCAATGCAATGAATCTATACTTGAGCAATGTTGTTCTGATACAGCATCATCACCGTATGTGTTGGAGGAAATGAATACACTGAACGATCTGGAAACAGTTGAACGCTTCCATCTAGAAACAGTTAGTGAGAACGCAATTCTTGAAATATTAAATACCATCAGTAGCAAAGCAATGGGCTTATGCTGGCCTTCAATGAATGCGATTTGCGTTTCGGTCTCGCAAGGCTGTGGAATTGAGGCGAGCTCAACAAGAAGAAATCGCGTAACTTTCATCACTGATTGGTCGTTTTATCAACATGGTGGCCTAAGAAACGCTTACCGAATAACGCAGGTATGGGAGCCCAGCATAAGACAACGTGAATATTGAAATTATTAAATTAGTGATTTCATATTGTATTAGTGCTGTCACTGACGTCATAAACTATTCAATCACCACATCAACATTCCCGGATATATGGAAAACGGAAATAATTAAACCTCTACCCAAATTACCACATCCTATAGATTTCAATGATTTGAGACCAATCAGCATTCTAGTAACTTTCCCTAAATTAATTGAAAAGGTACTCCATGAACAAATAACAGCTTTCGCAGACGCTGCATCAGTAATTCCCAAAGAGCAGCCTGGTTTCCGAGCTGGTCACAGCACAGCTACAACAATAATTGACATGACTGAGTCTATCAAAAATACATCTACAAAGAAAGGAGTATCATTTCTTAATCTCCTTGATTTTTCAAAGGCTTTTGATTGCGTTTATCACAAACTTCTTATCGCTAAATTTAGAGTAATTGGTTTTTCTGAGCTTTGATTAAAACTGCTCATCGGTTACTCATCTAATATAACTCAGCAAATACAAATAACTTTGGAGAAGAAATATAATACCTCTACTCCCCTAATAGTACAAAATGGTGTCCCGCAAGGATCTATTCTTGGACCATTGTTATTCAACTCAAGTATGTATATGACATTCCAAAAGGCGTAAAAAATTGCAAAATAAATCGATATACTGATATCCAGCTACTAACCCACAGTTCATCGCCAATAAATATTGATACGACCATAAACAATTTCAATGATTACCTTAGCGCAATAGTCGACTACTCCCGTAAGCATGGGCTGCACCTCAACCCAAATAAATCTGTCCTTTTACCCATTACTGAAACTAATAGTTCACCTCTTTTAGATGACTCTCCTATCCTAATGAATAACAATGAGCTAAAATCTGTAACTTCAGCAAAAAAACTTGTTCTCTGGTTGCAACCTGATCTGAGCTGGTCAACCCACATAAATAAACAGTGTGCCAAGGAATATGTTACCATTCAATATGTATACACTTTTAAACGTCAACTCCCAATCAAAACTAGAATTATTTTGTGTGAGTCGCTTGTCCTTTCATCATTTGATTATTAGGATTGTGCCTATACTGGTTTAAGCAAATAATTAGAATACAAGATACAAAAGGTACGACATGCTTGTGTTAGATTTATTTTTGAAATATATTATCGTGATCAAATATCCCCTTATTAGACTGAATTGGCTGAATATGTCTAACAGACGTTTGCTACATATGACTATCTTCCTTCACAAACTGTTAATTACAGAATCCCCAGCTTATCTTTATAATAAGCTTTCATTAACTGAAGATCTCCATAGCCACAATACTCGTCAACGTGGAAACTTAGTTTATAATCATCATAATTCTATTACTTCGTCATCTTTTCCAATTATGGGACCAAGAATATGGAATAATCTATACCTCATAATCTTAAATCACTGAAATCACAAGGAATGTTCAAAAATGAATATAAAACTCATCTACTAATGGATCAGGAAGATAAAAATAATTCTTAAGCCCAAAAGTAAGCCATAAACCCTCCATATTTTGATTATTTTAAACATTATTATCTATTGCTTCATCATTGTAATCATATTAAACAGATCTCATATTGCTGAGATTAGCTATTAGACTAGATATAACTGAGGCCTATGTTGTTATATCTTTGCTGAATGGTGAATTGGTAATATTACTCATCAGCTTCATCATATATTTGTTAAATAATCACAATTGAGCTATGCTCCTAATATTGTACCAATAAGGTGGCTTTACTCTTAATTTAATTTTTTTTCTCATATATATGGTTAGGTGGAAGAACGGGCACATGCACCCGAACCTCGCCATTTTCATCACGCTTTCAAGTGAAACTGTATTGCACTGTATTCTATACTTGCTCAATGAAATAAAGACTGATTATCCCTATTATTATTGACGCGAATCCCGCGTTTTTCAAGTAATAATGACGGAAAGTTAAAAAAAGCTCCTGCAGGTGCTGGTCCAGTGCCGATAGCGATGATGGTGAAAGCCTATGACAGAATGAGAGCCAAGGAACAGGCCTTGAAGCCAAACAGATACTCATCGCAGCCTCCTTTAGCTGCACTGGCAACAGAACGGGAGAAAATGGAACTTTCCAGCATCTACAATAAGTAGGGAGCCTATACTCAATATTTCAACCCGTGCATCATATATCGCCCAGAGCTTGAACCGTTCTGATCTGTTATCATTATTCAATCCAACTCAATTCTTACTCAGTATTGTTATATCGTAAAATTGTAAATAAAATATGCATTCATTCATTCTAAAGCAGATGAATGAATTTATCATTATTATGCATTATTACATTATGCACTTTATAGATGGCAGAGTTGGGCAATGAGCCAAGTTTTTTTTTTTCTTGTAATTGATGTCAATAATTTCAGCTTTTAAATACAAATTAAACTCAATTCGTTCATTTTTGAAGTATGGCATACAAACAATTTTGATATAATTTGTGCTGCCCACATATTTATTTCAATATGTGAAAATAAATTGGTTCTAGCTGTAATAATCATCAGTCCCATCCTATATAGCCCCAAGATATTTCAAAATAAATCACACTATTTACATTAATAATGAGCCATAACTTGGCAAACCTTTTCATATCACTACTTTTATATGCCAAAGTGTTTGAACGGAAAGGGGTTGTGGGAGGGGGGGGGGGGGGGGCTCCTTATTTTTTACAAGTTTTTGTTTTTGTTGGGATATGACTATACATTAAATACAAACAATTGTTGTCGATACAAAAAGCAATGATTTTCTAAAAAATCTCAAGAAATCTATACTCAAGATATCAAAGATCTTAAGATATATATTTAAAACTAAGTCCAACCGTTTTGTCATTTATCGAAATTATCATGCACTAACAATATTTGTGAATGAATGAATATTAGGGTTTTAAGGCGCATCGACAGCGAGGTCATTTAGCGCCTGTCAAAATAAGTTGCTGAACCAAAAGTTAAGTAGTGTTAGATGAAGGTGCAAGTGAAATTTAGATGAGAACACCATGTGAAACTAAGACTAAACTATTACTAAATACGTTTTACACTAATTTGTTGAAACCGAACATGTGTGTGCTGTAAAGGGTCACACCCATGGGACTAGGATGAGAACGTTTTACTACTTGTTCTCAGTTCAAACTCTCGCTCAAATAGGAGTGGAGGAACAACAAACCATAATCGATATATGTTGAAATATGGTTTGATTTAAAATATTTCTGATGTCTATCCCATGAGATCGACATCAAGAATAAGTATCAAATATCAAAATACCGAAAAAAGATGATTAAATAACCAACGTCATCTTAATCAGACGACATTAGTAGCCTAATCGCGGAAGTTTGAAAAATGATACTGTTGACACGACAACTTTGTCGTCACACGCATACAACGGCGCAGATACACGAGCATGTCAAATGAGATCCAATAGGTTCGATAATCTTAAAAAGATGAATATGGTATCTATCGATTTTGAATTATTTCCTAGAATCTTTGATATTGTGTCTTCCATACGGATCTGTCTCCGCAGAGCGGTATATTTCCGACACTCGAGCAATATGTGTCTAACAGTTAAAATCTCGTTACAAATTTCACATCTGGGGACGATTTTTTCGGGAGTGAAAATATAGGAATGGGTTAAAAGTGTGTGTCCCACTCGCAGACGAGTGAGAACCACTTTATCCCTCAGTGAACCTCGGATTGAAGATTCCCAAGCACCAACAGTTGGCTTAATCTCTTTCAGCTTGTTGTTGGTCTCCCTGTCCCACTCTTTTTGGAAACGAGATTTGAAAAGTAGTTTGAAATACGCCTTGAAATCATTGAAAGGTACTCTCGGGTTATCAATATCTTCTTTCTCCGTCGCTTCTTTGGCAGCCCTGTCCGCTGACTCATTAACACCAATCCCCACGTGTCCAGGTACCCAGCAGAACACTACACTGACATCCTGCGAGGCAAGGTCGGTCAGGAGTGTCTGTACTTTCTGGACTAGATGGTGAGTTGGAAAGATCTGAGTAAGGGCTTGGAGTACACTCAAAGAATCAGAACAGATCAGGAAGCTCTTCTCAGATCGTTGTTGAATGTGCTGTAGAGAGGTGACAATTGCAAACAACTCGGCTGTATATACGCTACTCATCGAACCTAATCTGATACTAACAGTGGCGGATTCGCAAACGAATGCGCAGCCAACTTTTCCGTTCCGTTTTGATCCGTCCGTGTAGTATTTGACATGTCCGGAGTAGTGTGTGCAGAGCTCTAGATATTTTTGCTTATACTCTTCTGCACTCGTGGTTGCCTTCGTGCTTGATGACAAGTTCATCAAGCACTCCGGACGTGGAGCCAACCAAGGAGCGGTATCACTAGATTGAATTGGATAGACTCGAGGGTAAACAAATGACTCCTCGACTAAAATATGATTCAAACGAATCCCAGTTGGTATGGTGGCGAATGGTTTCGATTCATAGAGAGCATGAAATCTAGGATTGATAACTGATTGGTAGGTAGGATGACGCCTACAGCAGAATAACTTTGAAGCGTATGAGCAAAGGAGATATGCACGTCGACTCTTCAACGAGGGCTCACCAGCCTCACAATACAGGCTCTCCACCCGACTGGTACGGAGTGCTCCTATGGCCAGTCGGATGCCCGTGTTATGAACTGTATTGAGTGACTTCACGTAGCTCTCTCGTGTCGGGTCGTACACAACACTACCATAATCCAATTTGGAACGTATTAATGCTCGGTAAAGCCGCAGCATCGTGGTGCGATCCGCTCCCCATTTGGTACCACTAAGATAACGGAGAAGGTTGAGTGACTTGAAGCACTTGAGTCTGAGTTGCGAAATGTGAGATTTCCAGTTCAACTTCACGTCAAACATCAGCCCAAGGAACTTTGCCGATTCTGCGAATGGGAGGAGTACTCTACGAGGATATATTTCTGGGTCAGGGTGCAGGCCTCTCAGACGAGAGAAACGCATGCACGTTGATTTTGATGTAGAAAACCTGAACTCAGTTTCTTCTTCCAATGCTTCTAGTTTCCTAATTGCGAGTTGGATTTGGCGAGTGGCCGTAGCACTTCTCGCTGACTTACTGAATATAGCCAAGTCGTCGACAAATAAGGAGGAAGTGATTGAAGATGGAACGCTTCAAACAATACCATTTAATGCGATGGCGAACAAAGTAACACTGAGGACAGAACCCTGTGGTACACCGTTCTCTTGGATGAACTCATCCGACAACAAATTACCAACTCGTACATTGAAACGTCGGTTGGTCATGAAATTACAGATAAAATTAGGAAGATAGCCTCTGAAACCCCATTGTGATAAGGTGTTCAATATGTTGAAGCGCCAGGTAGTATCGAATGCCTTCTCAAGGTCGAAAAATACAGCTATCACTTCCTGCTTCGTAAGAAAAGCTTCTTGTATGAAGCTTTCCATACGAATAAGATGATCCAAGGTATTTCTACTTTTTCTGAATCCAGACTGTACTGTGCAAAGGAGGTTTCTCCGTTCCAACCACCAAACGAGGCGGTTGTTCAACATCGTTTCCATCACTTTACACAGACAGCTGGTCAGAGATATAGGTCTATAGCTTGATGGTGGATGCTTATCCTTGGATGGTTTCAAGATCGGTACCTGGATAGCTTGTCTCCAAGAATCAGGGAAAGTATCGGTTGAATAGATATGGTTTTACAGGTTGAGATGGTCATTTAAAGCGGCAACTGGCAGGTGTTTCAAGAACTGATTGTGTATTCCATCGATCCCCGGTGCTGTGTCTCTTGCGCACTTTATCGCGTTCTCCATCTCCCATACACTAAACGGCACGTTATACACCTCGTTGTTCGCAGAAGAGAAATCTAATCTTCTACATTCTGCAGCACGTTTGTGTATTTGGAACGATGCCGAGTAGTGGTGAGAGCTAGAGACGTCCGAGAAATAGGACCCAATAGCATTAGCTATTTCCTGGGGCTCGGTAATTATACCACCATGTGTGTTCAACCCAGATATACAGGATGTTTTAAATTTGCCGTCTATCTTCCTAACTCTATTCCACACCTTGGTTAGGGGTGTGTGAACATTAATGGATGAAATGTAAGAATTCCATGATGCTTTTTTCGACGTCTTGATTATATAACGAGCCCTTGCTCGGAGTTTCCGGAATGCCATAAGGTTGGTGTTGGTTGGGTATTTCCGGAAAATTCTAAGGGCACGTTTTCTCTTACGGATCGCTACTTTACATTCCTCGTTCCACCAGGGAACGGGTATGTGGCGTTGGTTGGTCGACGTAAGAGGAATGCTCTCTTTTGCTGCGGCAATGATCACCTCTGTCACATGCTCAGTCCTTCTATCAGTCTTATGTATTTTATTAGAGTTCTTCAAATCAGCATGCATTGTAAAAAGGCTCCAGTTCGCGCGGCGCAAGTTCCACTGCGCACACCGCAAGGGCCGTTGATGAGAATCTACTCTCAAGATGAGTGGGTAGTGATCGCTACCACACAGATCTGAGTGAACGGAGAAATTGAAAAGAGGTGCGACAGATGGGGTGCAGACACAAAGATCGATCGCTGAAAACTCACCGTTGAAAGCATTGAACCCTGTTTTCTCTCCATTGTTGAGAATAATCAAGTCGTTGTCATTGAAGAATTGTTCGAAAAGACGTCCTCTACGATTACCATCCACCATTGTCACCCCACAAGTTATTGTGGGCATTTAGGTCGCCTAGAAGAACATAGGGACGTGGGAGCTGTGACACAAGGTTATCCAGATTTATTCTCGTAACTGGAGCCCATTCGGGTAAGTAAATGTTGCAGAAGGTAACAGGCTGAGGGAGAGCAACTCTAACTGCCACTGCTTGTAGTGGTGTTGTAAGCGGCAGTGGACTCACGTTACAGCCGTCATGGACAGCTGTGGCTACTCCCCCATGGGCTCTGTTACCTGTCAAGTCATCGAAACGATAGAAACTATAATTACGCATCAATGGAGAGTCACAAGATTCGAAGTGCGTTTCTTGAAGAAAGAAACATATCGGTTTGAGGTTCGATGTTAAGAGCTTGATTTCTTCTTTGTGTATGTTGAAACCATTGCAGTTCCATTCTATTAGAGCCATATTGTGAAGATTATACTCTAATACAATGTGTGTGGTTATGTCAGTTATACGCTACCTCTTTTCTCTCTTTTTTACCAGTAGGTGGTATCTTTCGACCCAAATCAACAGCTTTTTCTGTTGGGTCCACTTCCATTCCGTCATCCACTTGTGTTTCAAGTGATGCGGAAGATGTATTCCGGGGTTCTTTTGATTGAGAATTACGAACTTGTGTAGTTTTCTCAGTTGCGGTTGTAGGTGTTTGTGTTACATGAGTTACAGGAGGTTTAGTTACTGTTACTATTTCTGTTGTTTGCGCCTTAGATTTACTCGACTTCAAGAGCAGTCTTCAAAAGCAGTTTGTATCATAGGGTTTACATGATATCGAAAAGAGATTGGAAATCGTGGAAAGCTCAATTCAAATATCCCAATAGTTTCCGATATAAAATATTATGAATACAACTAGGAACACGCGTTATGTGTTTCCGCGTTGATGGATGAGCGAATAAAAAAAAAATGAAGTAATTCAATAAATTAAAATCGCATTTTTTAATTTTTTACTCCGAAACGTCACATCCAATTATTGTAAAAGTTCGTAATAATGTGTATTATTATGTTGTTCGAGTTCTGTGAAAATTTGAAAAATTTCGGAGAACATTCACTTTGTCATTTTTTCCGCCTGGCTTATTCATATGGGTTTTTTGAAAACTTCAAAATGATTTATCTCAAGAATTGTTGAACCGATTTTGCCTCAAAACTATACAGCATCAAGTCAGATAGGGTTCATGTGTGTGCCAAGTTTCATCATGATCTGAATTTCTGTTTGACCTGTAGAGCGCGAACGAAAAAAAAAACACATTCGATTTTTCAAGTACAGTGAAATTGAGTCTTCGCTACGCTCATCCAATTATAACAAATAACAATCATCAATGTTAACAACACATCCTGGTGTTATGTGAAATCACGAATATATCGTACAAAAAATGATTGATTTTCAATTACTGAAAATGAGAAAATTGAAATAAATGAATCACAAACAACCACGATCTATCGCACTGCCCTCTGTGCGACTTCTTCAAATTTGTAAGTTTTCAAAAAAGAAATTATAATCATGCTGGTTCAGGTTATAGGTTAGTAAATTAGTAACAGACAGTTTGATAACTTTGACGGTTAGTATCAGTAACGTGTTGAGACATTTTGCGCCCCTTCATAGGCCTAACAATATTGGTGCTCCCCCGTCCCCCTCAACCCTTGCTTCCAAAACAATTTACAATTACATACATCTTGTTTATAGCAAACATGTCCTCATGATTGTTTTTGAAACTCTTCGTATATCAATAAGTCGGCATCTCACAGTACGAATGTAAAACATTAAATTCCCCTCATTTTAAATGAATACAACTCCATATGATGATATATTTATTAATTTCAATGGAGTGGTGCAAATTTGGCGCACCTTGAATATTTGCCTTCCTTGTTGTGGGCCTACGCCTTAATACGGCCTGGCTGGTGTAGTGTGCTAGCTCACCCAATCAACCATGTTGATATTTTATTCAGGCCCGGTTTTACGAAACTAGATTAAGCAATAGTTAGTGGACTAACTTGTTATCACCATTAGTGACATATGTTATTTTTGTACCTTTAATTAATAGTTAGTGGATTAGCACCCTAAGGCCCGGTTTTATGAAACTGGATTAAGCAATAGTTAGTGGATTAACTTGTTATCACCATTGGTTACATATGTTATTTTTGTACCTTTAATTAATAGTTAGTGGATTAGCACCCAAAGGCCCAGTTTTACGAAATCAGATTAAGCAATAGTTAGTGGATCAACTTGTTATCACCATTGGTTACATATGTTATTTTCGTACCTTTAATTATTAGTTAGTGGATTAGCCTAACTAAGATTGGTAAAACCGGGCCTTATTTGTTTATTTTGGGTTTAATGCAAGGAGGTTAGATACTAATAGGCTGGAGAGGGCTTAAACTCTTTCTGTATTGTTGAAAGTGAAGCCAATTTATTTGCTGGCGGCCATATTGTGACTGTCTTTAGCAAGGTCTTTTTATGTGAATAAATCGTTCAATCCACACATGGTTGCTTGGGTAAGAAGCAATTGAGTTTTTAATCCACATTTTGTGACTAGTAATCTAACACCTAATAAACAGCATATCGTGCAAATTGATTTGAATATTTTCTGTATTTTATTTGGTGAAATATTTGTTTGTTCATAAACATACAAATACACATCACTCAGGCCTGTATTTGCATCTATTTGGTATCAGATGGTGAAGTCATACTTTATAAAGTATTGCTAGTTTTGAAATTGTAAATTTTCCAAATTCTTGGAGTTAGAATTCACACTCGTAAGATGGCCGCCAACAATTCGAACTCATAAGCCACCTAGATTTTTTAGCTTCAGTCTCCAACAATTGAAGCCCTCTCCAGCCTATTAGTATCTAACCTCCTTGGTTCAATGACGCACTGTATTGATGACCACGATCTATTGGCGTCGGTGAATGATATATGAGATGGTGGGATGATGAGATGAGAGGTTATTTCATTAGGTGTTTTTGGATAGTGGGAAGGAGTCGGTCGTGGCCTATTGTTAGGTGACCATCTCAATATTGACCTGAACGACAGAGAGAAACCACGAAAAAACTCTGTCAGGATGGTCGACAATGGCGGGAATCGAACCCCGGTCTCCTGAATGACGGTTCAGTGTATCAACCACTCGACCACATGTCTCAATAATGTTGATAGAAAGAGAAGAAAATGACGCAGACTCTTAAGGTCGGTAATTGTCGAGTAATGAGTCATGTAATTAGACACGTGATAGTGTCTGGGGAATATTATTTCCGTGTGCTCGTGTGACAGTAGGGATTCATGGACACTCCATTCTTAAATACTACGTAAGGAAGTAAATCAATAATTTGAGAAGATTTGAGAGAGTTATTTTCATCATGAGCGTCTTCTCGCCATGAACAGATTATTTTTGTATTTTTAAATACATTTTTTACATTAATTTGGTGACAGGACCGACTAATAGCCGGTTATACAATGTGCCGATTAGGGTCCTAATAATATTTATCTTCTGGATAACGTTTTCTGCCGTTTTACAATCTCCCGATAGTCCTTATCGGGTGCTTTCGGTCAACTTTTCTTGTCGGCCACTTTATGTGCCGGATAATTGTTTGTCGGGAGGATAAACAGATAAAACAAGGCGGACTATCTTGAGGAAAGTTCCGATTCAGATGATGAGGTATTAATGTTCGTGGCAATGCGTGTAAGAAGACCGAAAACAATTAGACCAAGGTTCAATAATTTCAACTTGGGGATTATCGAACCTATTGGATCTCATTTGACATGCTCGTGGATCTGCGTTAGACGATAAAGTCGTCTTGTTACCAGTATCATTTTTCAAACTGCCCGAATCAGGACATTTTCATGTCCGTTCAAGATGACGTTGTTTGTGCAATCATCTTTTACCAGTGTACTGCTTTTTGACATCTGATACTTATTCTTGATGCCGATCTCTTGGGATAGACATCAGGAATATTTTAATTCAAACCATATTCCAACATATATATATTTATTTATTATGGTTTGCCGTTCCTCCACTCCTATTTGAGGGGGAGTTTGAACTGAGAACAAGTAATAAATCGTTCTCATCCTAGTCCCATGGGTGTGACCCTTTACAGCACACACATGTTCGGTTTTAACAAATTAGTGTATAACGTCTTTAGACACTGTAGACATAGTTTAGTCTTAGTCTTAGTTTAATGTATTTAGGTGTTCTCATCAAAATTTCACTTTTCACCTTTTGTTTCAACATATTTGGACAGGCGCTAAATGACCTCGCTGTCGATGCGCCTTAGAACTCTAATATTCATTCATTGGAATGATCAGGAGAGGTGCCAATTTTCTAAACAGACTTACCAATTCATCTTCAACCTTTTTTGAAAGACAATTAATGTGAGTCAAGATTACAATCTTCATGGACAAAATAAGAAATAGAAAATAGAGGAACACCTGATCTTCTCAATTAGTATACGCCGTTGAAACCATTTTGGTAAACTGAATTGTGGCACAAAAATATAAAAAATGAAGATCTTTTAGGATTGTACATCAATTTCCACAGCAAATAAAAAGCAGATACAAATAAGATATAACAGCTGTTATAGTCAATTGATGTATCATTAATCAAATTGGTGAATTCTTTTCTCCAATAAAATCGAAACTTGGTGAAAATATTAATAATTTTCCTATATGCGTTAATATACGTTGATTTAATATATCAATTTATACATTGCCAAAACCTGAGCGTTGCGAAAGTCTTGCAGCATTTGAGATCGAGACCACATCACATTATGACGATGGTTCTGGAGACATCTAAAGACATCGGACACGACACAGTGGTACGGTGACACTTCTGCAAAAATATTTTTCCCAATTTTTTTTTTCAATTCATGAAAAGTTGAACTGATCTCATCTCCATCATCATTCTATTATTGGAAAATGCGTTGGACCATGAGTGAGATTTGATATAAATGAATGAATATGAGGGTTTTGAGGCGCATCGACAGCGAGGTCATTTAGCGCGTGTCAGAAAAGCTGCTGAATAACTAGGTAAGTAGTGTTATTTTATATAAAGGTGCAAGTGAAATTTAGATGATAACACCTCAATATATGAAACTAAGACTAAACTATCAACCAAGACATTATACACTAATTTGTTAAAACCGAACATGTGTGTGCTGTAAAGGGTCACACCCATGGGACTAGAAGGAGAACGTTTTATTACTTGTTCTCAGTTCAAACTCACGCTCAAATAGGAGTGAAGGAAAGACAAACCATGATAAATATATGTTGAAATATGGTTTGAATTAAAATATTCCTGGGTGCTTAGTCTCGAATCCATTCCGCGGTGGAATTGCCTCACTTTCACCGTGATTTCACGGCAAACACCAAGGCCTTCTATATTATTACTATAGAAGGCCTTGCAAACACGCGGAATGCAAGTCTCGAATCAAATCCACGTGGCTGTGCTCGAATTCACCGTGTGGAAATTTTTACTAGGCATTTGGTTTGTGCTTTTGAATTTCACCGGTGAAAGAGTGAAGCGCGTCGCACGGCGTATAGTCGAAGCTCTGAACTGTCAGATCGCTAAAGAATAAAGATGGACGTAGTTTCTAATATCGGTTTGATGCCTTTGATATATAGGATCAACGATTCATTGATTTATATTGTCTACCAAAGGCATCAATTCGGAATCTTGTGTGAAACTGAAATGTGTGACAGGCTTTTCCAGGCCTACAACGTCGTACATCCAGGCCCAAATCCGTATAGAATAGATTGTAAGTTATGATAGATCATTCCCCTTTTGAAATAGAAACTGAAATCATTAGTCAGTAAACCTGTGTTTACTGTTTTATTGTGTAGATCTGTGCCCTATGCTAGGGCTAGGCCTATTCCTTGGCGGAGAACACGGCTGACTTGTCACAATCCCATATAGGGCCTAGGACCGAACGCTCTAGGTCCCAGGCCTAGCTAAACACCCTTCATTATTGGCAAATTAACAGTAGGTAGTTTTTTATTTGGAGAAAATACAGTATCAACCTTCCCTCTAAAGAACTGAACAAAAACATGAGAAAATACAATTATAGAACATTCAAGGAGGCAATAACCTAGATCAGCATCCTCAACTAATTCCGTAATACATAGTAACAGCTAGAGCTACAGCAATATTAAGTTGTATTATGATCGAGTATTTGGGAGAATAAAGAAGAATATTTTAATCTTGAAAGGAACTGCGGCTAGATTCGATCTGGCGACGTTTGGGTCCAAAAGCAGGGCATTACTGGAAGCTATCGAGACACTAGGCTACAGTAGAGAATCAAAAGTAACAGCATAAGCAATTAATGCGAGCACTTTGTTCGGATTATGAAAATCGAATTGAACATACTTTTCTTATAATAAAGGAACATATGTATACTCTATTATGATACCCAGTTTTATATTGATTGTTTCTCAGTTACGGCATACCTAGGCATACACAGATTTGACAAGCCGCGGCGGGCCTATACCCATTGACAGATGACATAACCTCAAAGCAGGGCATTAGCTGCAAACGTTTTGAGAATTATTTTGTCCAAGACGGCGGTATTTATTGAATTCACGACGTCACACATGACGTCATGAATTTAAAGCGCTCTGATTGGTTTGAGTAAAGGCAATCTTTGTTGCCGTGTGAAATCAGTTGGAAGCAATCCACAAGGCTAGATTTTCATTCGAGACTAGAGCAAATCACGAAAACAAAACCACCGCGGAATTGGTACGTGGAAATGTTCAATTCCGCGTGTTTTTGGTGGAAGTTCGAGACTAGGCATCCAGATGTTTATCACAAGAGATCGACATCAGGGACGGAGCATGTGGAGTTAAAACACCAATAAATAACACTTACATTGGGTTAAAAACACCTGACTCTTTCAGGAACACCATCAGGCGATCAACAGCCCTGTGGTTGTCACCTAAGATCAGTGACAGGTCCTCCGGCATGCGCAGGCGCCGGCGCAGATCCTGGAACCTGTCACAGTCGACCAGGAGGTGACGAACAGTGAGTGGCTCTAGGCACTTCTCACACTCAGGCTGTTCTTCTCACCTGAGGAGATGAAATGGAATGGAAAGCTATACAGACCTTGATCATGAAACTATCAACTCACTGCCTTCCTGATTCACCTATTGTTCATTTCAATTGTATCACAAACTGTTTGGTTCTATCTGTTGATCATGTTGATGATAGCTCTCCTGATAGTTTCAATTTATGTAATACAAATACATAATACTTTTCATATTTGAATTGGCTGATCCGATTTATGTAAAACCTTGAAACGATGTGTACCATTTGTGTTCATAAATTATGTGGAAATATTTTTTTCCATATTCTCTCTTCTTGGTTGATCTTATGAGGGTTTCCAATATTTCGCAATTATTTTTCTCAAATGAGGTTCAACCGATTAGGCTCTACGCCTTCAAATTCCCCAGTATCGAGCTGGATCATAACATATCTACCCACCAAGTTTCATCAAAATTTTCTATCCTGTGAAATAAGATTTTCTTTCAATTGCGGTAAAATTGAGTCTCTCTTCGCTCATCCAATGATATATATTTTTTTAACAACGCTAGTATCAAAATTCAGATCAATCATATTATATTTTTTGTGACATTAAAGTATGTTAATTATTTAATGATGATGATTATTGTTTGCTTAACGACCCCACCAACAGCTAGGTTATACGGGGGTACGAATGAGCAGGTGATTAAGAATGTATGAAGTGATGATTAGTGAGAGGACATTTACAAAAACCCATGCCTTATGCGGGACTCGAACCCACGCCCAACGGTGACTTCATTTTCTGAAGCGGTGCCTCAGCTGACCGAGCTACCGAGGGTGGCTAATTATTTAAAAACTAGTCAAACGCGAAATATGCGTTGTAAGATGAGCGAGATATAATAAGTTATAAAAGTCCTTGAAGTAGTTCTACCCTTGCTACTTCATCGACTCTGGTATTCTACACACCTTGATATCTGAATAAGCTATAAAAGTCGTTAAAGTAGTTCTACTCTTGCCACTTCATTGACTCTGGTATTCCAAACACCTTGATGTATATAAAAAATACTTCATTGTTGGTCAACTCTTGAATCTAGAAAGCAGTGAATCTCGACAACTCAGTTCTGTCACAATTTTTATGATATATTTGATGAATATTATCAGTTATTTAATTTTTTTCTTCAAAACGGCTGATTGAAATTGCATACAAAATCGTGAAAATGTGTGAAATCTATGTATACACATTTAGAGAAAATTTCATCCCATTTGGAGAGATTTTATTTCTCAACATTTTCCGCCCAGCCAAATCTTATGGGGTTTTTAGAAACTTTGAGAGAATTTTTCTCAAAATCGTTTCGATCGATTCATTCCAAAAACTATACAGTTCTAAGTTGGATGAGTTTGCGAATACAAAAAAAGTTTCATTTTGATTAGTCAACCCTTGCGACCTGTGGCGTGCTTACAAAAAAAAAAAAAAAAAAAAAATAACAGACAAAGCCCTATAAGAGTGGGATGGAGACTTCGCTACGCTCCTCAACAAGACACGAAACGAAGAGAACCAATTGCTTCTCCGTGATCATTTTAACAGTGAATAGAGGTTCCTTAAAAAATAACAATGACGTATTTCGGAAGTAAAATGACGCTAGTTCCATTGGACACCACAGCTTGGAAATGAACAACCTTGACTAGCGTTTAGTATTGTCAGAGCTAATCGATCAGTCTGTGTAAATACACTCTTTGTCCAGGTAGGTTTCAAGCCAGCATGTATTGCGGCCAGATTG
>OZ023336.1:10320685-10370685 GCA_964007535.1 Brachyptera risi | reverse complement strand
TTCAAACTCCCCCTCAAATAGGAGTGGAGGAACGACAAACCATAATAGATATATGGTGGAATATGGTTTGATTTAAAATACTCCTGATGTCTATCCCAAGAGATCGGCATCAAGAATAAGTATCAAATGTCAAAAAGCAGTACATTGGTGAAAGATGATTGCACAAACAACGTCATCTTGAACGGACATGGAAATGTCCTGATTCGGGCAGTTTGAAAAATGATACTGGTAGCAAGACGACTTTATCGTCTAACGCAGATCCACGAGCATGTCAAATGAGATCCAATAGCTTCGATAATCTTAGAAAGCTGAATATGGTATCTATCGATTTTGAATTATTCCCTAAAATCTTTGACATTGTGTCTTCCATACGAAGCTGTCTCCTCAGAGCAGTATATTTCTGACACTCGAGTAATATGTGTCGAACAGTTAAAATCTCGTTACAAATCTCACATCTAGGGACGATTTTATCTCCTTTTTCAATTTTCATCATCACAATTTCTATGTTCTCTGACTTTTTAATGTATCCAGTCTTCAGTTTTGTTTTTGTAGAATTCTTCTCCTTTGTTATCGTACAATAATGTGATTGTTTTATAGAATAGACATCTCTTGAAAAAGACGGTGATAAGACCGTCGAAACGCGTCGGGTGGAAAATAAAAAAATTATCTGTAACATCTATACTTTGTACTCAATTTAACACGATTATACCCTAAAACTATAATGGATTCATATATATATATATATATATATATATATATATATATATATATATATATATATATATATATATATATATATAGAGAGAGAGAGAGAGAGAGAGAGAGAGAGAGAGAGAGAGAGAGAGAGAGAGAGAGAGAGAGAGAGAGAGAGAGAGAGAGGGAGAGAGTGAGAGAGAGAGAGAGAGAGAGAGAGAGAGTATTATTGTTTCGGGTATTTTCGTTGTGTAATACTAGGCAAACGCGTTATGTGTTTCCGCGTTGATGGATGAGCTGGAACATATCAACTTATCTTTGGATTGGTTATTGGATGAGCGAAGCGAAGACTCAATTACACTATACCGAAAAAAAAGTGCCTGTTTTTTTTTTTTTTTTTTTTTTTTTTTTGTTCGCGCTCCACAGGTCAGACAAAAATTCAAAATCAGTTGAAACTTGGCACACACATGAACCCCTATCTGACTTGATGCTGTATAGTTTTGAGGCACGATCGGTTGAACAACTTCTGAGAAAACTCATTCCAAAGTTTTCAAAAATCCCATTAGAATAAGCCAGAGGAAAACATTCGTGAAAAATATTTCATCTGAGAGGATTCAAATTCTCAGAGAATTTCAATCTGATAATGATACACATTATTCCGAACTTTTACTCAAATCGGATCAGCCGTTTCGATGTAAAAAAATATATAATGTTATTTGTGTCAATTATTCAAAGCTATTAAGATACCTATTAAATCAAAGCAACAAGTGTCACCACTTGATTGTTAACGATTAAAACAAAGCCTTCTTTATTATTATATAAATTATGATTGGAAAATAAGATGGCAGTGATGTAATGGTTTGGATCTCAAGGTGTATATATATATAATAACCAATCCAAAGATAAGTTGATATGTTCCAGCTCATCCATCAACGCGGAAACACATAACGCGTTTGCCTGGTTATATATATATACACCTTGAGATCCAAACCATTACATCACTGCCATCTTATTTTACATTAATAATTTATATAATAATAAAGAAGGCTTTGTTTTAATCGTTTACAGTCAAGTGGTGACACTTGTTGCTTTGATTTAATAGGTATCTTAATAGCTTTGAATAATTGACACAAATAACATCATATATTTTTTTACATCGAAACGGCTGATCCGATTTGAGTTAAAGTTCGAAATAATGTGTATCATTATCAGATTGAAATTCTCTGAAAATTTGAATCCTCTCAGATGAAACCGATCGGTGTTTCAACCGATCGCGCCTCAAAACTATACAGTATCAAGTCAGATAGGGGTTCATGTGTGTGCCAAGTTTCAACTGATTTTGAATTTTTGTCTGACCTGTGGAGCGCGAACAAAAAAAAAAAAAAAAAAAAAAAAAAAACAGGCACTTTTTTTCCGGTATAGTGTAATTGAGTCTTCGCTTCGCTCATTCAAAAAGAGAAGAAGACATTTCAATATTTGTATGTTTTTAATTCAACGTTTCAAGCCAATATTAGGCCCTTTATCAATAGAATAAAAAATGATAGTTTCTTCTACAAGAAATCGAGAAAATATATAAAACTATGATATATATATACATATTTATATATATATATATATATATTTATATATATATATATATATATATATATATATATATATATATATATATATATATATATATATATATATATATATATATATATATATATATATATATACATATATAGGCCTATGTATATTCAGGCTCGACAATACGATATGGAGTGAATAAATCTCACTGATTATTTTGGAGCCATTAAAAATACCTGTTTTTCTTTGATATTAGAATTTTGATATCTCATACCATTCGAATCAATGAATATTAGGGTTTAAAGGCGCATCGACAGCGAGGTCATTTGGCTCCTATCGGAATAAGTTGCTGAACAAGAAGATGAAAAGTGTTATATAAAGGTGCAAGTGAAATTTAGATGAGAACACCTCAATATATGAAACTAAGACTAAACTATTACTAAAGACGTTATACACTAATCTGTTAAAACCGAACATGTGTGTGCTGTAAAGGGCCACACCCATGGGACTGGAATGAGAACGTTTTACTACTTGTTCTCAGTTCAAACTCGCACTCAAATAGGAGTGGAGGAACGACAAACCATAATAGATATATTTTGGAATATGGTTTGATTTAAAATATTCCTGATGTCTATCCCAAGAGATCGGCATCAAGAATAAGTATCAAATGTCAAAAAGCAGTATACTGGAAAAAGATGATTGCACAAACAACGTCATCTTGATCAGACATGAAAATGTCCCATTCGAAAGCCATTCAAAAAAATGTTATTTTGCTGAATTGACTTCCGTGGAATGATACGATAACAAGATCAATTCATACGGATAATGAATATTTCATCACACTATGTTTTTCAAAATTGGAATCAAATGTTTTCTTCACAATGATTCGCCTCAGAGCCGTTGGCTGATACCCAGTCCACCATTGTTGTGGCCCAACGGGGTGCTCTACTACGAGTTCAGTGGCGAGTATACCGCCGCACAGATACGCGTTATAGAGGCCGCCATCTTGGATCTGGAGCAGGAGACGTGTGTGAGGTTCAAGCGAGTCCAGAACTGGAAGAAAGGGAGGAATCGTATACGATTCAGGAATACAGGAAGCAGGTAATTATAGTCGACGTATTACATTGGTTTAGAGCCAGACTCAATTGTGTCACAACGCGCAGTGCAAGAGGCTGTGATTTAGAAGAGATAATGGCCTAGTTTAGTTTATAGGCTCCCTAGCTTAGCCTAGTTCCAATGCACGATGTAGTGATACCAACCTATTTTATCCTAATACTAGGCAAACGCGTTGTGTTGCCGCGTTGATGGATGAGCTGGAACATATCACCTTATCTTTGGATTGGTTATGTATATATACACCTTAAGCTCCAAACCATTATATCACTGCCATCTTATTTCCCATTATTGATTTCTATGATAATAAAGAAGGCTTTGTTTCAATCGTTTACATTTGAGAGGTGACACCTGTGGCTTGGATTTAATTGGTATCTTAATAGCTTTGAGTGATTCAAAAAAATTACATTATATATTTTTTCACATCAAAACGGCTGATCCGATTTGAGTGAAAGTTCGGAATAAGGTGTATAATTATTATATTAAAATTCCCTGAGAATTTGGAAAGTCTCGGATGAAAATTATTTCACGAATGTTTTCCTCTGGGTTATTCTAATGAGATTTTTGAAAACTAAAAAATGAGTTTTCCCAGAAGTGGTTCGACTGATTACGCCTCAAAACTATACAGTATCGAATCAGTTAATGACACTTGTGTATGCCAAGTTTCAACTGATTTTGAGTTTTCGTTTGACCTGTGGAGCGCGAAAAAAAAAACAGTCAGTTTTTTTTCGGGTATGGCGAAATTGAGTCTTCGCTTCGCTCATCCAATGAAGAAAAGAAGACCTGTATGACGCCTCAGCTGACAGGTTCATGTGGGAAATGAACATCGATATTGAAACAATATCCTCGAAGAGAAGAATAGTGACCTTGGAGGAAAAGATAGAGAAGTATGAGTACGTGATAAGTTCAGCACTGCGATTCCCGTCCTCTATCCTTAACTTAACAATCTTTAACTTTTAACAATTCATATCGTTAGAGTTGAAGACTAGATCCCTAAAGATCGAGTCCCCTTTTCCAATCTTTAACGTTATAGATTGTTAACATTGCTTGTTAAAATGATGACGTATCTTCTAGTCGACGTCATCGATGGCCCATCATGAGCCAATGGAAAAAAAGTATCCATCATTTGAATCTAGAGAGCGTATACAGGATTGTATTGTTTTTTGTTTTTTTTACGTGGTTACTTTACAAGGTTATTGTGTAAACCACATCAGATGATAGAATAAAAATCAACAAATGATACAAATTAACAGTAAATCAATTGTATAAAAAATATTCGTCTAGGCTGTGAAATAAATTATTCAGTAAGAAATTATTTAATTTGGATTTGAATCCAGTTCTATTGTTGCTTTCTTTCAATTCCCTGGGAAGATGATTATATATCCTGCCACCAGCTTGAAGGGTTGATCTTGATGTGTTGGTCAATCTGCAATAGTCTTGAGCAAGATCATTTGAGCCTCTTGTATTGTGCTGGTGATGAGTATTCAATTTAAAAAGATCGAGATGGTCTCTCGTGAACATGTAGATGGCCTGGATGTAGATACATGCTAGAGGTAGTATTTCAAGATCCTTAAACCCTTGACGGCAGGAGACCCGAGTTCTAATCCAAAGAATAGATCGTAAAATCCGTTTTTGTGCCCGAAAGACCTTTATGTTGTCAGTAGCTGCACCCCAGAATAGTACACCGTATTGCAAGAGGGATTGCGCTTGTGCAAAGTACACTATACGTAGAATCGACATTTCTAGGTGACGCCTCAATGTTTTGATGGCAAATTTCACTTTTGCCAGCTTGACGAGTAAAGTTAAGATATGAGGCCCCCAGGACAGATTATGATCAATTGTTACGCCAAGAAATTTAGAACTGGTTGACGTTTTCATTTTAGATGGAAGTTCCACTTTTGGACCACGTAAGGTGAAGACTATGATTTCTGTCTTTTCATGGTTTAGTTTCAGTTGGTTTGGTTCAAACCACTCGGTGAAGTCGTCAAGAGTGGCAGACAGCTCCCTATCTAACAAGTCGATGTTGGCACCCTCTACTGTCGCGCTAGAATCATCAGCGAACTGAACTACGTCACGATTAGGCTGGTCGAAGCAGATGCTTGGAGAGAGATCATTCACAAAGATTGAAAATAGCAAAGGCCCAAGTATTGACCCTTGGGGGACGCCACAATGCAGAATTGCCGAAGTAGATTTTATTTGGTTGTTCAATAGTACACACTGTGTTCTGTTAGATAAGTGAAATTTAAACCAACTACCCGTGATCCCTGTCACTCCATACCACTCCATCTTCTCCAGAAGTATACAGTGGTCTAGAGAGTCGAACGCCTTAGATAAGTCGCATAGGATCACTCCAACCTTTTTTTTCCTTTTCAAGGGCGCTTGTAAGATTAAGTAACATCTGAAATGTTGCTGAGGTAGTGGAGAAGCCTTCGCGAAATCCATTTTGGCTTTTAGAAAGCATGCATGTCAACTTCAGGTAATTCATTAGTTCTGAATGCATAATCTTCTCGATGATCTTGGAGAATGAAGACAACAGAGAGATTGGACGATAATTTGAGCACCGTGATTTATCTCCTTTCTTGAAAATGGGCCGAACAATGGCAAATTTCATCTTCTCATGGAAAATGCCAGTGTAAAAGGAGTGGTTGATAACATGAGCTAATGGTCTGGCAAACCATGACCCGCACTTCTTGAGAAGTTTCATTGGAACATCATCCCAACCAGCTGATGATTCAATAGAGCCTCTCGATCTAGAAGGCACTGGGGCTCTTGTCAATTTCAACTTCTCTCATTTCATTGTCACGGCTTTGATTTTCTTCAGAATATTCAGAATGGGAATCATTCAGGGGGATTTATTCATTCAGTTTGAAAAGTGTGGACTAGCCCAAACATAATCCAAAGAGGGTAAATGACTATCGTCACAATCAACTGACAGAAGGAAGGAGAAACGGTTTCGTCTCCATCCCACTTTTGGCATCAAAAAATAAGGTAAAAAACTAAATGATTTCGTAAGTAATGACTATACTTTTCATTCTTCAATTTACGCACAACAATTCAAAATCATTCACCAAGCTGTAAAATGTTCGTGTTATTTAATATAAATTGATAATATTTTTGAATTATCAGGTGAACGCTATTTTATGCAGTCTTTAAAAACTTAAGGATCGGGGTCTTGTGAATCTATAAGGAAATTTCAATTAACGATCACCCTAAAGATCGTAATCTTCAATAGTGGAAAGGGAATCACACTTTAGATATCACCAATCTTCAGTGACGTACAGATCTTTAAATCAGTAGTTACATATTGTTAAGTTAGAGATTGGAGTACGGGAATCGCACTGCGAATCCAGATAAGAGATTCTCAAAAATAAATATGGATTCACAAGAAGATGTGGGGTTTTCAAATAGGGACGTGCTCAACGGTTAAAATAAACAGAAAAATGTATGGACAAATTGGAAAAGTGTGAAATGAGGAATCAGGATGGAAGAAATATTGGGAGTGATTTGTTCAAACAAATGAAGATTCAAGAAAAGAATATAGAAGGTGAAATAATGATTATAAGAGCAGAGGAGATTTCAGGTAGAAGAAGAATGAAGTGGATAGAAAAATATGGAAATGCAACAATGGAGGAAGGAGAAGAGGAAGAATCAAGGAGGGAAAATGGAAGAATATGGAAGAGGATGCGTGGGAGAAACAGAAGCTTATTTTACTGGGTGACGTGACTGGGGCGATGTGTGGGGCGGTCTGTGATCCTACTGGTCAACTCATAGTGGGAAATGTTTATCGGGTCCGTAGCTTCTCTGGATTGGGAATGAGAGGTTTGATTGGAAAAGTGCACGAAATGAGGAGAGACAATACAGTACACATGATTGTGACTAGGGTAAGGAGTAGAGAATTGAATAGAGGAACAAACAAGATAGAGATTTTGAAGGGTCTTGAACAAATTGTGGAAGGCGCTAGAATGAAGTTTGGGAAGAAAGTGAAAGTGACTGTTTGCCAGCTGTGGAGAAAATGGGGATGGGCTGTGAACAATTAATTGGCAGAATGGGGAAATAAGTTGAGAGTAGAAATTGCACAATCAAAAGTGGCTCCGATTAAAGGAGAAGATAAGGCGAACGATGAGAAAAGAATGAGAAGGGAGTATAGAGATGGTGAGTGGAGTGCAGGCTTGCGAGGAAAGAACATGGGTACAGCCAAACGGTTTTTCAACAACGATGGGTGTGGAGAAGCAGGTCGTGAGAATGGGGGAATATTGAAGTGTGCTGCGAGATACTATTGTGAGGAAGTTGGGGAAGAAAACAGAGACAAATAAGAGGAAGATCACTAAGAAGAAGACCAAAAAAGAAAGAAAAAAGGAGTAATCAGGAGGAGATGCGAAAAGGAACTCTCAATATTGTAACATTAGGTGAGGAGACCAAAATTGAGATGATAATAGATGAAATGTTGAAAAGAAGGCTAGGATTGTTAGGATTGAGCGAAACAAAGTGAATGGGTGTGGGAGAGAGAGAATTGAGAGGAGTATACAGAATATTTAGGTCTGGTGGAATAGAAAGGAAGAATGGAGTAGAAATTGTAGTGAGTCCAACCCTAAAAGAATGAATGAATGAATATTAGGGTTTTAAGGCGCATCAACAGCGAGGTCATTTAGCGCCTGTCAAAATGAGTTGATAATTGTGAACATTATAGTGATATGTCAAGGATAGAAAAACAATTCAAAAAAGTTATGTTGGGGGAAAAGTTTTCACAAAAAAGTCTCTTTTCTGAATATATCTTATTTTTCTTCTCTTACTGAATGAATGAATATTAGGGTTTCAAGGCGAGAGTATCGTGAAAGTGATCAACAAGAATGAGAGAATAATAAAAGTGGTGTTAAAAATCGACTATAAGAACTTGAAGGTGATACAGATATATGCACCACAACAAGGCAGGAAGAGAGAGAAGAAAGATGCATTCTTCGAAGAGTTGGATGAAGTGATGGAGGATAGTCATTTAGTACTGATGGGTGATTTTAATGTTATGATAAGGAAAGAGAGAGAGGGTTACGAAAACGATCTGGCACCACACGGGTGGGAAGATAGTAACTTGGAAGGAGTGAAGTTATTAAAATGGTGTGCGAAAAACTTGATAAAGGTGGGAAATAGCTGGTTTGAGAAGAAAAAAAATAATCAGAAGATTACGAGATACGGTTTTGGAAACGAAGAGACAAGGTATGAGTCAGTAATTGATTATGTGTGTGTCGATAGAGATATGAGAAAGAGTTTGATTGATGTAGTAGTAGAACCGAAACCAGAGGTGGAGTCAGATCACAGGTTATTGGTGGATACATTTAAGATTACAGGTAAGGAGAGAGGGTGGAAGCAGAAACGAAAAAGAGAAGAACAAAGGTATGGAAATGACAGGATGAGAAGGAGAGAGAAGACTTCAAAAAGATGAAACAGGATGCTCCACCGACGGGACCGAGCGAAGGGTTCGAAGTTGAATGGAAAATGTTCCAGGAAGCCATGATTTCTGGTGCAGAGCAGATATGTGGAAGACAAAGCTGAAGAAGGAAGGAGAAGGATACACATTGGTGGAACGAAAAGGTGAGGGAGGCAGTGGATCTGAAAAGAAAAGCGTGGCGAGAGAATTTGAAAAATGTAACGTTAGAAAATGTGGAAAAATATCGAATGGCGAAGAGATTGGTAAAAATCGTGGTTGAAAGAGAAAAGAAGAGGGCGATGGAAGAATTCCGAAAAAAACTGGAGGAAGATTCCAATGGGAATAAGAAGCTATCGTATAGCTTAGTAAAGAACAGAAGAAATACGAGAGTAATGCCATTAATAATGTTGAACGATGGAGGGGACATCACAAACAACGAAGAAGCAATAAGAAAAATATGGATGAGCTACTTCGAGGAATTACTAAATGTCGAAGTGATTCGAAAAGTGAAAATCGCTGGCAGAAGATAAAAAAGAAGAAGATGAAAGAGAAAATGAAGGAGGGGACGAGATCACACAAATAGAATTAAGTGAGATGCTGAAAAAGATGAGTAATGGAAAGGCTCCCGGCGTAGAGGAGGTAGTCGTGGAAATGGTGAAGGCAGCGGGAAGAGAAGAAGATACCACAGAAAGAGGAGAAAGGTATAATTGTACCGTTTCATAAGAAAGGGGATAGAAATAATTGTGGGAACTTTAGGGAAGTGACGTTGATGTGTCAGTGTGCGAAGGTGTATGAGAAAGTGCTGGAGTCGAGATTGAAGAGAGAATTAAATGGAAAGATTAGGAAGGAACAATATGGTTTTAGATCTGGAAGATCAACCATTGACCTGAGTTTTGCTCTCAGACAAATCATGTGAAGAAAGTGGAAGCTGAGAGAAGAAGAAGATATTTGGTTTGTTTTCCTGGACCTAGTGAAAACTTAGGACAGAATGCCTAGAGAAAATGTATGGGAGTGTCTGAGTAAGGAAGTGGTGGGAAAAGGGCTAATAGAGAGGATAAAGAGTATGTACGTGAGGAGCCTGAGTTGTGTCGAGTTAGAGGATGGAAGAACTGAGTGGTTTGAGGTGGGATCGGGGCTAGGACAAGGAGGCGTGTTGTAACCAACATTATTCACAGTAGTTAGGAACGAGTGGTTGGAATTGATGGAACCAAGAGAAGAGGGAGAAGATTCCAGAACGTTTATATATGCAGATGATGTGCTGGTGTGGTGTGAGTCAGAATAAGGTCAAAAAAAGATTGATGAATGGGTAGTAAGGACAGAAGAAGCGGGCCTTTTAGTGAGTGAAGAGAAGAGTGAGGTATCGGTGATGAGAGGAGATAATTGGATGAGCGAAGCGAAGACTCAATTTCACTATACCGAGAAAAAAGTGCCTTTTTTTTGTTTTTTTTGTTCGCGCTCCACAGGTCAGACGAAAATTCAAAATCAGTTGAAACTTGGTAAACACATGAACCCCTATCTGACTTGATGCTGTATAGTTTTGAGGTGCGATCGGTTGAACCACTTCTGAGAAAACTCAATCCAAAGTTTTCAAAAATCCCATTAGAATAACCCAGAGTTTTCATTCGTGAAAAATATTTCATCTGAGAGGATTCAAATTTTCAGGGAATTTTAATCTGATAATGATACACATTATTCCGAACTTTTACTCAAATCGGATCAGCCGTTTCGATGTAAAAAAATATATAATGTTATTTGTGTTAATTATTCAAAGCTATTAAGATACCTATTAAATCAAAGCAACAAGTGTCACCACTTGATTGTAAACGATTAAAACAAAGCCTTCTTTATTATCATATAAATTATCAAAGAAAAATAAGATGGCAGTGATGTAATGGTTTGGATCTCAAGGTGTATATATATATATATATATATATATATATATATATATATATATATATATATATATATATATATATATATATATATAAAAAAATATATAATAACCAATCCAAAGATAAGTTGATATGTTCCAGCTCATCCATCAACGCGGAAACACATAACGCGTTTGCCTAGTAAAAAGAAAGGAGAAAGACGAAAGATAATGCTGAATGGTGAGGAGTTAAAAGAGGTGATGGAATATAAATATCTGGGAAGTGTAGTGACGGAAAATGGGAAGATTGAGTAAAAGTTGATTGAAAGGGTGAGAAAAAAAAACAAGTTCTACCAAAACGGTTAGAAAGCTTTCATGGAAAGAAGAAGTGCCGAGAAAATGCAAATTGTTATTGTACAGAAGTTACTTCCTGTCAATACCTACGTACGCCCGGGGTGGTGACGTGGACGATTGGAGAGCAAGAAGCTAAAATATTGCAAGAGGCAGAGATTACATTTCTAAAGAGTGTGTTGGGCGTGAGGAAGATAGAGAAAGTAAGGAGTACAAAAATACGAAGGGCATTGCAAGTGGATAGAATGAGTTTGAGAATGGGAAGAGAGAGACTGAGATGGTATGGACACATGAGGAGGATGGGTAGTGAGCGAATACCAAGGCGTGAGTTCGAGAGAGGAAGAGCCGGAAGAAAGATAAAATGAGGAAGACCAAGGATGAGATGGGAAGAAATGGTAGCATGGGATGTGAAAAATCAGAATTGTAAACGAGAGTGGAGAATGAAGAGTGTTGGAAAGATGGGGATGCATGGAGCGAGCTTGTGGTGAGAGTAGAAGAGGAAGATGGCGAGGGGGTGTTGTGCCTGGCAAGCACAACACTTCGTGTGTAATATGCCGAACATTTTGGTTCATTCTGAACCCCACAACCCGACAAGTTTGTATAGTGAGACAGATTTTAATCATTATAAATAAGGTGACCCAACTCGGATCTTAAAAGTGAAATAATTCTGGGGTCAGTTCCCGAGTTCAGGGTCCCGAATCCCTGTAGCGCAACTATCGCTTTTCATGTTGAACTATACACAGCTCAAAAGATAACATGCGGATGCACATTACGATTAATAACAGTACAATATTTATGTTATCAATTACATTTGTTTCGCACAGGATTTGAATGGGAATAAATTACTGAAATGGGTGAGGCATGTTGTGTACCCGATTGTAATTATACAGGCAAGAAGGGGGGATAGAATAGGGAAATATAGTCGGGAGCAAATTATTTGCTCCCAGCAGGGTCACCCATGGCAATAAGGTCTGGAGTGAGGGTCTAGACGAAGTTTGGACCGTCGTCCGAGTGAGTTTCGCTTGGTGACCGAAGTTCGTGAATGGAGTGCTGAGCATTAGTTTCGTTCTTCTCACTTCTTTCCTCATCTTTTATTCCATTTCATCCACCCTCCTTCATTTTTCTCCTTTTCGCCAGCTCCCTTCACTTACTCAAATCGCCCACGACTGTTGACAACACTAGCTATGAACAGGACATGATCATATTTTTATACCTTTTGATTTTGATTGTACTTGGGCTCGTGAGTAAATTGCGTTGATTGCAATATTGATAGAAGGTCTTGTACGACAATAACATTTCCAACTATTCTGTGGAGAGAGCAATTGCGTTTATGAGCGCCGGACATAAAATTGGCACTTTCCGATTCGCCACTTGTTGAATGGGAAATCATTCACTGGCTCCGCTTTATGCTGATAGCATGGAGTGGACCCGGTATTGTTTACAAGGCCCTATGCGGTAGAACCGACATGGGTTAGTTGAGTCCCTTACTATATTGTAAGCCAAGTAAATGTGATTGGTTGTCCACAAACCCCTGCATCCCTCTAATTGTCAAATTCCCTCCCAAAAACGAGGAAGTAACAGAAAGAGACCTCGTCCTCTATTCTCCAATAAAATACAATTGGAAGAAATATTCAAACCCGCATCAAAATTCAAGTTCGTCGTTGTTCAACGAACTGATGATGAAAAAGCATCTCAACGAACTGATAATGAAAAAGCGTCCTTCGAAAATGTATCATCGATCAAATTGTATGAAGATATACGCATACTCATCGAAAATCTCGGCTTAATTGAAATGAAAAAACTAAGAAACGGTACATTGTTGATAAGAGCAGAGAATAAAGACCAGGTGGAGAAGCTGCTGAAAACCAATATGATTCAGTGATTCCCTGTGCATACATTCCTTCATACACAGTTAAACAGCTGTGAGGGCATTGTTAGCTGTTATGATCTACTCATTGTTTCGACCGAAGAATTGAAGGAGGAACTTTCAACGCAAGGTGTCACAGACGTTTACCGAATTCAATCACGGAAATCTGGGAAAGTACCACCTACACCCTAATTAATTCTCGCATTTAACTCCACGAAATTACCAGAGAACGTTCATGTTGACTTTCATAAGCTCAACGTCAGGGAATACATTTCAAACCCTCGACGTTGCTTCAGATGTCAGCGCTTTGGCCACTCGGAAAAATACTGCAATAACACAAAAGTATTTTCGTGTGGTCTTGAGTCGCACGGAGAAGGAGCATGTGATGCACCTCTCTTCTGTGTCAACTGTAAAGGATCACATGCTGCCTCCTCTAGAACCTGTGAAATATGGAAGAAGGAGAGGATGATACAGTCAGGGACAATATATCCTACAATAGAGCCAGAAGGAAATATTCTTCCTCCACCTCTCTCATTCGATCATCAGTTACATTTTCTAATGCCGTACACAACCAGGATAAAACACAAAATTCAGAATTAGAGTCGCTAAAATCACAAAATGCCGAGCTGTTGAAATCAAATCAATTATTAACAGAAAAACTTGAACTCAGAGAAATTAAATTCGAGAAAATGCAAAAGAAAATGGATCATCCGGTATTCTTATTGAACCAGAATTCAGCTAGAACGATCAAAACTCCAGAGTCAAATGACAATTTTGAAAGCGACGCAGAAGAGCCAGAACAATACAGCGCACCTGTTCTTACAACAAAACATACACCTAATATTTCAAACATTAAACCCCAATTCAAATTAAAGAAATTCGTCCGTGCATCATCAAGCAAAGATGATGATAGGGCCACATCTGACGAGTTGCGAAAGAGACGCAACTGCTCCACATCCCCACCATGGGAAATGGATAGAGAAAGCTTACCTCGCAACAAATCTGATGACAGAACTATTTACTTCAATGAAACTCCGAGAGTAATTTATAAAAAGAACGTCCATAGTAGGAAGCTACATTCCTAATATACTTTCAACCATTTCAATGGAGCAGTAATTTAAAATTTCACTTTTCATACATCCATTTTTATCGTTCCACAAATCCTCCGTATCAACAAATCATATCCAATGGCTCTAATCCAATGAAATTGTAATGGGTATGATAAAAGTAGAGAAGCAATAAAATTACTCACTTCAAAATTCGAACCGATATGCATATTTTTTCAAGAAACCCATTTTAAGATAACTGACAATCCACAACTTCGTGGTTGTAGTTTTAATCGACTCGATGACTTGACGGGTGACAGAGCTCATGGAGGAGTTGCAACAGCTGTTGCTGATAGTGTACTTGTCAACACACTACCCTTAACAACAACTTTGCAGGCAGTTGCAGTTCAAATAGCTCTTCCGCAAATGATCACATTCTGCAATATCTATCTACCTGAATGGGCACCGGTCACCAAAAATAGCATCCAACACCTTGTTTCACAACTTCCACTCCCCTATGTTATCCTTGGCGACTTTAATGCCCACAACCAGTTGTGGGGTGATACAATGGCGGACGGAAATAAAAGAGGACGTCTTTTCGAAGAGTTTTTAAATGATAATGATTCAGTCATCCTGAACAATGGTGGAAAAACTAGATTCAATGCATAAAACGGGGAATTTTCGGCTATTGATTTATGTGCTTGCTCACCATCTATATCACCTCTATTCAACTTTTTGATCCATACAGATCTGTGTGGGAGCGATCATTATCCTTTGATTTTAAATCTAGTCACAGAACCTTGATCTGTTTCTCGTTGTGCGCAATGTAATTTGCGATGAGGCAACTGGATTGGTTATACCAATCCGGCTAATCTTGAGGAGATACAACACATCGATGATGCAGAATTGAGAATACAAAAAGTGACTGATTTAATCATAGCTGCAGCTACAGAACATATACCTCTTACATCCACTAACCCACGACACATTGCTGTGCCATGGTGGAACGTGGAATACAAGAAGGCCATCCACAACAGAAAAAAAGCAATGAAAAATGTCTTAAAATATCCAACCAATTTCAATCTTATGACTTTCAAACAACTTCGTGCGAAAGCCCGTTTTATCATTCAACGATATAAAAAATCTTCTTGGAATCATTACATTTCTTCAATTAATCATCAAACACCTCCTGCTGAAGTGTGGAGTAGAATCTAAAAGATAGATGGCAAACATAAATCAACAATCATTCCTGGCCTAAATATAAATGAAGACTTGGTTTAATCCCCTTTGGAAATAGCGGAAGCCCTAGGAGAGTATTTTTGTGACGTCTCTAGCTCCCAGCATTATTCGGTACAGTTTCAAATTCATAACCGTCGAGCTGAAAGACGAAAGCTCGACTTCACTTCTGCTAACAACGAGAAGTACAACGTACCGTTTAGTGATTGGGAGTTGGAGAACGCAATCATACGTTACAAAGACACAACGCCTGGAGGTGATAGAATCCATAACCAATTTCTCAAACATCTCTCTCTTCTCTCAAAAGAACATTTATTGCACTCATACAATTTGATTTGGACGTCGGACACTTTTCCAGACTCTAGGAGACATGCAATATTGATCCCAATACTCAAACAAGACAAGGATAAGAAAAGTACGTCTTCATATAGACCTATTTCCTTGACCAGCTGCCTGTGCAAGGTGATGGAGAGGATGATCAACAACAGACTAGTGTGGTTGTTGGATTGAAGTTGTATTGTGAATCTGGTGAACCATCACTTGCACATCGTCGTCAATATCTTCTCGCTGCCTATACGTCTAAATTGAACTCCATGCGAAATCATCCATCATACGAACAAATGTTTGAACCGAAATTCCAACCCGTTTATGATGCGAAACCTTTTGCCACCACACCTACGGGTATTCGTTTGTCTCGTCTTTTGGTTCACTTTGAATTGATTCTACCCGCTGTCTACCCAACCAGATTCAGCATTACTGCTCCCTGGATGGTGCCACGACCCGAAGTCAATACTCAACTAACAATCCACAAAAAAGAAGATACCAGTTCACTTATTTACCGTCAGAAATTTCACGAAATATGCTCACATTTCAGAAACTTTGTTCACTACTTTACGGATGGATCAGAACTGAACGACTCTATAGGGAGTGCGTTTTGGTCTACCAATATTCAATGCTGTTTTAAACTGTATTCAATGTGTAGTGTTTTCACTTTCGAAATCATAGCCATTATCAAATCTCTGGAACACATATCTTGCCGCCAAGAGAAGAATTTTTTCATCTGTTCAGATTCACTCAGTACTTTACAAGCCATCACCAAAATATTCCCTGATAACTACTTGATACAGAAGGCGCAAAACTTACTGACCAACCTGGCATGACGGGACGTCAAAATAGTGTTTTGTTGGATTCCTGGTCATGAGGGCATTCAGGGCAATGAGATCGCTGATGAGGCAGCCAAAGATGCTACGTCGAGAAATTTTGTCGATGAACCCCTCGTACCATTTTTTGACTTGAAATCCCATTTCAAACTGTTATCCAAACGTAAATGGCAATCAGAATGGAACAGATAAATAAACAACAAGCTTCATGATATGACACCTACAATTGAACTTTGGGATTCCTCGATTCGAGGGTCCCGAAGAGAAGAAGTAGTTCTCACACTTATGCGAATTGGGCATTCACTGCTCACGCATGCTTTTTTGTTCACACCAGAAAAAATTCCACCTCTTTGCGACAATTGTGATGAGGTGTTGACCATAAAACATATATTATTGAAATGTACCAAATATAACAATATCAGACAACAACTAGCATTTGAAGACTCAATTTCCAAAGTTTTGGCCGATGATAGTAATGCTATCAACAAAGTATTCATTTTCCCAGATCAAACTGATTTGATAGATGTAATTTAATCGAGCTCATATAGTAATTTATTAACATCAATTTCGAACAAAAATATCCAAACCAATCAGTATGAGAACGGGTGATGAAATGACCACGTTCTCGGGGTCACCCAAAAATGAGAAGGGGTTTTAGTCGGTAAGAATCCGACACTCCCCACAATTCAACCTGTGGGGGTGTTATGCAAGATTTCCCCTCCGCACACAAAAAAAAAAAGAAGAGGGAGAAGAAATCATTTGTCTATCGTGTTTCTAAGGTATAGACCTCTGCAGCTAATTTGCTTTATTGATACATTAAATACACACCTAATTCTGCTCTCAATAAATATATATATATATATATATTACCGACACACATAATCCATTTTTGTCATTTTTCCATCTCAATCCTACCAATTGTTGACATGATATGTAAGACTGACAAGTGACAACTAACATGTTTGACGTAAGCTAAGCACGTATCAACAGGGTCCCAATCAACTAGGCCCCATCCATCAATTTTGGTTTGTTCATAAATACCACGGTACCGTAGCCACTCAATCTAGTTCATAAGGGAATCCGCTAGATCATGACAGGTAATCCGGACTATTGGCTCTGAACTGACCGCAAGAAACTACAAATGCCTTTCATGTTATTAGAATGGGAGTTGGAGTACCTCCTTTATATTATGATGAGATAGGTTGGTATCACTACATCGTGTCTGATGTATTGTCACATTGACTCTATTCTAGCTTGAGCATTGAAAGATATGTGTCGAATTATCTATGGCTTATTGTATGGCTTATCTTAGAATATAATGATAGTGCAACCCGATTTAGTGATCAACTTCTCTGTATTGTTCGTATGTTTATTTATATTGGGTTCACCGACGCTCTGTACTGATGACCAAGATCTATATTTGTCACCAAAATAGAATGAATATTAGGGTTTTAAGGCGCATCGACAGCGGGGTCATTTAGCGCCTGTCGAAACAAGTTGCTGAACACAAAGATGAGGAGTGTTGTATAAAGCTGCAAGTGAAATTTAGATGAGAACACCTCAATATATTAGAATAGGACTAAACTATGACTAAAGACGTTGAAATATGAATTTAGTTATTTTGTATCCGTACCATTCATTTTGGTCATTCATTTATTCTTATTTCATTTCTAGTTTACTGATGAATGAATATTAGGGTCTTAAGGCGCATCGACAGCGAGGGCATTTATTAATTTTATTTTATTTATGTTCATTATTGGTTCATTTAGTTCATTTTGTTCAGAGCGTGTCTGAAATAAGAAAAAAAAACTTTTTCTGTTACTTCATGCTCAAAATATCACTCAAATGAAAAGTTGTAATTTTTTTCTTATTTGCATTTTCAACATAGTTGGCCTACTTCAGCTGTTCTATAGAAAAAATACTCGCTTCCATGTAGCATGTAGTAAACGCTGAGCTAGCCGTGCCGATATATGTTTCCGTATTGTTTTTCCACAGATGCGCTGCTGTGGTCGGATATCACCCGGCCATCAGGAGGCTTGATTTATTCATCTCATTTCCCGGTTGCGAGATTCGTGGTACTATCCAGCATGAGCTCCTGCACGCGCTCGGGTTCTATCACGAACACACCCGAGCGGATCGAGACAAATATATCGATGTTGTTTGGAAAAATATTGCGGACGGTGAGTGAAATATTAATATTCAGGCGTCATTAGTCTCCATAAGGCATAAAAGTTTCCTCTTGGGTGATTTCACAGATATAAATTACCAAACAACTTGACAGTGCAAGATATGAAATTTAGGAATATTTTATAAGATGAAAACAATATACGATCAAGATAAGAATATTACGGAAAAGTTTTTCAAACGATGTCTCTATTGTATTTTTTTCACATTCAATTCTCTTATTTTTTGAAAAATAATTCATTTTTTTATAAATTTTGTTATACTGTGTCCTTGTGACAACCGTATTGGCGGCAGCGTTCAAATAAACTTCTCCCTATCGAAAATGTTGATGACTCAAATTGTGAAGTGATAAATTTGAAAAGATCACTTGCATGTAACAGTAACAATTGGTATTTTCGTCATCTATCTTCACCCCACTGCGTACCGTTACATATACAAATAACATGTAACCCATTGTTCATTATCTTTTGTTCATCATCTTTTGTTCATCATCTTTTGTTCATCATATTGTTTATGATATCATTAACTTTCATGAAGACAGATTCAAACGTTTTTAGTAGCCCAGGTATTTTATTTTGTTAGTTGAAATTATAAATCTGAAAAAAAATTGAGAAAAAATCAAATTTCAATTTTTTTTTTATTTTTAAATTTCAGTTTGAATTATAATGCTCTGAATCATATATATGTAATTGACTTGTTATCTAATTTGACTAATTTTGAAATACTCACATTACATAGATACAGATAAATACATAGATACATACGTACATAGATACATAGATGGTATGGATACATATATTTATATATGTGTGTATATATATATATATATATATATATATATATATATATATATATATATATATATATATATATATATATATATATATATATATATATATATATATATATATATATATATGTATAGATACATATAGATATATGTATGGATACATAGATAGTACAGATTTATTCATGTCATAAAAATGTGCATAGGCCTATGAGTTACAATTAAATTATGAAATAGAAATATTTGAATTGAAGTATGTTTATTTGTTACACACAAATAACATGTTACATACAAATAACATGTTACCCATCGTTCATTATCCGTTGTTCATCATATTGTTTATGATATTATATGTTTATTTGTTACATGCATCCAACATGTTACCTATTGTTCATTTTATCTGTTGTTTATTGTTTATAATATCATATGCTCATTAGGCCTATATCATTGTTTAGTATCATTTGTTATGAATATTTATTCTCGATGAACAATATTTTGAAAGATACGATGTGAACGCAGGTCTATACGGGTCTCACGGTTTGAGCAGTTCTTCAACCACAAGTTCACTCAGAAACCACTGCTGCAACCATTCATATTGAGAGCACCGAGAGAACAAGTTGTTACCCTTTTCTTGTCTTGTTGAGTTATTTTGAAATATCGTGAAAATATCACAACAAACGAGAGAAAGGTTTATCAAGAGACAATTCGTCCTATATTGCATTAGATATTATTTCCGTATTTCATATATAGGGCCTATATATGTGTTTTTAATCAAAAATACATTCATATGAATAAATGTACTTCAAAATTCCAAAAAAGTAAATGAAAATGATATCTATAGATTATTAGTATAGGCCCATAAGTGGGCTTTTTCCTATATTTCCTTCTTGAACAATAAATGGTATCATTTGCTTCTGTCTCATCGCGTAGGTTATTGTATTGTTGAAAACATGATCACAGATGTATAGGTGATTATATATTTTCATTCAAATTTTCAATACAAATAAAATAAAACCAACATTTACAGTTAACTTACTTACTGTGAGCAAAGTAATTGATGAATTCTGATATTTTCTGCTCCATGAAATCTAATTTAATTTTTCTCACCATATATCCATGTGCAGTATGAATTGAGCCCAACATAATTGACAGTCATACTCATGAACATCATCTTCACAATAATTTATAACAAATGGTTCTTAAATGGAAATAAATGGTGCTTTGACATGTAGACATATAGGACATTAGTAAGGTATCATCAATATAGTTCAATATAATTCATAGTAATGCATTTTATGAAATCAATTCGATTTTATAAATTAGATTGATCAATTTGATACAATTATTCGCCTATACCCAGTTCGATATACTATTAAAACATCCTCCAACTAATCCATATGACCCAATTACTCCCCAGGACGCGAGGAAAACTTCCAGGTCCGGTTCCTGACCGAATCTCGTATCTCAGGACTGGGGTACGACTACGAGAGCGTGATGCACTACCGCGCCTTGGCGTTCTCCAGAGACCGGGCGAGCCTGACTATCGTACCCCGCGACCCCACCGCCGTCACGCGCATGGGGCAGAGGCGCAGATACTCGCCGCTGGACATCGCCAAGCTGAACCAGATGTACCAGTGTGGGGACCGGTATTATCACGGCGAGGGAGTCGACAAGGAGAATCGAATATGAGATGAAAAGGGGGGTTAGTTTCAGTAAGGTTAGGGACAATTATCAAGTGAACAGATTTATTGTGTCTTTTACGAATTGATTTAAATCAAGCATTACATTCAATATTGAATGAATAAATGATAATAAGTAGGAAAACGCCATATATGCGTTGTTAGGCGAGCGGATAGTAATAGTATGTCTACGTTTTTGCCAAACTTTTGCCTACATTCGCCAATTGGGTGACATTTAAGTTAGAAATGGGTGAAAACGGCTTCGAGTGGTACCAATTGAGCACATCTCATGTTTTTTCTTCAGAATGGCTGACCCGATCAAGCTGAAAGTTTCCGGAAATGTGTATCAGAATGTAATTCAACTTCACACATGATTTAATTTTTGAGGAAAATAAAAATATTTTCTTTTTTTCCGCTGTGTTATTCTAACGGGTATTTTTGAAATTTCTAAAATTCATAAAAATGCAAGTTACGACCCGATAATGCCACAAAACTATACAGATCTGAGTTAGATGAAGAACCATGATGAAAAAACGGTTGAAGTTGATAGCTGTAGCCGTTTGATCTGTGGAGAACCGGCAAAAAACATAAAAAAATGAATTAAAAAAAAACATAAAAACGAACACCAATTTTTTTCAGTATGTCAAATTGAATCCTCGCTAAAGCTCGTCTAACGAATCACTTTTTAGTATTTACAAATGAGACTTTTTTAAGATGAAGGTAATTATTGATCAGTGTACTATAATACCATCTTTAATCGTTGGTAACTTAATCCGCTAATCGTCACTTAATCAATAGATTTATTATTTGTAAAACCTGCCGTTGAAGGTGGTTGACTAACTGGAGTTTATAGTGTATTAGGCGATGATTATTTCGATGAGTTATTTCCGTGAAATACATTTTAATAGCTAATTAATACTTGATCTTCAGTTAATAGACACTTATTAAATTGATGCAATTTAGATATGTTTATTCAATTCAAAATTCAGTATATCGACATTCAACAACTTCGATAATTTGATAATATTCATCATGAGAATTCAATTTGTCTCGAAAATGAATGTTATTAAATTAAAGCCTAATATCTGTTGCCTCACGGAAATTAATTCTTTGTATGCAAGGGACACAAAACAAGCCCCATCCGAGACATCACTGGAGGCTATTGGGCAAGAACGTCACAAGATTTAATATTTCAATATTAACATATAATGTCATCAATAGAGCGAATTAGGAAAATATTTTCAAAATATATTTTTGATTTCAATTAATGTATGTAATTTAGGCTTGATTGTGTGTTCGATATCTTAGATAAATCACCAGAATCCTAAAACACAACAACATAATTCAGCCGATCAATCAATGAATCAACTTTTTTATTACTCAAACATCTCAAAACGGCTGAAATCAACTCGGAAAACAGAACGTCAAAACAAATTACAAGAATCATGGATACATTCAAATACCGAATCATTTTCTACACGATGAAACAAATATTTCACAAAAATCTTTAATTCTGAACCAAAAAAAGAGAGAAAACAGCTTACTCACTCACAGAAAATTTACAAAAGTGCGCTTAATATATTTTTTCAATCAATCATCGTTCTTACCCATTCATCATTTATACATTTTACTAAAAGTATTTTTGATTATTCATCTAAGTAAGAAATATACTTTTTAATTCGATCTGTCTCTGTTCATTCTACCGTTCTAACGACATTTCAGAGATATATTTACGATCACTTTCAATCACTATAGACCTGCCATCCTATAAAACCCTAAGTGATTGTTTTCGAATACACGAGATATTGAGTTGGGGGGGGGGGGGGGGGATTAGGGTGAAGGAAGTCTTGGTTTTTGAATAATATTTGAATTGTAATATTGTTATACGGTGGTGGATAGATAGAGACTAGTCATGAATCATCATTCATAATCCTAACGCGTGGAGCGCTACTGTTCTTGTCACTTCCGCTATTCCACACCATTGGACAAAACCACGAGAATATCGAGACTCGGTCGCAGTGAAAAGTTGGACATTTCTAGATTATTGGATATCACATTGATTTCAGTGTTTCATATTAAAGTATATAGCTTTATATTTATTTCATCTACTCATATATTATAATATTTAGAGGTGGTTGTATTAAGTGATGATCAGTGAATTGTGCAGTAATTAGCGAATAACTTTGTAATAACCCTTGGTTAAACCTACGGTATTTTATTTTCGTACCTTGAATAATAATTTACTGAATAATATTCAATCAACCGTTGGTATAGCCGGATCTAATTAATATATTTTATATTTGAAAGAAGATGTATATGCATTGAATGAAAAAATATGCTATTATTCAATTATGAATGAATAAAAACAATCTATGGTGATCTATTCACCGTGTGAATCTCCACGTACATTATGAATACAGATAGGAATATTGCACAGATGTGATTTATAATCGATACTATTCAAATGTATAATAATATATATGATTTATATAATGAATGGTGTGGTAAGATCGCCCTTGTCCAACCTGTCCGAACGATCCTGAATGAATGAATATTAGGGTTTTAAGGCGCATCGACAGCGAGGTCATTTAGCGCCTGTCAAAATAAGTTGCTGTATAAAACTAGGTAAGTTATTTCATATAAAGGTGCAAGTTAAATTTAGATGAGAACACCTCAATATATGAAACTAAGATTAAACTATTACTAAAGACGTTATACACTCATTTGTTAGAACCGAACATGTGTGTGCTGTAAAGGGTCACACCCATGGGTCTCAAGTTTTGATGTTATCAGATAATTAATTCAATTAATAATTTATGTCATTATTTAACTAACTTATTTCAGCAGGTGATTGATACAAATAAATGTACGCAACCAATATAAATATTACTGAGATGGGTGGACTAGTGGCTAGCGCGCTGTATCGTCATTCAGGAGACCGGGGTTTAGTTCCCGCCGTGGTCGGCCATCCTGGAGGAGGTTCTTCCTTGTTTCCCTCTGTCGTTTCAAGTTCAAGTTCACATTCATCTTATTGGTGATATCACAGTTGAATATGACATGAGTCATGCATGGATATCAAAATCACAAGTAACAACATTGATCAATACAAATATGACAGAAATAACATAAGGTGAGATAAGAGAAATTAAAAGAAAAAGAAATTTCAATTATTGGGAGAAATTGTTGTTATTGATATCTTTTCAGACAGCACCGATGAAAATCGAGTCTTTCCCAGTCCCCACCAAATCTCTGCAGGTTTCTTGACTATGGGTGTACTGAAATAGAGGTTATTATTATTATTATTATTATTATTATTTAACTCTTGCAAATGCACATAAATGCGCGGTGGCAAGTTCCCTAAGTACCCCTATCCCACCATCTCCTTAACCCTCTGACGGAATAACTTTAACCTGATTTCATCCCCTTCAAAAACATTTCTACTAAGCCCATTCCAGTCCCTACCTGTCCTATTTAAGAAAGAGAATTTACCGGCATCTAATGTAGCCCCCTTTATGACTACCGCTCTATCATGACCCCGCCTACCTCCATACCCTGACTTATTTCTTTTTATCAACTCATGCAGCTCCCCCACCCCCCCTCTCCCTCCATTACCCTGAAGAAATTACATAAACGATCCTCCTTCCTCCGTATTTCCAATTTCTGCCACCTCAGGTCTCTCATCATCTCAGTTGGACTCTCCAACATTCTTACCCTCTCCCCCCTTTCATTCTCATCCCATTTCCAACTCCTAACCCTACCTGTAACCCTTCTCACAGCAATCCTTTGAACCCTTTCCACATCCCTTATCTCACCTAATCTGTAAGGATCCCAAACTGAACTAGCATATTCTACCATGGGACGCACTAACGAGAAATATGCTTTTTCCTTAATCTCCATACCTGCCCCCCTAAGTTGCCTCATTACAAAGTTTAGTGCATTTATACTCTTTTTTACTATTCTCTCAATCTGACTCCCCCACCCTAGACGCCTATCAAATACCACCCCCAAATACTTGTAGTTTTCCACCAACTCCAGTGTCTTCCCTCCTACCTCATACACTACATCTGTCCTTATGTTTCTCTTACCGAATGTGACTAACTTGCACTTTCCTGTATTCAACCCCATCTTGTTTGACTGAACCCAACGATTAATTGCCGCTAAATCTACCTGAAGAGCTACTACATCCTCCTCTGTAATGATTTCCCTATATAACACACAATCATCTGCAAATAACCTTATTTTCGAATCAACAACACTAGTCAGATCATCTATATATAAATCAAACAATAAGGGACCCAACACACTACCCTGTGGAACTCCTGACGTAACCTTAGTCTCACTTGAAACCTCTGAACCCACCCGAACTCTTTGCACTCTATCCTGAAGAAAGTTTCCAATCCAATTAACCAACCCAGCATTCCCAACGGACATTTTTAACTTTCCTAATAATATATTGTGATCTACCTTATCAAAAGCCTTCTCGAAATCTAAAAACACTGCATCAACACGTCCCCCCCTATCAACTACCCCAGCCAACTCTTCTGCAAAACCTAACAACTGCGTCTCACATGAATAACCCTTCCTAAACCCATGCTGCACTTCTGAAATACTCTTTCTTTCATCTACCTTCTCCACTACTCTCTTTATAACCACCCTTTCCATTATCTTACACACATGCGATGTTAAACTAATTCCACTGTAGTTGTCTACCCTACCCCTTTGCCCTCCCTTTGAAATTGGAACCACCTCCGCTTTTTTCCAAACTTGCGGTACTCTACCTGCTGTGAGTGAAGCTTGAAACAACCTTAGCAAATAACCTACAACTCCCCTACCCGCTAATTTCAGTAGATCGCTTTGCACCCCATCTATGCCTGGCGACTTCCCACTCTTAAGTTTCCTTAATACATTCCACACTTCTCTCTCTGTAAGCAGAACCTCCCCCCATCCCCCTCTATTGCTTCCTCCTCCCCCATAATTCCATTCGCATTGAACACTTCCCCATAGAATCTATTTAAAGCTGCTGCCTTCTCTAGGTCCGTTTTACGCATTACGCTGTGACTATTCTTCAAACTAAGTACTTTGTTCAGAGCGATAGAATACATTCTAGGCCTACTATCGGGAAATATTAATCATAACCATAGGCGTGCAATGAAAATAGAGTCGGGAAAAAAATGCGCAAAGCTTAGAGAAGAAATTGTACGCCTATAGGCCTATATGATTTATTCTATTCGTGAGGACGTTTTCAATATCTGTTCGATATTTAGATAACGATTCAAATAGAGGTGGGTGAATTGTTGAAATGTTCAGTTTTCTTTTTCCATGTTCATTTTAATAAAGATGGATATAATAACACCTACATCACGCGCTTTAGTATAGCTATTGCAAGACCTTCGAGGGTTGAAGAGTTTTGTTGTTATTGCTGAAGTAATACTGCGATAAGTCCATATTTGTGAATGTAATTCGCAGGTACAGTACACGACAGAAGGAATAAAGTCCTCATGTGTGTCACAGTGGAAACTATCATCACTCTTGTACGTATTTGGCATTATATTAGTGACATTGTGAAGTGGATGAACTTGTTGAGAATGTCTATATTGTGTTTTTAAGGAGATCAGCCATTTTGCCTGCCACATAGGAAGCCTTCATCCAGCACATTGGTATCTGCGATGTGCTGGAGATAGCAAGCGATGCTTTCGTCACAGCATCAAGGGAATCAAAGGAGAAAGAAATATACTCACAAAAGTTGGGAATTGAAAATGAGGATTTTTGTAAACACATTCCAAGTCTGATTATTATTTTTTTTGTGAGGGGGAAAATCTTGCATGAGACTTCTCAAATAGACTTGCGGGGAGTGTCAGATTCTTACCGACTAAAACCCCTCCTCGTTTTCGAGTGACACCGACAACGTGGTCATTCCAACACCCATTCTTTTATTTATTCAGTTTTCTCATTTTAATTTTCAAAACATAAAATCATATATAGAATGTCAATAATATTTCATCCAATGGATCGGTTGAATTAGGAAATGTGAATAATTCATCAATTCGTTTTGAATCATCTGGTAATATCGAATGAATATTAGGGTTTTGAAGCACATCGACAGCGAGGTAATTCAGCGCCTGTCAAAATAAGTTGCTGCAAAACTGGGTGAGTAGTGTTATATAAAAGTGCGAGTGAAATTTAGATGGGAACACCTCAATATATGAAACTGAGACTAAACTGTTCACTGAGAAGTTATACACTAATTTGTTGAAACCGAACATGTGTGTGCTGTAAAGGGTCACACCCATTGAACTAAAAGGAGAACGTTTTATTACTTGTTCTCAGTTCAAACTCGCACTCAAATAGGAGTATTGAAATTACAACTAGTAACATAAAATATGGGTATATATATTAAGAGAGAAGAAATTCGATAAATGCTCTCTCAAAAAGGTGAAGACGTTATCCTTTATAGAGTATATGCTACATCAAATAGATGGATCAGTATCAAAAGAAGTTAATCATCTTCAGAATGGATAGATGCAGTGAATCTTACAGTGGACACCAGTCAGAGTTTTTCATGGCATATCCCAGCATTATGACCGTGGTCGACATGTCGCATCGGGATCGAAACCCTTCCACACGTCCTGGGATTCTGCCAGCAAGGATTCCTCCTGGAGGAACACGTGGCACCACACCATTCAACGACGGTATCCAAATTACACGAATAATTTGACAAGTTATTGCTACGTATAACGTAAAAATAGAGAACTAGGCATGCATAATTCAAATGTAATAACGGGTAACATCAATTTGATGAAGTGTATGAATGAAAATATTCTACTTTTCACCACTGCAATGCCGCGATGCCATCTGTATCTGAACTGTAATACCTAACACTGGCACTAGGAGATCTGGGGGGGCGCATTACTGTACAGGATGAACCCGGTCTTAACTTGGACTCAAGGCTCACGGTGGCTGTGTACTAGTTGTTAGTATAGGATAATACCGCTTCTCTGATGTGTTTAAATGGTACAGGAGTGCATCCCAAGCTCTGTAGGATTGGCCCGTGTGAGCAAGTCATCACAAGTCCAAGGTTCATAACAGGCAATGAAGCATTGACAATGAAGTACTGTTCTTTAACTTTGCCATCTATTTATATTTTGAATACAATATTGTATTTAAGGAACAACAAATACCTTATTCATGGTTTTATCGAGGAACAATTATAATACCGGACAAAATAACATGGGAGTGATAACACATAATCTTTCTATTTTGAATGAATGAATATTAGAGTTTAAGGCGCATCGACAGCGAGGTCATTTAGCGCCTGTCGAAATAAGTTGCAACAAAAGGTGAGGAGTGTTATATAATGGTGGAAGTGAAATTTAGATGAGAACACCTCAATACATTAAACTAAGACTAAACTATGTCTAAAGTGTCTAAAGACGTTATACACTTATTTGTTAAAACCGAACATGTGTGTGCTGTAAAGGGTCACACCCATGGGACTAGAATGAGAACGTTTTACTACTTGTTCTCAGTTCAAACTCCCCCTCAAATAGGAGTGGAGGAACGACAAACCATAATAGATATATGTTGGAATATGGTTTGATTTAAAATATTCCTGATGTCTATCCCAAGAGATCGGCATCAAGAATAAGTATCAAATGTCAAAAAGCAGTACACTGGAAAAAGATGATTGCACAAACAACGTCATTTTGAACGGACATGAAAATGTCCTAGTTAGGGCAGTTTGAAAAATGATACTGGTAACAAGACGACTTTATCGTCTAACGCAGATCCACGAGCATGTCAAATGAGATCCAATAGTTTCGATAATCTTAGAAAGCTGAATATGGTATCTATCGATTTTGAATTATTCCCTAAAATCTTTGACATTGTGTCTTCCATACTAAGCTGTCTCCTCAGAGCAGTATATTTCTGACACTCGAGTAATATGTGTCGAACAGTTAAAATCTCGTTACAAATCTCACATCTGGGGACGATTTTATCGGGAGTGAAGAGATAGGAATGGGTTAAAAGTGTGTGTCCCACTCGCAGACGAGTGAGAACCACTTCCTCCCTCCGTGAACCTCGGATTGAAGATTCCCAAGCACTAACAGTAGGCTTAATTTCTTTCAGCTTGTTGTTGGTCTCCCTGTCCCACTCTTTCTGGAAACGAGATTTGGAAAGTAGTTTGAAATACGCCTTGAAATCATTGAAAGGTACTCTCGGGTTATCAATATCTTCTTTCTCCGTCGCTTCTTTGGCAGCCCTGTCCGCTTAAAAAAGGATCCATTCATTCAGGAATTCAATTCTACAATTCTTTGCCATTGACAATAAAACAAAAGAAGGAAGATTCTTTCGAAATGAGTCTCAAGAAATTACATTTAGATGAATATTATTACGGTGTGAAGAGTATTTAGACGACACATGAGCTGTATTTTATATTATGAATTCATATTTGTTTTAAACTTATGTGTGTGTAAATATGTATGTAATGTATTAGATATGTCTTGAATGTGTGTATGTGTTGTGTGAACTGACGTGTCAAATATCATGTAATGATCAACAATTACAATTTTAAAAAACATATAGGCCCAATTTTATTAACAATGAAAATAATGAAAATAAGTGCGAAGTAGCTTGGGTCCCACCAACCGGAATCCATAAAAGTCTTAAGCTAGGTTCCCATAATGATTTTTTCACGTGAAGTCCGTTAAAACTTCGACCGACGGCAACTTTCCACCAATCACGAGCAAGGAAAAACAACGGTGGGAGGCAACGATTTTTCCCCGTCCAAGTAGAGCCAACTTGAACATTTTGACGTCCGTCACGGCACGGCACGGGATGATTTGCAGATGTCGTGCAGAGTACCAACAATCGATTGTAGGATCGCATCGTCGCACTTCCGTTGAATTGCATTTTCGATATTACGGATAAAATTGCGCTCAAAATCAAACACTGCCTTTTCAATATTGTGGTTACAAGTTTGGTCCTAATCATCCTAATTAATTATTAATACCATGAGTTTTGATCCCGAGATGTTTGTCAAAGCCATTAGGGAGTATTCCTGCATATACAACTTCAACTTGGAGGAAAACGAGAACAAACCATTGAAAGAAAAGGCGTGGATGGAAATAGGCCACAGATTTGATCTGGCACTCAAGATCACAAAATTTCGATATGTTGGCGATCTTGAATATCTCATCCAGAGTGATAATTATAGGCCTATCCCTAATCTAATCACCTATATTATATATATTGACTCATAACCATAACCATATACACGTCATTACCAGGAAAAAAACATAAACCGAGAAGAAAACTGACAGAACTGAACTGACAGCTCGTATAGAATATTTTTAGTACTTGCGAAGGCAGTGATCTGTTCGACCAAAGGTATTGTCATGTTCGACCTTTTAAATTCGATGGTTATTCTCAAAAAGTTGAAGCCTTCGCCGGTAGAATGCATACTTTATGTGACGTGAGAAAAACGGCATGGTAACACGATCTATTTTACACCAACGATGCCGTCCGATGTTTTGACGGACGTCACGTGAAAAAATCGTTATGGGAACCTATCTTAACTCTTCATATTTTAGATAATACATTAATTGAGAGCTGTTATCCCTTGTCGCATTGTTAGGAAATTTGTAGATATCCATTGAGGTGATTCATTGTTCCAATAAGTGTAATTGAATAGAAATGCAGTGGTAGTTTGGTACGCATGTGTACCCGCTCCTTTGAACCTTCCACCGGGAAACCGGGAATTGGTCAATAAAAATGATGATAATAATAATAATAATGAGTACGACCACTACCTATCAACAAGGGTAAATGAAGAATCAGTAGCCTACTCGTACACATCCAAGTACCAACAAAGATCCAACCTGGGATGAAGAGACGGAGTCTTTGAAATAACAAACACAGTCACTCGCTACGGTCAAATTTGTGAGCCGAAAGCTCGGAAGGTAAATGATAAGTTCACCCAGTGCGAGGCAGCTTGGGTCCTGAATAAACCCTAATGCATCATGGCTTAGATTCAACCCTGATAGTGCATTGTAATTGTGGTGTATTTATCCATTACATCACAGTACATGAACATGAATTTTCATAAGATATTGGACTCGTCAGTGTTGAGTATATCAAACATAATACCAGTTCACAGGGTAAAAACAGATCGAGTAGTTCAATTTAAAGTTACGGTGAAAAACTATTTCTCATTATAAAATGCATAGTCAAGAAATCGTTTACTTGAAACGTACCTGAATTTACTCTAATCTTTCAGCGACGTTATTTCATCAGGTAAATGGTTGAACATTTTCAAGCCCACATAATATGCACTGTTTTCGAAAGCTTCTCCATGAGTATAAGAACAGAATATAATCCACCACAATTCCTTGTTGAACATTCACGAGCATCAGAATTAACATTGGATAGAGTTTTGTTCTTAAAACATACAACAGTACTTTTAGAATGTATACCTTTGATATACCATCGGAATCATTTCTTTTCTCACATATTTGCTTACAGTAAGTCAATCTTTCAGCTTCAGTCTACAACTATTATAGCCCTCATAACATATCCATGCAACGTAAAAATCCGTTTTACTCGATCGTTTAACTGTTATTAATGAGGGGCCCGTTGAAACAATCTAGATTGGCAAGACGATGGGGTACAAAGCAATACAAACGAAATCTCGTTCCTTCAACAAATTAAAGATGGTGTACCACAATCAGAAGTGAGGCACCAATATCATGGTTAAATACATTGGGAATGGAGATTTTTGAAGTTGAAAAATTTCATAGTTAAGGATGATTTTGATCAGTACTCATTAATATTTAACGTTGGGAGTTCATTCAGAAAATGATTGTAGCTTTAGGATTTTTCAAATATGAACTTTTGCTTCCACAAAAGATATTTCTTAGTCTACTATGTGAACCTAATACCGCACGGTATTCAAAATGTACATATAGGCCTAGTTTATTGATCGTTGTCGACGTTTATTATTCCATAGTGGTACATACATGATACATACACTCACTCTTATGTATACAGAGATGTCTTGTTAAGGGTAAAATAAATTCATCAGTAAAAATATGAATGAAATTAATATAAACATGTGAAATATTTGTATACGAGAGTGATTACAATGAAGTAATTGAACAAAAGGTACATTGACAATACTTGGCATCACAGAATTCGTCGATAGTATAAAAGCATGTATAATTAAGAAGTATTTGATCCTATTTTGAAACATTTGTCTTGAGACGGTCATGTTTATGAAATTCTCCCTCATGTTGTTGAAAAGTTTGAACCCAGCATGTGTTGGGTCACGGTCAGAAATTATAAGTCCACCATGCACCTTCCCCGTTGCCGTGCCTTGCTTTATGGTCATGGTTTGTATTATTCGCTTTGAATAACCCAGGATTGTCCTTCACAAATATTTACCATCAACAAATCAGTTTCAATCAGTCATTGTTGAGGAATTGAGCACAATGATCCGCTGGCCATCGAAAGAGGAGATGTTGACAAAAGGTACGAGTGGTGCTGAACTATACCCACAGAGAAAAACGATGCCTGCGATGTCGAATAATAACCTACTCTCATTACAAGGGAAAGCCTCGACTTTGAAACTATCACGTCACTGCCTTCCTGTTATATCTTCTGTGAAAAACAAATTGAATGATTGACCCGATCTATGTCAAACTTTGGAATAATCTATCACCCTCTTGTACTTGGATACAAAAATCATTTAAATTCTCAAATTTCGCCTTGAAAATGATTTTTCTCGAAAGTGATGCAACCGATTGTGCCCCAACACTACAGTATCGCGCTAGGTGATGACATAAGCCACATGAGCATGCCGAATTTCGTCCATACTTTTTTGGTTCTTTCAAACACACAAACTAGGAAAAGAGAAAAAAAACAGAAAACAATAACGAGAAAAATGAAATGGAGTATTTCCAAGTACGTAATAATTGAGCCTTCACTTACGCTCATTCAACAATGGATCAAATTTGAAAAAAATCATATCATTAAATTTTATTTTGTCCAAATTATCTTGATTGAACGTATGTCTGAGATTATGCAAATGGACTAACCTTCCACCATACAAATTCAATTATCATCCCAGTAGAAAGAAGGGATTTATATGAGTTATTCAAATATAAGAACAATAATTAATCCTAATTATTTCTAAAACAGCGAGAAACGTGTTTGAAATAATTCATCCGGTCTAGTTTAATGTGTTCAAGAGTGTGCCGAGATCGGTTATAAATGCACCCCCAGCGAGTATGAAATTTATCAGTCATTTAGGAGCCTCCCCCCTCCCCCCTCTCCCATACCAACCCCTTTTCTTCTCCCTACACCGTAACAAACTACACCCACCCACCGACCCCTTCCCCACAGTATACCATTTCCTCCAACCAAATCGCGAACATAGAATATTTTGCTTGTAAACAATAAGTCTGATTACAAATTTAAAATATTTTCCACATAAAATAAATATCTTTTTTTTAAATAAGTTATATCTTGGAATTTGTCGCAATATTTTTTCATGGTAATAAAACTGCTGTGTGTGCCCAGGGATGGACGTGTGCTATTCTGCATTTGTCGATCTTATCCTCCCATCTTTGTTTATGGATTCAAGTTATTTGTTGCCATGCACTGGTATAGTTCCAAAATGTAGAATGTAAAATGTGGAATCCCATTACGGAGACGATTTGAAGGGGATGCGATGGAAGTGTTGGTCAATCAGACCCTCCGTTATCCTCAACTTGTGGTGTGGGAGTGGGCTTAGCTCTGTTTTCTTTGAATTTATGGGTTATGATTATTTTTTAGTTCATGTATAGATAAGTTCTGTTTTAATTTTGTTTCTGTGTCTATATTTTTGTTCACTTTTGTTCTTGAGAGTGCCTGTGAGTCGGTTCGAGAGAATATCATTGTTGATGATAGCTTTCGAAGGGTAATCTAGAGTAGATATCAACATTCCAATGAGGGGGTAAGTAGACATTTTTTCATATCACATAAGTGCCAATCGTTTACTGCTGGAAACCCAAATTTTCAAGCAGTATACTTCTGATAGTTATTTCTTTCTTAATTATGTTCATATATAATTTTGTTTATAAATTTGACCGATAACATAAAATTTTTTTACCCCGCAGATAAACTACACTTTATAGTTTTGTGGTATACTGTGGATGTAGTGGTTGCTTTATTCACTGTGATTCATCATGTAGGCCTATATATTGTTCATAAAAATGTATGAAAGTCCATCATCAGCGAATATAAAAAATAAATTAATCAAGTTCAAGTTGAATGATTTGTATTCATATACAATTCTGTATTATAAATATCTGTGCTTCCTGAATGAATGAATATCAGGGTTTCAAGGCGCATCGACAGCGAGGTCATTTAGCGCCTGTCGAAATAAGTTGCTGAACAACTAGGTGAGTAGTGTTATATAAAGGTAGAGTGAAATTTAGTTGAGAACACCTCAATATATATGAAACTAAGACTAAACCTCTGTATTAGAATTTTTATATCTTTTATCGTTTAGAAGATATCACCAAAAAATATTTCTCCAAATCAACACCCATAACAAAGTTTTAGCCGAATAGTCACATGCAAAAGTTATAAAATTGTTGGGAAAAAAATAATCTCACTTCAGTTGAGGTATAAGATCGCACTTGTGTTGCCCCGCACCGTACCATCCTCAATCTAAATATAGGGAAACAATAACTTCATGACAAGCTTTCAATTGATGGTGGAAAAGAAATCTCCAAACCTGAATAAAACAGACAAGGCATATTGTCAACCTCTATCATTGAAGAAATTCGACGTTTCCATTCAAATATCAAATCAACAATATAGAAAATTGTATCCATGACAATAGTCTATGTACGCCTGTAAAAGTAACAGCTACGCTCGCGGCGGCGAATCGGTGAAGCTGTGAGATGAGGTCGCGTGGTTACACGTGGGTTGTGTTTACACGTAAATTTGTATTAGGATGGCAACTTTTTCGCCAACAAAATCTTCGTTATGCAAGAGGTTTTGTTGTGTTCCTCAATGCTCAACCAAAGCAAAAACACACAGAGGATGCTCTTTTCATTGTTTCCCCTTGAATAGAGAAATAATATCCATCGAAACGCTTCAAGTGGTCCGTAAAAAAACAGTGGGTGAATGTATTGAAAATTGAAAGCTGATGATTACTTTATGCTTAATTACTCTTATACAGGCTTCTCTCTATTCATTTACATTCCGTTTTATTCACCTGTGTATTACTATTTTTATTATGTACCATTAACTTGTCATTATCATCTATGTAATGTACTACCATTGGAGGGAATACAAAAAAATGTGTTTGAATAAAAATAAATATTATGAGTTATACTGATTTAGGTAAGTCAAGTCAAAGGCCTACTCTTAACATGGTTCAACTTCAAAGGTCATGACGACTAGGGGCCAAGGCCTGATTGTCAATGAATATAGAATAGGCCTAATGGCAGATGCTAGGCCTAATATAATTGAATAATTATTTACCGGGTCGGCCTAAGCCTATAACCCTTTATCTTATAGATTTGAAAAAAAATCCGTTTTTGAAATCCAAGGTTGATCTATATTTTGTATCTAGATATTTTATATTTTGGATAGAATGTGGGTCATCTGTCATTGCCAAAATCTGCATGCACAGACTCATTACAAGTATTTCATTCTTATTTCTTATCGTATTCGTAGCCCCACAAGCAATGAACAATCCTTCGTTGAGTAGGTACACACTCTCCTTCTCTCAAATATCGCGAGTCTTGATTGGCTTCAAGATGGCGCATAATTTCATTAATTAATAAAAACTTCTGCTCAAATGCGCGTTGTGAAGGCTCAGCCAAAGTCAGCCTGACCTCATCTGGACGACCATTTTGGATAATCGAGTCGCGACACTAGCGACTCTATCGGTACTTTTACAGGCGAATATTGAGAATAAAGTGCAAACCATGGAAAATCCATTGTCGTCCAGTAGGCCACTCGCAACTAGCCTTTATTTCACCCGAAACTTGCATTTGTGTGTGTGTGTGTGTTGTTTTGTTTGCATTTCACAGTAACATAATCAGTAACATATAATACAATATCATTAGTCTAAACACTGAGTTATTATTTATCAGAACTTCATCAGATGAGCGAAAATGATATTAATATTATTTGACAGTTTGTTACATGTGAGGTTTCGTCATCGTTACTGTAATGATGAGTCTTGTTGATCTTGCATACAAATCTGTTTCATAATAAAACTTCTTCTTAAGTTTTAGTTTTGATTTAGAAGTATATTGTTGACAATACGTACTTCTTTTATGATCAAAAATATGTTATAATTCAAATCAACATGTACATGTAAATAGCACATTTTTGCTAATAAACTATACTTACTGTTACTACTACTTCGGCAAGCTATTATACAATTTGACACCATTGTGTTTTGCGTTCAGTTTCGTAGACAACAATTCAATGGCAATCTATTTGGGGTCATTTTCCCCACGAGTGTGATGCGAGGACCTCCAGTGCTCTTCTAACAATTACCCCTGGATGTCTGTTGTAAGCACTGCACAGGCCACACGGATTGATTGATTGATCATATGAACGATACTAGATTACGAGTCATCCAATTTTGAATATTTCCGAAACGTATTTTTTCGCACAAAAAAAAAATCAAAGAATAGCTGTAGAAAAAATGGACGAGATTTTTTTTCCAAATACAAGTTTTGTCAAGATTGAATACCATGTATAGAATGTGAATTTTCAGATGAATCTAGCAAGCTTGTTTGAAAATAAAATAAAAATCCATCGCTTTTTCAAGTATTTTATTATCAAATTTTTCAAACAATCCCATCTGTCAACACGGTTCACATATAGCGTTTTCCTAGTAAGCCTAAGAGATGTATTTATATTTTGCCTTCTATATTTCCAGAGACTCATCCTTCCAACACCCTCAGTAAAACTGTATGGAAATCATCAAGTTCTGGTTTTAACACCCTGTTGATATTTTGTCAAAGCTTTATTAGATCGCTATAAGCTTCCGTCCTTTGGTTACCAATATTAAAACATCGTAATACAATTAGATATTAATTTCACAGTTAAAAAGAGATGAATATCGCGGTAAGATACTCCTATAAGTTGTAATAAAAAAGCGAGCAGATCCTTGTCGTGTGATCCGCGACGCATTATAAGATTAAAGCTTATTTCACATCGCGGGAGACGCGAACAAAACATTTCTAAACCAACACGATATTTTGTAAGGGGTGTAAATCCGATTATTCTCAGCGTAATAAAAAAACAATAAAAAAAACTTTTTGAAAAGCAACCACACATTATCTGTCTCCAGTCCTGCCCCCCTCCCCCTCCCCACCCCACCCCCTACCAACCGATCCCATCCGCTTTCTCGACCAAGTCTCCGCGGACCAAGAAATTTACAATTTCAGACAATGTGCCTTTTTCAGTTTCTTCCTTCTGAACAATAATTGCCGGGAAATATATTTTGAATGATACTTGTTGTCTTGATCCAGAATGGAAAGCACTTTTTCCCCTCAAACACGGGTAACTTTAGTAGGCCTATTCCTGACATTATTCATTTTTCAATTGTTGTTATTAATTACTCGTATTTCCCATCTGAATATGAATCAATTGTTTCATCTTTTTAGCGTGTTCACCACACTGTGGAAACACACTTATACGTTTGATTCAAAAGGGACTGAAAAAACCTATTCGTCGCGTAGAATCGCTGAATTTCTACGTAAATCGAAAATTATCGAGCTTGGATTATGCATTTTTTTACAATCTTCGACTACGTAGTAATGAAACTTGTCCACATAGCCTGTATATTTTCAAATCAACAAAATAAAGAAAAAAACTCTATAGGCCTTGGAATGGCGTGGACTTTTATACCATTTTTTGCGCGTTAATAGAATCGCTGGTTTTCCACGTAAATTAGAAATTTAAGCGCTTCCAAGTTGTAATTGGTTATAATCTACCGCGTTACGATAATAACTTTTGTCCACGTAGCCTAAATATTTTATAATTAAATAAAAACCGAAAAAATATTGAGTATACCCCATTTTTGGTAAAGGAGGTTAAAATACTAACCTCTTTGGTTTTGGCCCTCTGATAACCATGGTAACATTTTATAAACAACGGGTGTGTTTATATCATCTTCTGGGCCCAAATTCACAAAAGGTCATAACTTTGATTCGGCTCAAAGTTACGACCTTCTTTCGAGATAATACCATATTTTGTCTTAATCCAAACTCATGAAGAAATATTTTATCGTCCCTCCAATCCCTAGCAAGTGTCTGAGATCCACATAGTTCATTAGTTCTGGAGATAAGTACCGAAGAAATTGTCTCAACTTTGAGACTACGCCTAGGCCTAGTCCAGACTGGTAGGCCTAGGCCCTAGTAAGTGATCACCTCTTGACTTTGAATATCAATCTACAATGATTTCATGGCTGAATTTGAGAAAACATGTAAATTCTAGCCACCAAAACATGGCAAGGTTATTTTTAAATACCGCGCAATTTGATTTACATATTTTATCATTCCGGTTCTACATCTAACCTCACTTTGACTTGTTCTCGACTAGGCCTAGCGTATGTCACTGTTCGCCAGTCACCTTGTCTGTCTAGCCCTTTGGTCTAGCCTAACCTGTCAGTTGTGTTGTTGACATTACCACTAATAACTACCACTAACTAGGCTACTACTATACCTAGCTGAAATATAACTTATGATAACTGATATAACCACTTAAACATTAACACTAGGCCTAATTATATATACATAATTATATTAGGCATATATAACTAGGCCTAGGCTATATCCTACTAATTATATTACAATGTTCAACGCTGGGCGTTTCCTAATTCTGGATGAGGCTAGGCCATTGAGTTTCAGGAGAGGCCTATCATTGTTAGCTGGTAGAGTATTCAAAGATAGGCTGGATCAATTAAATGTGTCGGATGACCATCTGATCAAACGGTACAGGTTTCCCAAGATATACCGTCTTGGAACTGTGCAACATTTTGGAAGGCGATTTGACCAGACCGACAGCAAGGTCCCATGCCTTGCCTATTGCAACGCAAGTTCTTACTGCGTTGCGATTCTACGCATCTGGAACGTTCCAGTTCGTCATGGGCAATGTAACGGGCATAAGACAAGCCAGTTGCTCGCGAGTTTTGTGTGTCATCAGCAATGCATTGGTTGAACTCTCCCCCCAGTTCATATCCTTCCCTCTCGAAAATGAGGCATACGTGGCCAGAGTTAAGGCAGGTACGTTGCCGAGGTCATTAGTTGCTAGTATACAAAACTGTCATACACAGACTAGGATCTGATATCAGAGTCAAGTTGAGCTAACCTAAACCGAAAATCTTGAACACCGCAAGAACGATATTTTCATGCATGATGGCTAGTCTATTATTTTGGGGAGAAGGGGGTAGGCCCAGTCTCACACTATTCAAATGCAATATCGTAGCCTTCCTATTCAGTCATCATCTGGAATAATGCTTGCGGTGTACTGGATTTTCAGTGTAGGCCCACGTTTTTCTCGATGCACCATATTTTCGGTGTATCAGTTATGCAACCCAAGGGCGGTCGTACCGTACATGTACAGGCCTATGGTGGACCATCCTTTTTTGTTGTTTTTTTTGGTTATCCTCTGTCATAGGGTCAATACTGGGATGGTTCTTCAACAACAGGCTACGACCGACTCCTTCCCACTTTCCCCAAAACACTGAATAACCTTTCATCTCATCATCTCATGTCATTCACAGACGCCAATAGATCTCAGTCATCAGGAAATAAGTGCGTCGTTAAACCAATATAAATTGAATAGAATACAGGCACATGTACAGATTTATACTGAGACGCGTGGCCGAGTGTTGACACACTGAACCGTCATTCGGGAGACCGGGGTTCGATTCCCGCCATGGTCAACCATCCTGACAGGGGTTTTTCGTGGTTTTCCTCTGTCGTTCAGGTCAGTAGGCCACTGGGATGGTTCCTTAACAACAGGCCACGACCGACTCCTTCCCACCATCCAAAACACTTAATAAAATGACCTTTCATCTCATCATCCCATCATCTCATTCATCATCCACTGACGCCAATAGATTGTAGCCATCAGTATAGTGCGTCGTTAAAACCCAATATAAAATAATATGTACAGATTTATAATGTATTCTGTGATTTGTATGTCTTAGGCCTATATAGGTAAAACACTTCATATTGCAGAATTCCACAACATAATAGATAGATCATCAATCAACGTGAAAGCTCTGTCTGCAGATGAACCTCCTTTCGTCGATAGATACCAGAACCACAGTATTAATTGCCAGTTCGTGTGTAGGCTACTGCCGACCAGCGAATAGTCAATTTGGTTGCCCGTTGGCCAGAGAGTACACACAACCAATTTATTTAGGCTACTTTCACAATCAGTTTAGTCACATGACGAGACAAATATATTTTCCTGTGTAGATCGCTCTTCTTACAACAAACACATAGTTCATATGTTGATTATTCCTAGTTATTAGTGACAATGAGTTGCAAGTGAGTCATGAAAAAATTAAATGATACATTCAACCATACTGATTGATTGATTAATTATTGCTTGTGAATGCCCCACCAACAGATTATTCTTGTCGATTTTTTAATTCCATTGAACTAAGACTTCATTTCACTTGACGAACAAAATCGGGCTTCGTTTTTATGTTCTCTTTTGTACGTGGGAACGTGGCATACAGATAAGAGAGTGTGCAAACAATCAAAACTTTTTCCAAACGTTGGTGTCATAACAGAATTAAAGTCTTTGTGTCAAAAAGTTGATTGTTTTTTCAATCATTAAAATGGGGTGGAAAGATCGCTCTTGTGGTGCCCCGTCTAAACGATGCTACTGTCATCCATAACCTTGAGAACAATACTTCTGTATCAAGTTTCGATGATAACATAACAGGTTGGGATTATTTTTTCAGCAAAATCGGATTGACGGTTTTCTCGGGAGGAATTGGGAAAATTGGTAAAATCCCTATAAGAATAACAAGTATAAGAAAGAATGTTATCGTTTTTCACTTCATTGATTGAAATTAGAATTCCTATAATAGAAATTGATATTATTGTAATTGATTTTGTTATTGATTAGAATTGATATTATTCTATTACACATTTCTACCAACTTCTACTGTTTGGAGAAATTCGAATTGGTCGTTTATAAGAAAATGGAGCATTCTATAGGCCTAGGAAAGTTATCAAATATTGAGCTCAAATTTTGTGAATACAAATTGATTGTAGTGAAATATTGATGGCTCCATACACATAACTTTTCATCAAAACAAACAATGTCACATGGACACACTTTGACATTAGCAACATATGAGAAAAAAACAATGCTATAATAATGATAATATTTTTGTGAAGTGAAATTATGGTATTCATATGGATGATTATAGTAATTAAACAGATAGTTACGTAGTAGATATTTCGCACACTATGAAGAAATCATCTATAACAGAATGAGAATATAAGCCTATTCAACAATTGGTTACTCTAGAGTTTATATATGAAGGAACATGGGCAATTGGCTTCTTCACGCAAAGCTCCGGACAGAGTGCGCTAGCAGCGGACTGCCCTAGTTTTGTAACTGTCTACTTATGAGCCATGTTATCGAGTGATTTATGTATGGTTGACTACGTCCGTGAAGTTGTCACACGTGTACGGTCACATGTCAGAATATGGAAATATTATTTCACCATTGGTTAGTGCCCCTTAGTGCCGTAAAATTTTCTGTTAGTGCAGCTTTAGTTTCGCCGTCATGACGAATTCAATTTTCAGAACCAGCCCCTCACATATCTCCGAAATTCCAATGGTAAACGTTAGTGCCGTAAACATTTTCGTTGGTGCCGCTTTGGTTTTGCCGTTATAGCGCGTTGTCCATGTGAGGGGCCAACTTCACGCCAGCCCCTCACATAGGCCTATCTTCGATCTTGGAAATTTCAACGGCATTCATTAGTGCTCGTTAGTGCCGTACATTTTTCGTTAGTGCCGCTTTAGTTTCACCGTCATGACGAATTCAATTTTCAGAACCAGCGCCTCACATATCTCTGATCTTGACAATTCTAACAGTATACGTTAGTGCCGAGAGAGAATCGTTGGTACCGCTTCGGTTTCGCCGCTACGACGCGTTGTCAATGTGAGGGGCCAACTTCACGCCAGCCACTCACTTTTATCTCCGATCTTGAAAATTCCAACGGCATTCGTTAGAACATTATCGTTAGTGCCGCTTTGGTTTCGCCAGCCCCTCACATATCTCTGATCATGAAAATTCCAACAGCATTCGCTAGAAGAATTTCGTCACGGCCACTTTGGTTTCGCCAAATAACGCGTTGTCCATGTGAGGGGCCAAATCTTCACACCAGCCCCTAACATGGACAACTCGTTATAACGTCGAAACCAGAGCGGCACTAACGAAAAATGTTTACGGCACTAACGAGCACCAACACAACACCAACGAATGCCGTTGGAATTTTCAAGATCGGAGATATGTGAGGGGCTGGCGTGAAGTTGGCCCATCACATTGACATCGCGTCGTAGCAGCGAAACCGAAGAGGTATTAACAATTTTTTCCACGGCACTAACGGGCACTAATGCACCACTTACAAATACCGTTGGAATTTTCAAGGTCGGAGATATGTGAGGGGCTGGCGTGAAGTTGGCCCCCCACATTGACAACGCGTCGTAAGGGTGAAACCGAAGCGGTACTAAAGATTTTTTCACAGCACTAACATAGCATCAACGTTTACCGTTGAAATTTTCAAGATCAGAGATATGTGAGTGGCTGGTTCTGAAAATTGAATTCGTCGTGACGGCGAAACTAAAGCGGCACTAACGGTAAATTTTACGGCACTAACGTAGCACTATTGAATGCCGTGGAAATTTCCAAGATCGGAGATATGTAAACCGAGATGTAAATTTGTACACAACACAATAACAATACTGTAACAGCTGAAAAGTCGACCGTGCAGGGCTATGGCGCACTAGCGCCACGAGTGAGAACATTGTGCAGTGAAGAATGCCATTATGTGGACAAAGTCAGGTTGCGGACAGTAAGTGAGGTTATTGGGTTGGGTTTAATCCTCGCGAATACCGCCGGCAGGCGGAACGGAGCTTACATATCATGTTCATTTATTGGTAACTGGTGTCTGGGGCACTCTCTCAATGAAAATGACAACTAGACTATCCTCCCAAACGAATCCTACGTCACTAACACAAACAACCAATGACAACGCTGACCGTACAATCTATTTATGTGTATTGATATGGCTGACTGTACGATTATCCACAGCCTTTAATCTATTCCTCTATGGTAGGCCCTTCTCATCATTACTCTATAGTGAGAGGTGGGCCTGAAGGATAAGGTAATGTTTTATAGGCTTTCAAGATTTTGTACTTTTCAATGGCGGTCATGATTAGGTAGGGTAAGGTTTGTGTCGAACGCTCAAACCATCATCTAGGTCTAAGGCCTATCACAACCTAACATGACCCCAACATCTTAATCGGTCGATAAATTGGCCCAGTATTTACCATTATGCCATGACTCTAAGACAAGCGGCAGTGAAACTACTTTTATAATTTTCATAACAAACCTTCAAACACCAACCTAGCCTTTCTAGGCCCATGATTGGTTGGAGACAATAGAATAGGGCCTAGCTTAGCTTTGAGTGTAGTGTTAGGTCAAGTTATAGCACATCAAATCCAATGTCTGTGGCCTATTTGACAATACTGATATAAATTGTGTTACTTTTACGGTAGGCCTATTCGATAATGATGAGGCCCTCTTTGGAGGTCCCTTAAATTTGTTCAAATCCTGTACAAAGTTCCGCACAAGGTTTATTGGCAATCTGAACCTTGCACCGCTCAACGGTGCATCCCGATGCACCAAATCATACCTATGTACTTTGTTTAGCCACTCTTTCATGTACATGCCTAACATTCCTCCGCAATTGCACCCATGACATAATACCAGAGCCATGAGAGACAGTGGGTCTAAACGATAAGCGTGAATGTTTGGTTAGGTTTTCACAGTTGACGCAAAGAATACATGTAGGCCTAGGCCTAGCCCTATATCTGTCGTTCAAGTGTGTTCCGATGAAATGATTTAAATAAATTTGAAGAGCAGTTCAATCAAATATATTTCTAGATACTGTCACATTTTCAGCTTGTTGTAAGACCGACAACACATTTTAACCATTAAAAAATTCAGGCCCGCAGGTGAAAGGAATGAACATGAACTATGCCTCCGGACCGTATGAAATATGCATCGGGCATCTAGCTAGATTACAAGTTGGCCAAAACAAAACAAAAAAAGCTAAACAGAAGAAGATGCCTCTAAAATGATTTTAAGGGGTGAATGAACGTATATAGGGTGAATAATTATGCACAATCAATCAATTATCCATCCCCGGATATTTTCGAAGGCAATTATATCCCCTGACAGAATATATTTTTTTCTATTATTATGGTTTGCATTCCAGCACCCTATCTGGTGCTGTAACCAGACCCCTATTTGAGACGTTATTTGAATTTCTGCAACAAAATGACCCATTCAGGGTGGTTATTTGATCGATTACATTTTTCTTTTCCACCCTTGACTTTTTTTTGTATGACGCTCGTTTGGGTGGGATTCATCCCCTAACGGATTCGCGTTTTTCGCTAACCGGACCCCTATTGGAGGGGTTGTTTGAATTTCTGCCACATAATGACTCATATGGGGGGGGAGGGGAACAACCCTATTTTGTTTTCCACCCCTGAATTTTTTCGTATGACGTTCGTTCAAGAGAAATTCATCCCTTAACAGGTTGATATTTTCACAATTATTCTGGGTGCTGGAATCAGACTCCTTGAGGGGTTGTTTGAATTTCTGCAACAAAATGACCCATACAGGGTGGTTAGTTGCTCGATGAAATTTTATTTTTCACCCCTAATTTTTTTTGGATGACGCTCGTTTGGGTGAGATTCATCCCCTAACGGATTCGCGTTTTTCGATTACCGGACCCCTATTGGACGGGTTGTTGGAATTTCTGCAACATAATGACTCATATGGGGTGGTTGGTGAAACAACCCCATTCTGTTTTCCACCTCAAACTTTTTTTGTATGATGCTCGTTTGGAAGAAATTCATCCCTCAACAGGTTGATATTTTCACAATTTTGGGTGCTGGAACCAGACCCCTATTTGAGGGGTTATTTGAATTTCTGCACAAAATGACCCATATAGGGTAGTTAGTCAATCAATACAATTTTGTTTTCCACCCCTAACTTTTATTGTATGACGCTCGTTTGGGTGAGATTCATCCCCTAGCGGATTCGCGTTTTTCGATTACCTGACCCATATTGGAGGGGTTGTTGGAATTGCCGCAACATAATAACTCATATGGGGTGGTTGGTGGAACAACTCCATTTTGTTTTCCACCCCAAACTTTTTTTTTTGTATGACGCTCGTTTAGGAGAAATTCATCCCTTAGCAGGTTGATATTTTCACAATTCTGGGTGCTGGAATCAGACCCCTATTTGAGGGTTTGTTTGAATTTCTGTGACAAAATGGCCCATATGGAATGGTCAGTTGATCGGTAACATTTTTTTTTCACACCTAACCTTTTTTTGTATGACGCTCGTTTGGGTGAGAATCATCCCCTAACGGATTCGCGTTTTTCGATTACCGGACCCATATTGGAGGGGTTGTTTGAATTTCTGCAACCAAACGACTCATATGGGTGGTTTTTGGAACAACCCCATTTTGTTTTCCACCCCCAACTTTTTTTGTATGACGCTCGTTTCGGTGAGATTCATCCCCTAACGGATTCACGTTTTTCGCTAACCGGACCGCTATTGGAGGGGTTGTTCGTATTTATGCAACATAATGACTCATGTCGGGGGCATTTGGTGAACCAACCCCATTTTGTTTTCTATCTTTAACCTTTTTTGTGTGACGCTCGTGTAGGACAAACGTATCCCTTAACAAGTTGATATTTTCACAATTCTGGGTGCTGGAACAAGACCCCTATTCGAGGCTTTGTTTTTAATTCTGCTTCGAAATGACTCATAGATAGGCCTATAGGGTGGTTAGTTGATCGATACAATTTTGTTTTCCACCCCTCCTTTTTTTTTGAATGACGCTCGTTTCGGTGAGATTCATCCCCCAACGGATTCGCGTTTTTCGATTAACGGACCTCTATCGGAGGGGTTAGTTGAATTTCTGCAACAAAATGACTTATCTATGATGGTTGGAAAACCAACCCCATTTTGATTTCCATCTTCAATTTTTCTGTTTGATGCTCGTTTAAGAGAAATACATTCCCTAATAGGTTGATGTATCATTTTCGTCAATTGATGTTTTTCGGATTTTTCCCCACATTCCTGGAATATGACTTCCGATTTCACGTGCTGAAACACTGGCCCAATCGGGGGACCGGTGTGGAAATGGCGAGCATCGAACTTTCGGAAAAAGTTGTTTTGCTTTCAATTTCCAGGTCCAGGTTGGTATTGCATATCCCACCCTGATCTGAATGACCAGTTCGAAACAAAGAATCATCTTTCTCCCTATCGATCTCCTCGACCCGATGGCGGTCATTTCAGGTCGTTTTTCGCGTCAACGGACACTGCAACAACCGCAACGCCGCCGCCCGACGTCAACTATAGGCCGAAAAAATCGTAAAAAAAACATTTCGTCAATTAATTTTTTTTCGCAATTTTTTTCGACATTCGGACATCCGATTAGGACATCCGATTTCACGTTCTGAAAAACTGGTTCAATCGGAAAACCGATGTGGAAATGACGAGCATTTATTTCACTTTCGGAAAAAATTTGTTTTGTTCTCGATATATCCCGGTCCAGGTTTGTATCACATATTATCCTACCCCGACCTGAATGACCAGTTCGAAACCCAAAATTTACTTTCTCCTTATCGATCTCCTCGACATGATGGCGGCGATTTTGGGTCGGTTTTCGCGTCAACGGCCACTGCAGCGACCGCGACGGCACCGGCCGACGTTTAATGGGTATACAAACCCCTGAAAAAAACATTCTCGTCAATTGATATTTTTTTCGGAGCTTTTCTCTTGACATTCGTAGATCATGACATCCGATTCCACGTGCTGAAATATTGGCCAAATCAGGCGAAAATGTGGAAATGGCGAGCATTCAACTTTCGGACAAAATTTGTGCTGACATTTCTGACACGCGTAGTAAATGAACCATTCGAAATATCGCTGGAATTTCAACAAATAGATGCTGGAGGGACCCCCTCCCTCCTCCCCACCAAAAAAAAAGATTTTCCACCCTTCAATTTTCGAGTTTCTCTTATACCCTCTTGGTAAAAATTCGAAAAGGGGTATTTTCACAGCCTTCTGGCGGTCGAACGGGATTCTTCAGAGTTATGCCGTGCCCATATTCGTGTTAATTGGATTGTGCCTAATCCAGAAATGAGCACATCGAAGAGATCCAAACAAAACTCTGGAAGATATAGGCGAAAAACGTGAACCATGTCGTAGTGCCATAAGACCAATGTTAAATCACAATGACTGATTTTTTTCCAAGTCAATTAACTTTGGCCTCATGAGGCTCACGACATGGTTCCCGTTTTTCGCCTATATCTTCTGAACATTCGTTCGAATCTCTTCGAGGTGATCATTTCTGTAATAAGCCCAGTCCAATCACGCCGAATCTGGACACGGCATTATAAAAAATGTATTTCGTCCGCCAGAGCCCCAAAGGTTCATCCTTATAGATTGCTTACTTTTATGGATTCATAAGAAACAGGCAATATTAATATAAAATTTACATTATATTTTCCATCCTTCAAAATATATTACAGCTAAAATAGGTCTTTGATGTATCAATGTGTGATGACTCTACGTTTACATTATCATTGAGTTTATAACTACTAAAAACTCAATGACATTATGGTAGTAAGCACTCTTGTCAGGGAAACTGTTCTTAATGTGTGTTTTTACAAATTAAATAATAATGAATAACATCATGAATGATTTTAATTCAATAAATCCAAATAGGATCTAAATAATAAAATTGCAACATATTTGATAATTTTGTGTATCGTGTGGCTTAAGTTGAATCGTTGCATCACTAACACGCTCATATGAATGGACTTTAGGCCATTTGTTTATGTTTTGAGAATAACATGCATGATACCTATCAACACAATGTGTGGTACACAAAACTGAGACCACTATACATACAAATATTGCTTTTGTACTTTTTTTAGGTTTCTGTAAACAATACAAGGTTGTGATACGAAGTTTTATTTCACTAGAAGCAATATATATATATATATATATATATATATATATATATATATATATATATATATATATATATATATATATATATATATATATAAATATATATTGAATGTTTTCTGCCAACAGAAGCATGCAAACCGCCCTACTTGGTCTAGAGGTAGCACATCTGCTTCTGGTTTCAGGGCCGCAGGTTCAAATCCTGCGTAAGGTGTGGGTTTTCTTAAATGCCCTCCCATCTATCATCACCTCACTGTTTCTTCATCACCCGCTCATTCATATTCTCTATAACCCAGCTGTTGGTGGGGTAGTTAAGCAACATAAAAAAAGCATTTAATAAGAGTTTTAGATTATTAGGCCTATAAGCAAAATATTGAAAGTACTCTACTCTGTTGACAGGATAATTTAATTCAGGATTTTCTGTCTATAGAAGAAATCATGTAACGTTTTTTGTGAACAGAAGCAATGTATTCAAGATTTCTTTCGATAGAAACAATCAATTCCAGAATTTATTTTCACAGAATAATCTATTTGAGGTTTTCTGTCAATAGACGCAATCAATTTGAGGTTATTTTTCTCAGGGACCCGAACCGAAATGAATAAAGGTTCCGGTTCCGGTTCCGGTTCTTAATTTTCTCAAATAACGGTTCCGGTTCTGGTTCCGGTTCTACGATTTAAAAGGTTTCGGTTCTGGTTCCGGTTCCATAGTGTGAATAAGGGTTCCGGTTCCGGTTCCGGTTCCACTTGCTAAATGATTTCATTTTTTTTTCCTTGCTTGTGGTGGTTCGTCTATTTTTGGTGGTTTTTGACACTTTGTTTTGTTTGTCCATCTGCCGGGGACAAATCTTTCCCCTCACACTGGGTTTCGACTTTCGAGGTTCCTCCTTTACACCTTCTCTTCTGACAAAATGTATACAGAAATGGTGAAACAGGAGAAATTCCCGAAATAGCGAAAACTCGACCAAACTGGCCACACGCTCTGATATCGGTTATGTTTGGTGCATTACTTAGAAGTTATACATCTACGAGGGCACCGCCAAAGAACGATTCTCAGAGAGCTGTGTTCCTTTATAGAGGCATACTCTCAAATGTCAATGTATTTTCCCCGAACAAAAACGTGGACACAAAATGAATCAACGGTCGTTTTTGGCACAATCCCGTGAAAAGGATTCATTTTTTAATGTCTGTAAAAAAAATAATTAAAAAGTTTTAAACAAAATGAGTGAATAATGAGTCTGAATTAGTTATTGAGAACCTTTATGGAACCGAAAAGAACCCAAGATTTTTAGGGGTTCCGGTTCCGGTTCCGGTTCTTGAAAATCAATAATAAAGGTTCCGGTTCTGGTTCCGGTTCCCAAAAAATACGGGTTTTTTCGGGTTCCGGTTCCGGTTCCGGTTCGGGTCCCTGATTTTTCTACATGAGGGCGTCCAAGGGTGAGCTCGCTCACCCTTTTCATCTCCCACTCATCTGTACTCTCCATAACCTAGCTGTTGGTGGGGTCGTTAAGCAACATAGAAAAATGAGCATTTAATGCATTTAATAAAAGTATTAGATTATCACGATTAATAATATTATTATTAGATTATAAGTAAAATATCAAAGGTGGGTCTACTCTACTCTGTTGATGAGAAAAGTTATTTCAGGATTTTATGTCAATAGAAGAAATCATGTAACGTTTTTTTGTAAATAGAAGCA
>OZ023336.1:10268185-10318185 GCA_964007535.1 Brachyptera risi | reverse complement strand
TATCCCGTTAAAAAAACAACAACAACAACAACAACAACAATATTCGTTTTATAAGTTTTCAATCGTCAATCATCAATAAAATATACAATAAATGAGAATTTAATGATATGATATCAGTAAAAAGAAAAAAAAAGAAAAGAAGAAAATAAAAAAGAAAAGAAAAGAAAAATAAAAATAAATAAATGAATGAATGAAAGACAAAAGGAAGATGGAGAAAAAAAATGAAATGGAATGAGGAGAAGAAATGAATGAATGAATAAAGGAAAAGAGAGGGGAAAAAAAAGAGAAAGAGAGAAAAAAAGAGAAAGAAAAAAGAACTAAGAAGAAGAAAAAAAAATATATATATCAAACACTACAAGAAGAGAAGAAAAGAAGAGAAGAAGTTGGAAGAAAAAGCTTAAGACCAACAAACACCTTTTTTTGTCCATCCTGACGTGGTTTTTCGTGGTTTCCCACAGTCCTCGAAGCAAATGCTTGGATGAAGTACTAATTGGCCACGACCATTAGTTAGTAGAGCGATAGGCCTAATTAAAACATTATAGGCCTATCACTAATTTAATTTGTGCATTTTGTATAATGATCAATTTTACATATGCGCCTTAAAACTCTAATATTCATACATCTGCTGTCAAGGGAAAGAAGTGATCATTGCCCAAGAGACTTAGTTCAAAGTGGAAGATATCAACATTCGTGTGTTTATACTGAAAGACTTTTATCTACGGCGAAAAATTATGGTCACAGACAGCGCAGTCCTGGTGTTGAAGACCATTAGTTTTAAATAATGAAAATGGGGTGGTAAGATCGCCCTTGTGGTGCCCCGTCCAAACGATCCTATCTTTCATCCATAGCCTTAATTGGGGAACAATGATTTTGTATCAAGTTTCGACGTTATTAAAAAAACAAGTAAATAGTAATTTTTGGCACCAGAATCTAATGATTAGCTCGAAAATATATCAAGTCAGGTTATCGTATAACTCCATCAATCATAATCAAACTCTGTGGTCTTTGGATCCTCACACATGGTGATTCCTGATCTTTGATGATCTCTAGGACTAGGTCATATCTTCTCGAGCACTGGCCAACACACACACATAAGTTGGAACACTTCAAGGAAGCTTTGATGCATTTGTAATTTTGTCCGCAGCGGATCTTACATCCGCACATTATTAACCATTCTCGGCTTTGCACGGATACCTGACGATAAAAATAAATTGCGTTACCATTTCACATGTTATAAGAATTTTGTATGACGTTTCAACTCGATTAGTTGTTTGAGGCTATCAGAAAAGAAAGGCTCATATTCACCTCTGGGAGATCTGTCCAGTGGGGTCCAAACCCATCCGAAGTCTTTCTCCAACCCCAAGTGGATGGATCTAGAAGTTCAACAACTTGCTCCAAACACTGACCACAGACATGACCTGCTTGATACGACGCTCTTTTGACGTCTTCTCATAGCGCTGCCAGTGTGGGTGGGATATTCTCCAGACGTCTTCTCATAGCGCTGCCAGTGTGGGTGGGATATTCTCCGGACGTCTTCTCATAGCGCTGCCATTGTGGGTGGGATATTCTCCAGACGTCTTCTCATAGCGCTGCCAGTGTGGGTGGGATATTCAACAGACGTCTTCTCACAGCGCTGCCAGTGTGGGTGGGATATTCTCCAGACGTCTTCTCATAGCGCTGCCAGTGTGGGTGGGATATTCAACAGGCGTCTTCTCATAGCGCTGCCAGTGTGGGTGGGATATTCTCCGGGCGTCTTCTCATAGCGCTGCCAGTGTGGGTGGGATATTCTCCAGGCGTCTTCTCATAGCGCTGCCAGTGTGGGTGGGATATTCTCCAGGCGTCTTCTCATAGCGCTGCCAGTGTGGGTGAGATATTCTCCAGGCGTCTTCTCATAGCACTGCCAGTGTGGGTGGGATATTCTCCAGACGTCTTCTCATAGCGCTGCCAGTGAGGGTGGGATATTCTCCAGGCGTCTTCTCATAGCGCTGCCAGTGTGGGTGAGATATTCTCCAGGCGTCTTCTCATAGCGCTGCCAGTGTGGGTGGGATATTCTCCAGGCGTCTTCTCATAGCGCTGCCAGTGTGGGTGGAATATTCTCCAGGCGTCTTCTCATAGCGCTGCCAGTGTGGGTGGGATATTCTCCAGGCGTCTTCTCATAGCGCTGCCAGTGTGGGTGGGATATTCTCCAGGTGTCTTCTCATAGCGCTGCCAGTGTGGGTGAGATATTTTCCAGGTGTCTTCTCATAGCGCTGCCAGTGTGGGTGGGATGTTCAACAGACGTCTCCTCATAGCGCTGCCAGTGTGGGTGGGATATTCTCCAGGCGTCTTCTCATAGCGCTGTCAGTGTGGGTGGGATATTCTCCAGGCGTCTTCTCATAGCGCTGCCAGTGTGGGTGGGATATTCTACAGGCGTCTTCTCATAGCGCTGCCAGTGTGTGTGAGATATTCTCCAGACGTCATCTCATAGCGCTGCCAGTGTGGGTGGGATATTCTCCAGACGTCTTCTCTTAGCGCTGCCAGTGTGGGTGGGATATTCTCCAGGCGTCTTCTCATAGCGCTGCCAGTGTGGGTGGGATATTCTCCAGACGTCTTCTCATAGCGCTGCCAGTGTGGGTGGGATATTCTACAGACGTCTTCTCATAGCGCTGCCAGTGTGGGTGGGATATTCTCCAGGCGTCTTCTCATAGCGCTGCCAGTGTGGGTGGGATATTCTCCAGGCGTCTTCTCATAGCGCTGCCAGTGTGTGTGAGATATTCTCCAGACGTCTTCTCATAGCGCTGCCAGTGTGGGTGGGAAATTCTCCAGGCGTATTCTCATAGCGCTGCCAGTGTGTGTGAGATATTCTCCAGACGTCTTCTCATAGCGCTGCCAGTGTGGGTGTGAAATTCTCCAGACGTCTTCTCATAGCGCTGCCAGTGTGTGTGAGATATTCTCCAGACGTCTTCTCATAGCGCTGCCAGTGTGGGTGGGATATTCTCCAGGCGTCTTCTCATAGCGCTGCCAGTGTGTGTGAGATATTCTCCAGACGTCTTCTCATATCGCTGCCAGTGTGGGTGGGAAATTCTCCAGGCGTCTTCTCATAGCGCTGCCAGTGTGTGTGAGATATTCTCCAGACGTCTTCTCATAGCGCTGCCAGTGTGGGTGGGATAATCTCCAGGCGTCTTCTCATAGCGCTGCCAGTGTGGGTGGGAAATTCTCCAGGTGTCTTCTCATAGCGCTGCCAGTGTGGGTGGGATATTCTCCAGGCGTCTTCTCATATCGCTGCCAGTGTGGGTGGGATATTCAACAGACGTCTTCTCATAGCGCTGCCAGTGTGGGTGGGATATTCTCCGGGCGTCTTCTCATAGCGCTGCCAGTGTGGGTGGGATATTCTCCAGACGTCTCCTCATAGCGCTGCCAGTGTGGGTGGGATATTCTCCAGACGTCTTCTCATAGCGCTGCCAGTGTGGGTGGGATATTCTCCAGGCGTCTTCTCATAGCGCTGCCAGTGTGGGTGGGATATTCTCCAGGCGTCTCCTCATAGCGCTGCCAGTGTGGGTGGGATATTCTCCAGACGTCTTCTCATAGCGCTGCCAGTGTGGGTGGGATATTCTCCAAGCGTCTTCTCATAGCGCTGCCAGTGTGGGTGGGATATTCTCCAGGCGTCTTCTCATAGCGCTGCCAGTGTGGGTGGGATATTCTCCGGGCGTCTTCTCATAGCGCTGCCAGTGTGGGTGGGATATTCTCCAGACGTCTCCTCATAGCGCTGCCAGTGTGGGTGGGATATTCTCCAGACGTCTTCTCATAGCGCTGCCAGTGAGGGTGGGATATTCTCCAGACGGTCTTCTCATAGCGCTGCCAGTGTGGTTGGGATATTCTCCAGACGTCTTCTCATAGCGCTGCCAGTGTGGGTGGGATATTCTCCAGGCGTCTTCTCATAGCGCTGCCAGTGTGAGTGGGATATTCTCCAGGCGTCTTCTCATAGCGCTGCCAGTGTGGGTGGGATATTCTCCAGGCGTCTTCTCATAGCGCTGCCAGTGTGGGTGGGATATTCTCCAGGCGTCTTCTCAACGCTGCCAGTATGGGTGGGATATTCTCCAGACGTCTTCTCATAGCGCTGCCAGTGTGAGTGGGATATTCTCCAGACGTCTTCCCATAGCGCTGCCAGTGTGGGTGGGATATTCTCCAGACGTCTCCTCATAGCGCTGCCAGTGTGGGTGGGATATTCTCCAGACGTCTCCTCATAGCGCTGCCAGTGTGGGTGGGATATTCTCCAGGCGTCTTCTCATAGCGCTGCCAGTGTGGGTGGGATATTCTCCAGACGTCTCCTCATAGCGCTGCCAGTGTGGGTGGGATATTCTCCAGGCGTCTTCTCATAGCGCTGCCAGTGTGGGTGGGATATTCAACAGACGTCTTCTTACAGCGCTGCCAGTGTGGGTGGAACATTCTCCAGACGTCTCCTCATAGCACTGCCAGTGTGGGTGGGATATTCTCCAGACGTCTTCTCATAGCGCTGCCAGTGTGGGTGGGATATACTCCAGACGTCTTCTCATAGCGCTGCCAGTGTGGATGGGATATTCTCCAGGCGTCTTCTCATAGCGCTGCCAGTGTGGGTGGGATATTCTCCAGACGTCTTCTCATAGCGCTGCCAGTGTGGGTGGGATATTCTCCAGACGTCTTCTCATAGCGCTGCCAGTGTGGGTGGGATATTCAACGGACGTCTTCTCTCAGCGCTGCCAGTGTGGGTGGGATATTTTCCAGACGTCTTCTCATGGCGCTGCCAGTGTGGGTGGGATATTCAACAGACGCCTTCTCATAGCGCTGCCAGTGTGGGTGGGATATTCTCCAGGTGTCTTCTCATAGCGCTGCCAGTGTGGGTGGGATATTCAACAGACGTCTTCTCATAGCGCTGCCAGTGTGGGTGAGATATTCAACAGACGCCTTCTCATAGCGCTGCCAGTGTGGGTGGGATATTCTCCAGACGTCTTCTCATAGCGCTGCCAGTGTGGGTGAGATATTCTCCAGACGTCTCCTCATAGCGCTGCCAGTGTGGGTGGGATATTCTCCAGACTTCTTCTCATAGAGCTGCCAGTGTGGGTGAGGTATTCTCCAGACGTCTTCTCATAGCTCTGCCAGTGTGGGTGGGATATCCTCCAGGCGTCTTCTCATAGCGCTGCCAGTGTGGTTGGGATATTCAACAGACGTCTTCTCATAGCGCTGCCAGTGTGGGTGGGATATTCAACTGACGTCTCCTCATAGCGCTGCCAGTGTGGGTGAGATATTCTCCAGACGTCTTCTCATAGCGCTGCCAGTGTGGGTGGGATATTCAACAGACGTCTCCTCATAGCGCTGCCAGTGTGGATGGGATATTCTCCAGGTGTCTTCTCATAGCGCTGCCAGTGTGGGTGGGATATTCTCCAGACGTCTTCTCATAGCGCTGCCAGTGTGGGTGGGATATTCAACAGACGTCTCCTCATAGCGCTGCCAGTGTGGATGGGATATTCTCCAGACGTCTTCTCATAGCGCTGCCAGTGTGGATGGGATATTCAACAGACGTCTCCTCATAGCGCTGCCAGTGTGGGTGGGATATTCTCCAGACGTCTTCTCATAGCGCTGCCAGTGTGGATGGGATATTCTCCAGACGTCTTCTCATAGCGCTGCCAGTGTGGGTGGGATATTCAACAGACGTCTCCTCATAGCGCTGCCAGTGTGGGTGGGATATTCAACAGACGTCTTCTCATAGCGCTGCCAGTGTGGGTGGGATATTCTCCAGGCGTCTTCTCATAGCGCTGCCAGTGTGGGTGGGATATTCTCCAGGTGTCTTCTCATAGCGCTGCCAGTGTGGGTGGGATATTTTCCAGACGTCTTCTCATAGCGCTGCCAGTGTGGGCGGGATATTCAACAGACGTCTTCTCATAGCGCTGCCAGTGTGGGTGGGATATTCTCCAGACGTCTTCTCATAGCGCTGCCAGTGTGGGTGGGATATTCTCCAGACGTCTTCTCATAGCACTGCCAGTGTGGGTGGGATATTCTCCAGACGTCTTCTCATAGCGCTGCCAGTGTGGGTGGGATATTCTCCAGGCGTCTTCTCATAGCGCTGCCAGTGTGGGTGGGATATTCTCCAGGCGTCTTCTCATAGCGCTGCCAGTGTGGGTGGGATATTCTCCAGACGTCTTCTCATAGCGCTGCCAGTGTGGGTGGGATATTCTCCAGGCGTCTTCTCATAGCGCTGCCAGTGTGGGTGGGATATTCAACAGACGTCTTCTCATAGCGCTGCCAGTGTGAGTGGGATATTCTCCAGACGTCTTCTCATAGCGCTGCCAGTGTGGGTGGGATATTCAACAGACGTCTTCTCACAGCGCTGCCAGTGTGGGTGGGATAATCTCCAGACGTCTTCTCATAGCGCTGCCAGTGTGGGTTGGATATTCTCCAGGCGTCTTCTCACAGCGCTGCCAGTGTGGGTGGGATATTCTCCAGGCGTCTTCTCATAGCGCTGCCAGTGTGGGTGGGATATTCAACAGACGTCTCCTCATAGCGCTGCCAGTGTGGGTGGGATATTCTCCAGACGTCTTCTCACAGCGCTGCCAGTGTGGGTGGGATATTCTCCAGGCGTCTTCTCATAGCGCTGCCAGTGTGGGTGGGATATTCTCCAGACGTCTTCTCATAGCGCTGCCAGTGTGGGTGGGATATTCTCCAGACGCCTTCTCATAGCGCTGCAGGTGTGGGTGGGATAATCTCCAGGCGTCTTCTCATAGCGCTGCCAGTGTGGGTGGGATATTCAACAGACGTCTTCTCATAGCGCTGCCAGTGTGGGGGGGATATTCTCCAGACGTCTTCTCATAGCGCTGCCAGTGTGGGTAAGATATTCTCCAGACGTCTCCTCATAGCGCTGCCAGTGTGTGTGAGATATTCTCCAGACGTCTTCTCATAGCGCTGCCAGTGTGGGTGGGATATTCTCCAGGCGTCTTCTCATAGCGCTGCCAGTGTGGGTGGAGTATTCTTCAGGCGTCTTCTCATAGCGCTGCCAGTGTGAGTGGGATATCTCCAGGCGTCTCCTCATAGCGCTGCCAGTGTGGGTGGGATATTCAACAGACGTCTTCTCATAGCGCTGCCAGTGTGGGTGGGATATTCTCCAGGCGTCTTCTCATAGCGCTGCCAGTGTGGGTGGGATATTCTCCAGGCGTCTTCTCATAGCGCTGCCAGTGTGTGTGGGATATTCTCCAGACGTCTTCTCATAGCGCTGCCAGTGTGGGTGGGATATTCTCCAGACGTCTTCTCATAGCGCTGCCAGTGTGGTTGGGATATTCTCCAGGCGTCTTCTCATAGCGCTGCCAGTGTGGGTGGGATATTCTCCAGGCGTCTTCTCATAGCGCTGCCAGTGTGGGTGGAATATTCTCCAGGCGTCTTCTCATAGCGCTGCCAATGTGGGTGGGATATTCTCCAGACGTCTTCTCATAGCGCTGCCAGTGTGGGTGGGATATTCTCCAGGCGTCTTCTCATAGCGCTGCCAGTGTGGGTGGGATATTCTCCAGGCGTCTCCTCATAGCGCTGCCAGTGTGGGTGGGATATTCTCCAGGCGTCTTCTCATAGCGCTGCCAGTGTGGGTTGGATATTCTCCAGACGTCTTCTCATAGCGCTGCCAGTGTGGGTGGGATATTCTCCAGACGTCTCCTCATAGCGCTGCCAGTGTGGGTGGGATATTCTCCAGACGTCTTCCTATAGTGCTGCCAGTGTATGTGGGATATTCTCCAGACGTCTCCTCATAGCGCTGCCAGTGTGGGTGGGATATTCTCCAGACGTCACCTCATAGCGCTGCCAGTGTGGGTGGGATATTCTCCAGACGTCTTCCTATAGCGCTGCCAGTGTGGGTGGGATATTCTCCAGACGTCTTCTCATAGCGCCGCCAGTGAGGGTGGGATATTCTCCAGGCGTCTCTTCTTAGCGCTGCCAGTGTGGGTGGGATATTCTCCAGACGTCTTCTCATAGCGCTGCCAGTGTGGGTGGGATATTCTGCAGACGTCTTCTCAGAGCGCTGCCAGTGTGGGTGGGATATTCTCCAGGCGTCTTCTCATAGCGCTGCCAGTGTGGGTGGGATATTCAACAGACGTCTTCTCATAGCGCTGCCAGTGTGGGTGGGATATTCCCTAGGCGTCTTCTCATAGCGCTGCCAGTGTGGGTGGGATATTCAACAGACGTCTTCTCATAGCGCTGCCAGTGTGGGTGGGATATTCTCCAGGCGTCTTCTCATAGCGCTGCCAGTAAGGGTGGGATATTCTCCAGGCGTCTTCTCATAGCGCTGCCAGTGTGGGTGGGATATTCTCCAGGCGTCTTCTCATAGCGCTGCCAGTGTGGGTGGGATATTATCCATGCGTCTTCTCTTAGCGCTGCCAGTGTGGGTGGGATATTCTCCAGACGTCTTCTCATAGCGCTGCCAGTGTGGGTGGGATATTCTCCAGGCGTCTTCTCATAGCGCTGCCAGTGTGGGTGGGATATTCTCCAGGCGTCTTCTCATAGCGCTGCCAGTTTGGGTGGGATATTCTCCAGACGTCTTCTCATAGCGCTGCCAGTGTGGGTGTGATATTCTCCAGGCGTCTTCTCACAGCGCTGCCAGTGTGGGTGGGATATTCTCCAGGCGTCTTCTCATAGCGCTGCCAGTGTGGGTGGGATATTCTCCAGACGTCTTCTCATAGCGCAGCCAGTGTGGGTGGGATATTCTCCAGGCGTCTTCTCATAGCGCTGTCAGTGTGGGTGGGATATTCTTCAGGCGTCTTCTCATAGCGCTGCCAGTGTGGGTGGGATATTCTCCAGGCGTCTTCTCATAGCGCTGCCAGTGTGGGTGGGATATTCAACAGACGTCTTCTCATAGCGCTGCCAGTGTGGGTGGGATATTCTCCAGGCGTCTTCTCATAGCGCTGCCAGTGTGGGTGGGATATTCTCCAGGCGTCTTCTCATAGCGCTGCCAGTGTGTGTGGGATATTCTCCAGACGTCTTCTCATAGCGCTGCCAGTGTGGGTGGGATATTCTCCAGACGTCTTCTCATAGCGCTGCCAGTGTGGTTGGGATATTCTCCAGGCGTCTTCTCATAGCGCTGCCAGTGTGGGTGGGATATTCTCCAGGCGTCTTCTTATAGCGCTGCCAGTGTGGGTGGGATATTCTCCAGGCGTCTTCTCATAGCGCTGCCAATGTGGGTGGGATATTCTCCAGACGTCTTCTCATAGCGCTGCCAGTGTGGGTGGGATATTCTCCAGGCGTCTTCTCATAGCGCTGCCAGTGTGTGTGGGATATTCTCCAGGCGTCTCCTCATAGCGCTGCCAGTGTGGGTGGGATATTCTCCAGGCGTCTTCTCATAGCGCTGCCAGTGTGGGTTGGATATTCTCCAGACGTCTTCTCATAGCGCTGCCAGTGTGGGTGGGATATTCTCCAGACGTCTCCTCATAGCGCTGCCAGTGTGGGTGGGATATTCTCCAGACGTCTTCCTATAGCGCTGCCAGTGTATGTGGGATATTCTCCAGACGTCTCCTCATAGCGCTGCCAGTGTGGGTGGGATATTCTCCAGACGTCACCTCATAGCGCTGCCAGTGTGGGTGGGATATTCTCCAGACGTCTTCCTATAGCGCTGCCAGTGTGGGTGGGATATTCTCCAGACGTCTTCTCATAGCGCCGCCAGTGAGGGTGGGATATTCTCCAGGCGTCTCTTCTTAGCGCTGCCAGTGTGGGTGGGATATTCTCCAGACGTCTTCTCATAGCGCTGCCAGTGTGGGTGGGATATTCTCCAGACGTCTTCTCATAGCGCTGCCAGTGTGGGTGGGATATTCTCCAGGCGTCTTCTCATAGCGCTGCCAGTGTGTGTGGGATATTCAACAGACGTCTTCTCATAGCGCTGCCAGTGTGGGTGGGATATTCCCTAGGCGTCTTCTCATAGCTCTGCCAGTGTGGGTGGGATATTCAACAGACGTCTTCTCATAGCGCTGCCAGTGTGGGTGGGATATTCTCCAGGCGTCTTCTCATAGCGCTGCCAGTAAGGGTGGGATATTCTCCAGGCGTCTTCTCATAGCGCTGCCAGTGTGGGTGGGATATTCTCCAGGCGTCTTCTCATAGCGCTGCCAGTGTGGGTGGGATATTATCCATGCGTCTTCTCTTAGCGCTGCCAGTGTGGGTGGGATATTCTCCAGACGTCTTCTCATAGCGCTGCCAGTGTGGGTGGGATATTCTCCAGGCGTCTTCTCATAGCGCTGCCAGTGTGGGTGGGATATTCTCCAGGCTTCTTCTCATAGCGCTGCCAGTTTGGGTGGGATATTCTCCAGACGTCTTCTCATAGCGCTGCCAGTGTGGGTGGGATATTCTCCAGGCGTCTTCTCACAGCGCTGCCAGTGTGGGTGGGATATTCTCCAGGCGTCTTCTCATAGCGCTGCCAGTGTGGGTGGGATATTCTCCAGACGTCTTCTCATAGCGCTGCCAGTGAGGGTGGGATATTCACCAGACGTCTTCTCACAGCGCTGCCAGTGTGGGTGGGATATTCTCCAGGCGTCTTCTCATAGCGCTGCCAGTGTGGGTGGGATATTCAACAGACGTCTCCTCATAGCGCTGACAGTGTGGGTGGGATATTCTCCAGACGTCTTCTCACAGCGCTGCCAGTGTGGGTGGGATATTCTCCAGGCGTCTTCTCATAGCGCTGCCAGTGTTGGTGGGATATTCTCCAGACGTCTTCTCATAGCGCTGCCAGTGTGGGTGGGATATTCTCCAGACGCCTTCTCATAGCGCTGCCAGTGTGGGTGGGATATTCTCCAGGCGTCTTCTCATATCGCTGCCAGTGTGGGTGGGATATTCAACAGACGTCTTCTCATAGCGCTGCCAGTGTGGGGGGGATATTCTCCAGACGTCTTCTCATAGCGCTGCCAGTGTGGGCAAGATATTCTCCAGACGTCTCCTCATAGCGCTGCCAGTGTGTGTGAGATATTCTCCAGACGTCTTCTCATAGCGCTGCCAGTGTGGGTGGGATATTCTCCAGGCGTCTTCTCATAGCGCTGCCAGTGTGGGTGGGATATTCTCCAGGCGTCTTCTCATAGCGCTGCCAGTGTGGGTGGGATATTCTTCAGGCGTCTTCTCATAGCGCTGCCAGTGTGAGTGGGATATTCTCCAGGCGTCTTCTCATAGCGCTGCCAGTGTGGGTGGGATATTCAACAGACGTCTTCTCATAGCGCTGCCAGTGTGGGTGGGATATTCTCCAGGCGTCTTCTCATAGCGCTGCCAGTGTGGGTGGGATATTCTCCAGGCGTCTTCTCATAGCGCTGCCAGTGTGTGTGGGATATTCTCCAGACGTCTTCTCATAGCGCTGCCAGTGTGGGTGGGATATTCTCCAGACGTCTTCTCATAGCGCTGCCAGTGTGGTTGGGATATTCTCCAGGCGTCCTCTCATAGCGCTGCCAGTGTGGGTGGGATATTCTCCAGGCGTCTTCTCATAGCGCTGCCAGTGTGGGTGGGATATTCTCCAGGCGTCTTCTCATAGCGCTGCCAATGTGGGTGGGATATTCTCCAGACGTCTTCTCATAGCGCTGCCAGTGTGGGTGAGATATTCTCCAGGCGTCTTCTCATAGCGCTGCCAGTGTGGGTGGGATATTCAACAGACGTCTTCTCATAGCGCTGCCAGTGTGGGTGGGATATTCTCCAGGCGTCTTCTCATAGCGCTGCCAGTGTGGGTTGGATATTCTCCAGACGTCTTCTCATAGCGCTGCCAGTGTGGGTGGGATATTCTCCAGACGTCTCCTCATAGCGCTGCCAGTGTGGGTTGGATATTCTCCAGACGTCTTCCTATAGCGCTGCCAGTGTATGTGGGATATTCTCCAGACGTCTCCTCATAGCGCTGCCAGTGTGGGTGGGATATTCTCCAGACGTCACCTCATAGCGCTGCCATTGTGGGTGGGAAATTCTCCAGACGTCTTCCTATAGCGCTGCCAGTGTGGGTGGGATATTCTCCAGACGTCTTCTCATAGCGCCGCCAGTGAGGGTGGGATATTCTCCAGGCGTCTCTTCTTAGCGCTGCCAGTGTGGGTGGGATATTCTCCAGACGTCTTCTCTTAGCGCTGCCAGTGTGGGTGGGATATTCTCCAGACGTCTTCTCAAGCGCTGCCAGTGTGGGTGGGATATTCTCCAGGCGTCTTCTCATAGCGCTGCCAGTGTGGGTGGGATATTCAACAGACGTCTTCTCATAGCGCTGCCAGTGTGGGTGGGATATTCTCCAGGCGTCTTCTCATAGCGCTGCCAGTGTGGGTGGGATATTCAACAGACGTCTTCTCATAGCGCTGCCAGTGTGGGTGGGATATTCTCCAGGCGTCTTCTCATAGCGCTGCCAGTGAGGGTGGGATATTCTCCAGGCGTCTTCTCATAGCGCTGCCAGTGTGGGTGGGATATTCTCCAGGCGTCTTCTCATAGCGCTGCCAGTGTGGGTGGGATATTATCCATGCGTCTTCTCTTAGCGCTGCCAGTGTGGGTGGGATATTCTCCAGACGTCTTCTCATAGCGCTGCCAGTGTGGGTGGGATATTCTCCAGGCGTCTTCTCATAGCGCTGCCAGTGTGGGTGGGATATTCTCCAGGCGTCTTCTCATAGCGCTGCCAGTTTGGGTGGGATATTCTCCAGACGTCTTCTCATAGCGCTGCCAGTGTGGGTGGGATATTCTCCAGGCGTCTTCTCACAGCGCTGCCAGTGTGGGTGGGATATTCTCCAGGCGTCTTCTCATAGCGCTGCCAGTGTGAGTGGGATATTTTCCAGACGTCTTCTCATAGCGCTGCCAGTGAGGGTGGGATATTCTCCAGACGTCTTCTCATAGCGCTGCCAGTGTGGGTGGGATATTCAACAAACGTCTTCTCATAGCGCTGCCAGTGTGGGTGGGATATTCAACAGACGTCTTCTCATAGCGCTGCCAGTGTGGGTGGGATATTCTCCAGGCGTCTTCTCATAGCGCTGCCAGTGTGGGTGGGATATTCTCCAGACGTCTTCTCATAGCGCTGCCAGTGAGGGTGGGATATTCTCCAGGCGTCTTCCCATAGCGCTGCCAGTGTGGGTGGGATATTCTCCAGACGTCTTCTCATAGCGCTGCCAGTGTGGGTGGGATATTCTCCAGGCGTCTTCTCACAGCGCTGCCAGTGTGGGTGGGATGTTCAACAGACGTCTCCTCATAGCGCTGCCAGTGTGGGTGGGATATTCTCCAGGCGTCTTCTCATAGCGCTGCCAGTGTGGGTGGGATATTCTCCAGGCGTCTTTTCTTAGCGCTGCCAGTGTGGGTGGGATATTCTCCAGACGTCTTCTCATAGCGCTGCCAGTGTGGTTGGGATATTCTCCAGACGTCTTCTCATATCGCTGCCAGTGTGGGTGGGATATTCTCCAGACGTCCACTCTTAGCGCTGCCAGTGTGAGTGAAATATTCTCCAGACATCTTTTCTTAGCGCAGCCAGTGTGGGTGGGATATTCTCCAGACGTCTTCTCATAGCGCCGCCAGTGAGGGTGGGATATTCTCCAGACGTCTTCTCATAGCGCCGCCAGTGAGGGTGGGATATTCTCCAGGCGTCTCCTCTTAGCGCTGCCAGTGTGGGTGGGATATTCTCCAGACGTCTTCTCATAGCGCTGCCAGTGTGGGTGGGATATTCAACAGACGTCTTCTCATTGCGCTGCCAGTGTGGGTGGGATATTCAACAGACGTCTCCTCATAGCGCTGCCAGTGTGGGTGGGATATTCTCCAGGCGTCTCCTCATAGCGCTGCCAGTGTGGGTGGGATATTCAACAGACGTCTTCTCATAGCGCTGCCAGTGTGGGTGGGATATTCTCCAGGCGTCTTCTCACAGCGCTGCCAGTGTGGGTGGGATGTTCAACAGACGTCCCCTCATAGCGCTGCCAGTGTGGGTGGGATATTCTCCATACGTCTCCTCATAGCGCTGCCAGTGTGGGTGGGATATTCAACAGACGTCTTCTCACAGCGCTGCCAGTGTGGTTGGGATATTCTCCAGACGTCTTCTCACAGCGCTGCCAGTGTGGATGGGATATTCTCCAGACGTATTCTCACAGCGCTGCCAGTGTGGGTGGGATATTCTCCAGACGTCTCCTCATAGCGCTGCCAGTGTGGGTGGGATATTCTCCAGACGTCTTTTCATAGCGCTGCCAGTGTGGGTGGGATATTCTCCAGGCGTCTTCTCATAGCGCTGCCAGTGTGGGTGGGATATTCTCCAGACATCTTCTCATAGCGCTGACAGTGTGGGTGGGATATCCCCCAGGCGTCTTCTCTTAGCGCTGCCAGTGAGGGGGGGATATTCTCCAGACGTCTCCTCATAGCGCTGCCAGTGTGGGTGGGATATTCTCCAGACGTCTCCTCATAGCGCTGCCAGTGTGGTTGGGATATTCTCCAGACGTCTTCTCATAGCGCTGCCAGTGTGTGTGAGATATTCTCCAGACGTCTTCTCATAGCGCTGCCAGTGAGGGTGGGATATTCTCCAGACGTCTTCTCACAGCGCTGCCAGTGAGGGTGGGATATTCTCCAGACGTCTTCTCATAGCGCTGCCAGTGAGGGTGGGATATTCTCCAGACGTCTTCTCATAGCGCTGCCAGTGTGTGTGAGATATTCTCCAGACTTCTTCTCATAGCGCTGCCAGTGAGGGTGGGATATTCTCCAGACGTCTTCTCATAGCGCTGCCAGTGAGGGTGGGATATTCTCCAGACGTCTTCTCACAGCGCTGCCAGTGAGGGTGGGATATTCTCCAGACGTCTTCTCATAGCGCTGCCAGTGAGGGTGGGATATTCTCCAGACGTCTTCTCATAGCGCTGCCAGTGTGTGTGAGATATTCTCCAGACGTCTTCTCATAGCGCTGCCAGTGTGTGTGAGATATTCTCCAGACGTCTTCTCATAGCGCTGCCAGTGAGGGTGGGATATTCTCCAGACGTCTCCTCATAGTGCTGCCAGTGTGGGTGGGATATTCAACAGACGTCTTCTCATAGCGCTGCCAGTGTGTGTGAGATATTCTCCAGACGTCTTCTCATAGCGCTGCCAGTGAGGGTGGGATATTCTCCAGACGTCTTCTGACAGCACTGCCAGAAGGGTGGGATATTCTCCAGACGTCTTCTCATAGCGCTGCCAGTGAGGGTGGGATATTCTCCAGACGTCTTCTCATAGCGCTGCCAGTGTGTGTGAGATATTCTCCAGACGTCTTCTCATAGCGCTGCCATTGAGGGAGGGATATTCTCCAGACGTCTCCTCATAGCGCTGCCAGTGTGTGTGGGATATTCAACAGATGTCTTCTCATAGCGCTGCCAGTGTGTGTGGGATATTCTCCAGACGTCTTCTCATAGCGCTGCCAGTGTGGGTGGGATATTCAACAGACGTCTTCTCATAACGCTGCCAGTGTGGGTGGGTTAATCTCCAGGCGTCTTCTCATAGCGCTGCCAATGTGGGTGGGATATTCTCCAGACGTCTTCTCATAGCGCTGCCAGTGTGGGTGGGATATTCAACAGACGTCTTCTCATAGCGCTGCCAGTGTGGGTGGGATATTCTCCAGACGTCTTCTCATAGCGCTGCCAGTGTGGGTGGGATATTCTCCAGGCGTCTTCTCATAGCGCTGCCAGTGTGGGTGGGATATTCTCCAGGCGTCTTCTTATAGCGCTGCCAGTGTGGGTGGGATATTCTCAAGACGTCTTCTCATAGCGCTGCCAGTGTGTGTGAGATATTCTCCTGACGTCTTCTCATAGCGCTGCCAGTGTGGGTGGGATATTCTCCAGGCGTCTTCTCATAGCGCTGCCAGTGTGGGTGGGATATTCTCCAGACGTCTTCTCATAGCGCTGCCAGTGTGGGTGGGATATTCAACAGACGTCTTCTCATAGCGCTGCCAGTGTGGGTGGGATATTCAACAGACGTCTTCTCATAGCGCTGCCAGTGTGGGTGGGATATTCAACAGACGTCTTCTCATAGCGCTGCCAGTGTGGGTGGGATATTCAACAGACGTCTTCTCATAGCGCTGCCAGTGTGGGTGGGATATTCAACAGACGTCTTCTCATAGCGCTGCCAGTGTGGGTGGGATATTCAACAGACGTCTCCTCATAGCGCTGCCAGTGTGTGTGGGATATTCAACAGACGTCTCCTCATAGCGCTGCCAGTGTGGGTGGGAAATTCTCCAGGTGTCTTCTCATAGCGCTGCCAGTGTGGGTGGGATATTCTCCAGGCGTCTTCTCATATCGCTGCCAGTGTGGGTGGGATATTCAACAGACGTCTTCTCATAGCGCCGCCAGAGTGGGTGGGATATTCTCCAGGCGTCTTCTCATAGCGCTGCCAGTGTGGATGCGATATTCTCCAGACGTCTCCTCATAGCGCTGCCAGTGTGGGTGGGATATTCTCCAGACGTCTTCTCATAGCGCTGCCAGTGTGGGTGGGATATTCTCCAGGCGTCTTCTCATAGCGCTGCCAGTGTGGGTGGGATATTCTCCAGACGTCTTCTCATAGCGCTGCCATTGTGGGTGGGATATTCTCCAGGCGTCTTCTCATAGCGCTGCCAGTGTGGGTGGGAAAATCTCCAGGCGTCTTCTCATAGCGCTGCCAGTGTGGGTGGGATATTCTCCGGAAGTCTTCTCATAGCGCTGCCAGTGTGGGTGGGATATTCTCCAGACGTCTCCTCATAGCGCTGCCAGTGTGGGTGGGATATTCTCCAGACGTCTTCTCATAGCGCTGCCAGTGAGGGTGGGATATTCTCCAGACGGTCTTCTCATAGCGCTGCCAGTGTGAGTGGGATATTCTCCAGACGTCTTCTCATAGCGCTGCCAGTGTGGGTGGGATATTCTCCAGACGTCTCCTCATAGCGCTGCCAGTGTGGGTGGGATATTCTCCAGGCGTCTTCTCATAGCGCTGCCAGTGTGGGTGGGATATTCTCCAGACGTCTTCTCATAGCGCTGCCAGTGTGGGTGGGATATTCTCCAGGCGTCTTCCCACAGCGCTGCCAGTGTGGGTGGGATATTCAACAGACGTCTTCTCATAGCGCTGCCAGTGTGGGTGGGATATTCTCCAGACGTCTTCTCATAGCGCTGCCAGTGTGAGTGGGATATTCTCCAGACGTCTTCTCATAGCGCTGCCAGTGTGGGTGGGATATTCTCCAGGCTTCTTCTCACAGCGCTGCCAGTGTGGGTGGGATATTCAACAGACGTCTTCTCATAGCGCTGCCAGTGTGGGTGGGATATTCTCCAGGCGTCTTCTCATAGCGCTGCCAGTGTGGGTGGGATATTCTCCAGACGTCTTCTCATAGCGCCACCAGTGTGGGTGGGATATTCTCCAGGCGTCTTCTCATAGCGCTGCCAGTGTGAGTGGGATATTCTCCTGGCGTCTTCTCATAGCGCTGCCAGTGTGGGTGGGATATTCTCCAGGCGTCTTATCATAGCGCTGCCAGTGTGGGTGGGATATTCTCCAGGCGTCTTCTCAACGCTGCCAGTATGGGTGGGATATTCTCCAGACGTCTTCTCATAGCGCTGCCAGTGTGAGTGGGATATTCTCCAGACGTCTTCTCATAGCGCTGCCAGTGTGGGTGGGATATTCTCCAGACGTCTCCTCATAGCGCTGCCAGTGTGGGTGGGATATTCTCCAGACGTCTCCTCATAGCGCTGCCAGTGTGGGTGGGATATTCTCCAGGCGTCTTCTCATAGCGCTGCCAGTGTGGGTGGGATATTCTCCAGACGTCTCCTCATAGCGCTGCCAGTGTGGGTGGGATATTCTCCAGGCGTCTTCTCATAGCGCTGCCAGTGTGGGTGGGATATTCAACAGACGTCTGGTTACAGCGCTGCCAGTGTGGGTGGAACATTCTCCAGACGTCTCCTCATAGCGCTGCCAGTGTGGGTGGGATATTCTCCAGACGTCTTCTCATAGCGCTGCCAGTGTGGGTGGGATATTCTCCAGGCGTCTTCTTACAGCGCTGCCAGTTTGGGTGGGATATTCTCCAGACGTCTCCTCATAGCGCTGCCAGTGTGGGTGGGATATTCTCCAGGCGTCTTCTCATAGCGCTGCCAGTGTGGGTGGGATATTCAACAGACGTCTTCTTACAGCGCTGCCAGTGTGGGTGGGATATTCTCCAGGCGTCTTCTCAACGCTGCCAGTGTGGGTGGGATATTCTCCAGACGTCTTCTCATAGCGCTGCCAGTGTGGGTGGGATATTCTCCAGACGTCTTCTCATAGCGCTGCCAGTGTGGGTGGGATATTCAACAGACGTCTTCTCATAGCGCTGCCAGTGTGGGTGGGATATTCTCCAGACGTCTTCTCAACGCTGCCAGTGTGGGTGGGATATTCTCCAGGCGTCTTTTCATAACGCTGCCAGTGTGGGTGGGATATTCTCCAGACGTCTTCTTATAGCGCTGCCAGTGTGGGTGGGATATTCTCCAGGCGTCTTCTCATGGCGCTGCCAGTGTGGGTGGGATATTCTCCAGGCGTCTCCTCATAGCGTTGCCAGTGTGGGTGGGATATTCTCCAGACGTCTTCTCATAGCGCTGCCAGTGTGGGTGGGATATTCTCCAGGCGTCTTCTCATAGCGCTGCCAGTGTGGGTGGGATATTCTCCAGACGTCTTCTCATAGTGCTGCCAGTGTGGGTGGGATATTCTCCAGGCGTCTTCTCATAGCGCTGCCAGTGTGGGTGGGATATTCTCCAGACGTCTTCTCATAGCGCTGCCAGTGTGGGTGGGATATTCTCCAGACGTCTTCTCATAGCGCTGCCAGTGTGGGTGGGATATTCAACAGACGTCTTCTCGCAGCGCTGCCAGTGTGGGTGGGATATTTTCCAGACGTCTTCTCATAGCGCTGCCAGTGTGGATGGGATATTCAACAGACGCCTTCTCATAGCGCTGCCAGTGTGGGTGGGATATTCTCCAGGTGTCTTCTCATAGCGCTGCCAGTGTGGGTGGGATATTCAACAGACGTCTTCTCATAGCGCTGCCAGTGTGGGTGAGATATTCAACAGACGCCTTCTCATAGCGCTGCCAGTGTGGGTGGGATATTCTCCAGACGTCTTCTCATAGCGCTGCCAGTGTGGGTGGGATATTCTCCAGACGTCTTCTCATAGCGCTGCCAGTGTGGGTGAGATATTCTCCAGACGTCTCCTCATAGCGCTGCCAGTGTGGGTGGGATATTCTCCAGACGTCTCCTCATAGCGCTGCCAGTGTGGGTGGGATATTCTCCAGGCGTCTTCTCATAGCGCTGCCAGTGTGGGTGGGATATTCTCCAGACCTCTTCTCATAGCGCTGCCAGTGTGGGTGGGATATTCAACAGACGTCTCCTCATAGCGCTGCCAGTGTGGGTGGGATATTCTCCAGACGTCTTCTCATAGCGCTGCCAGTGTGGGTGGGATATTCAACAGACGTCTCCTCATAGCGCTGCCAGTGTGGGTGGGATATTCTCCAGACGTCTTCTCATAGCGCTGCCAGTGTGGATGGGATATTCTCCAGACGTCTTCTCATAGCGCTGCCAGTGTGGGTGGGATATTCAACAGACGTCTCCTCATAGCGCTGCCAGTGTGGGTGGGATATTCAACAGACGTCTTCTCATAGCGCTGCCAGTGTGGGTGGGATATTCTCCAGGCGTTTTCTCATAGCGCTGCCAGTGTGGGTGGGATATTCTCCAGGTGTCTTCTCATAGCGCTGCCAGTGTGGGTGGGATATTTTCCAGACGTCTCCTCATAGCGCTGCCAGTGTGGGTGGGATATTCAACAGACGTCTTCTCATAGCGCTGCCAGTGTGGGTGGGATATTCTCCAGACGTCTTCTCATAGCGCTGCCAGTGTGGGTGGGATATTCTCCAGACGTCTTCTCATAGCACTGCCAGTGTGGGTGGGATATTCTCCAGACGTCTTCTCATAGCGCTGCCAGTGTGGGTGGGATATTCTCCAGGCGTCTTCTCATAGCGCTGCCAGTGTGGGTGGGATATTCTCCAGGCGTCTTCTCATAGCGCTGCCAGTGTGGGTGGGATATTCTCCAGACGTCTTCTCATAGCGCTGCCAGTGTGGGTGGGATATTCTCCAGGCGTCTTCTCATAGCGCTGCCAGTGTGGGTGGGATATTCAACAGACGTCTTCTCATAGCGCTGCCAGTGTGAGTGGGATATTCTCCAGACGTCTTCTCATAGCGCTGCCAGTGTGGGTGGGATATTCAACAGACGTCTTCTCACAGCGCTGCCAGTGTGGGTGGGATAATCTCCAGACGTCTTCTCATAGCGCTGCCAGTGTGGGTGGGATATTCTCCAGGCGTCTTCTCATAGCGCTGCCAGTGTGTGTGAGATATTCTCCAGACGTCTTCTCACAGCGCTGCCAGTGTGGGTGGGATATTCTCCAGGCGTCTTCTCATAGCGCTGCCAGTGTGGGTGGGATATTCAACAGACGTCTCCTCATAGCGCTGCCAGTGTGGGTGGGATATTCTCCAGACGTCTTCTCACAGCGCTGCCAGTGTGGGTGGGATATTCTCCATGCGTCTTCTCATAGCGCTGCCAGTGTGGGTGGGATATTCTCCAGACGTCTTCTCATAGCGCTGCCAGTGTGGGTGGGATATTCTCCGGACGCCTTCTCATAGCGCTGCCAGTGTGGGTGGGATATTCTCCAGGCGTCTTCTCATAGCGCTGCCAGTGTGGGTGGGATATTCAACAGACGTCTTCTCATAGCGCTGCCAGTGTGGGGGGGATATTCTCCAGACGTCTTCTCATAGCGCTGCCAGTGTGGGTAAGATATTCTCCAGACGTCTCCTCATAGCGCTGCCAGTGTGTGTGAGATATTCTCCAGACGTCTTCTCATAGCGCTGCCAGTGTGGGTGGGATATTCTCCAGGCGTCTTCTCATAGCGCTGCCAGTGTGGGTGGGATATTCTCCAGGCGTCTTCTCATAGCGCTGCCAGTGTGGGTGGGATATTCTTCAGGCGTCTTCTCATAGCGCTGCCAGTGTGGGTGGGATATTCTCCAGGCGTCTTCTCATAGCGCCGCCAGTGTGGGTGGGATATTCAACAGACGTCTTCTCATAGCGCTGCCAGTGTGGGTGGGATATTCTCCAGGCGTCTTCTCATAGCGCTGCCAGTGTGGGTGGGATATTCTCCAGGCGTCTTCTCATAGCGCTGCCAGTGTGTGTGGGATATTCTCCAGACGTCTTCTCATAGCGGTTTCAGTGTGGTTGGGATATTCTCCAGACGTCTTCTCATAGCGCTGCCAGTGTGGGTGGGATATTCTCCAGGCGTCTTCTCATAGCGCTGCCAGTGTGGGTGGGATATTCTCCAGGCGTCTTCTCATAGCGCTGCCAGTGTGGGTGGGATATTCTCCAGACGTCTTCTAATAGCGCTGCCAGTGTGGGTGGGATATTCTCCAGGCTTCTTCTCATAGCGCTGCCAGTGTGGGTGGGATATTCTCCAGGCGTCTCCTCATAGCGCTGCCAGTGTGGTTGATATATTCTCCAGGCGTCTTCTCATAGCGCTGCCAGTGTGGGTTGGATATTCTCCAGACGTCTTCTCATAGCGCTGCCAGTGTGGGTGGGATATTCTCCAGACGTCTCCTCATAGCGCTGCCAGTGTGGGTGGGATATTCTCCAGACGTCTTCCTATAGCGCTGCCAGTGTGGGTGGGATATTCTCCAGACGTCTCCTCATAGCGCTGCCAGTGTGGGTGGGAAATATTCCAGACGTCACCTCATAGCGCTGCCAGTGTGGGTGGGATATTCTCCAGACGTCTTCCTATAGCGCTGCCAGTGTGGGTGGGATATTCTCCAGACGTCTTCTCATAGCGCCGCCAGTGAGGGTGGGATATTCTCCAGGCGTCTCTTCTTAGCGCTGCCAGTGTGGGTGGGATATTCTCCAGACGTCTTCTCATAGCGCTGCCAGTGTGGGTGGGATATTCTCCAGGCGTCTTCTCATAGCGCTGCCAGTGAGGGTGGGATATTCTCCAGGCGTCTTCTCATAGCGCTGCCAGTGTGGGTGGGATATTCTCCAGGCGTCTTCTCATAGCGCTGCCAGTGTGGGTGGGATATTATCCATGCGTCTTCTCTTAGCGCTGCCAGTGTGGGTGGGATATTCTCCAGACGTCTTCTCATAGCGCTGCCAGTGTGGGTGGGATATTCTCCAGGCGTCTCCTCATAGCGCTGCCAGTGTGGGTGGGATATTCTCCAGGCGTCTTCTCATAGCGCTGCCAGTGTGGGTGGGATATTCTCCAGACGTCTTCTCATAGCGCTGCCAGTGTGGGTGGGATATTCTCCAGGCGTCTTCTCACAGCGCTGCCAGTGTGGGTGGGATATTCTCCAGGCGTCTTCTCATAGCGCTGCCAGTGTGGGTGGGATATTCTCCAGACGTCTTCTCATAGCGCTACCAGTGAGGGTGGGATATTCTCCAGACGTCTTCTCATAGCGCTGCCAGTGTGGGTGGGATATTCAACAGACGTCTTCTCATAGCGCTGCCAGTGTGGGTGGGATATTCAACAGACGTCTTCTCATAGCGCTGCCAGTGTGGGTGGGATGTTCAACAGACGTCTCCTCATAGCGCTGCCAGTGTGGTCGGGATATTCTCCAGGCGTCTTCTCATAGCGCTGCCAGTGTGGGTGGGATATTCTCCAGGCGTCTTCTCATAGCGCTGCCAGTGTGGGTGGAATATTCTCCAGGCGTCTTCTCATAGCGCTGCCAGTGTGGGTGGGATATTCTCCAGACGTCTCCTCAACGCTGCCAGTGTGGGTGGGATATTCTCCAGGCGTCTTCTCACAGCGCTGCCAGTGTGGGTGGGATATTCTCCAGGCGTCTTCTCATAGCGCTGCCAGTGTGGTTGGGATATTCTCCAGACCTCTTCTCATAGCGCTACCAGTGAGGGTGGGATATTCTCCAGACGTCTTCTCATAGCGCTGCCAGTGTGGGTGGGATATTCAACAGACGTCTTCTCATAGCGCTGCCAGTGTGGGTGGGATATTCAACAGACGTCATCTCATAGCGCTGCCAGTGTGGGTGGGATATTCTCCAGGCGTCTTCTCATAGCGCTGCCAGTGTGGGTGGGATATTCTCCAGACGTCTCCTCATAGCGCTGCCAGTGTGGGTGGGATATTCTCCAGGCGTCTTCTCACAGCGCTGCCAGTGTGGGTGGGATGATCAACAGACGTCTCCTCATAGCGCTGCCAGTGTGGGTGGGATATTCTCCAGGCGTCTTCTCATAGCGCTGCCAGTGTGGGTGGGATATTCTCCAGGCGTCTTTTCTTAGCGCTGCCAGTGTGGGTGGGATATTCTCCAGACGTCTTCTCATAGCGCTGCCTGTTTGGGTGGGATATTCTCCAGACGTCTTCTCATATCGCTGCCAGTGTGGGTGGGATATTCTCCAGACGTCCACTCATAGCGCTGCCAGTGTGAGTGGGATATTCTCCAGACATCTTTTCTTAGCGCAGCCAGTGTGGGTGGGATATTCTCCATACGTCTCCTCATAGCGCTGCCAGTGTGGGTGGGATATTCAACAGACGTCTTCTCACAGCGCTGCCAGTGTGGTTGGGATATTCTCCAGACGTCTTCTCACAGCGCTGTCAGTGTGGATGGGATATTCTCCAGACGTATTCTCACAGCGCTGCCAGTGTGGGTGGGATATTCTCCAGACGTCTCCTCATAGCGCTGCCAGTGTGGGTGGTATATTCTCCAGACGTCTTCTCATAGCGCTGCCAGTGTGGGTGGGATATTCTCCAGGCGTCTTCTCATAGCGCTGCCAGTGTGGGTGGGATATTCTCCAGACATCTTCTCATAGCGCTGCCAGTGTGGGTGGGATATCCCCCAGGCGTCTTCTCTTAGCGCTGCCAGTGAGGGGGGGATATTCTCCAGACGTCTCCTCATAGCGCTGCCAGTGTGGGTGGGATATTCTCCAGACGTCTCCTCATAGCGCTGCCAGTGTGGGTGGGATATTCTCCAGACGTCTTCTCATAGCGCTGCCAGTGTGTGTGAGATATTCTCCAGACGTCTTCTCATAGCGCTGCCAGTGAGGGTGGGATATTCTCCAGACGTCTTCTCACAGCGCTGCCAGTGAGGGTGGGATATTCTCCAGACGTCTTCTCATAGCGCTGCCAGTGAGGGTGGGATATTCTCCAGACGTCTTCTCATAGCGCTGCCAGTGTGTGTGAGATATTCTCCAGACTTCTTCTCATAACGCTACCAGTGAGGGTGGGATATTTTCCAGACGTCTTCTCATAGCGCTGCCAGTGAGGGTGGGATATTCTCCAGACGTCTTCTCACAGCGCTGCCAGTGAGGGTGGGATATTCTCCAGACGTCTTCTCATAGCGCTGCCAGTGAGGGTGGGATATTCTCCAGACGTCTTCTCATAGCGCTGCCAGTGTGTGTGAGATATTCTCCAGACGTCTTCTCATAGCGCTGCCAGTGTGTGTGAGATATTCTCCAGACGTCTTCTCATAGCGCTGCCAGTGAGGGTGGGATATTCTCCAGACGTCTCCTCATAGTGCTGCCAGTGTGGGTGGGATATTCTCCAGACGTCTTCTCATAGCGCTGCCAGTGTGTGTGAGATATTCTCCAGACGTCTTCTCATAGCGCTGCCAGTGAGGGTGGGATATTCTCCAGACGTCTTCTCACAGCGCTGCCAGTGAGGGTGGGATATTCTCCAGACGTCTCCTCATAGCGCTGCCAGTGAGGGTGGGATATTCTCCAGACGTCTTCTCATAGCGCTGCCAGTGTGTGTGAGATATTCTCCCGACGTCTTCTCATAGCGCTGCCAGTGAGGGTGGGATATTCTCCAGACGTCTCCTCATAGCGCTGCCAGTGTGGGTGGGATATTCAACAGACGTCTCCTCATAGCGCTGCCAGTGTGGGTGGGATATTCTCCAGACGTCTTCTCATAGCGCTGCCAGTGTGGGTGGGATATTCAACAGACGTCTTCTCATAACGCTGCCAGTGTGGGTGGGTTATTCTCCAGGCGTCTTCTCATAGCGCTGCCAGTGTGGGTGGGATATTCTCCAGACGTCTTCTCATAGCGCTGCCAGTGTGGGTGGGATATTCAACAGACGTCTTCTCATGGCGCTGCCAGTGTGGGTGGGATATTTAACAGACGTCTTCTCATAGCGCTGCCAGTGTGGGTGGGATATTCTCCAGGCGTCTTCTCATAGCGCTGCCAGTGTGGGTGGGATATTCTCCAGGCGTCTTCTTATAGCGCTGCCAGTGTGGGTGGGATATTCTCCAGACGTCTTCTCATAGCGCTGCCAGTGTGTGTGAGATATTCTCCAGACGTCTTCTCATAGCGCTGCCAGTGTGGGTGGGATATTCTCCAGGCGTCTCCTCATAGCGCTGCCAGTGTGTGTGGGATATTCTCCAGACGTCTTCTCATAGCGCTGCCAGTGTGGGTGGGATATTCAACAGACATCTTCTCATAGCGCTGCCAGTGTGGGTGGGATATTCAACAGACGTCTTCTCATAGCGCTGCCAGTGTGGGTGGGATATTCAACAGACGTCTTCTCATAGCGCTGCCAGTGTGGGTGGGATATTCAACAGACGTCTTCTCATAGCGCTGCCAGTGTGGGTGGGATATTCAACAGACGTCTTCTCATAGCGCTGCCAGTGTGGGTGGGATATTCAACAGACGTCTCCTCATAGCGCTGCCAGTGTGGGTGGGATATTCAACAGACGTCTCCTCATAGCGCTGCCAGTGTGGGTGGGATATTCTCCAGACGTCTTCTCATAGCGCTGCCAGTGTGGGTGGGATATTCTCCAGACGTCTTCTCATAGCGCTGCCAGTGTGGGTGGGATATTCAACAGACGTCTCCTCATAGCGCTGCCAGTGTGGGTGGGATATTCTCCAGGCGTCTTCTCATAGCGCTGCCAGTGTGGGTGGGATATTCAACAGACGTCTACTCATAGCGCTGCCAGTGTGGGTGGGATATTCTCCAGGCGTCTTCTCATAGCGCTGCCAGTGAGGGTGGGATATTCTCCAGGCGTCTTCTCATAGCGCTGCCAGTGTGGGTGGGATATTCTCCAGGCGTCTTCTCATAGCGCTGCCAGTGTGGGTGGGATATTATCCATGCGTCTTCTCTTAGCGCTGCCAGTGTGGGTGGGATATTCTCCAGACGTCTTCTCATAGCGCTGCCAGTGTGGGTGGGATATTCTCCAGGCGTCTTCTCATAGCGCTGCCAGTGTGGGTGGGATATTCTCCAGGCGTCTTCTCATAGCGCTGCCAGTTTGGGTGGGATATTCTCCAGACGTCTTCTCATAGCGCTGCCAGTGTGGGTGGGATATTCTCCAGGCGTCTTCTCACAGCGCTGCCAGTGTGGGTGGGATATTCTCCAGGCGTCTTCTCATAGCGCTGCCAGTGTGAGTGGGATATTTTCCAGACGTCTTCTCATAGCGCTGCCAGTGAGGGTGGGATATTCTCCAGACGTCTTCTCATAGCGCTGCCAGTGTGGGTGGGATATTCAACAGACGTCTTCTCATAGCGCTGCCAGTGTGGGTGGGATATTCAACAGACGTCTTCTCATAGCGCTGCCAGTGTGGGTGGGATATTCTCCAGGCGTCTTCTCATAGCGCTGCCAGTGTGGGTGGGATATTCTCCAGACGTCTCCTCATAGCGCTGCCAGTGAGGGTGGGATATTCTCCAGGCGTCTTCCCATAGCGCTGCCAGTGTGGGTGGGATATTCTCCAGACGTCTTCTCATAGCGCTGCCAGTGTGGGTGGGATATTCTCCAGGCGTCTTCTCACAGCGCTGCCAGTGTGGGTGGGATGTTCAACAGACGTCTCCTCATAGCGCTGCCAGTGTGGGTGGGATATTCTCCAGGCGTCTTCTCATAGCGCTGCCAGTGTGGGTGGGATATTCTCCAGGCGTCTTTTCTTAGCGCTGCCAGTGTGGGTGGGATATTCTCCAGACGTCTTCTCATAGCGCTGCCAGTGTGGGTGGGATATTCTCCAGACGTCTTCTCATATCGCTGCCAGTGTGGGTGGGATATTCTCCAGACGTCCACTCTTAGCGCTGCCAGTGTGAGTGAAATATTCTCCAGACATCTTTTCTTAGCGCAGCCAGTGTGGGTGGGATATTCTCCAGACGTCTTCTCATAGCGCCGCCAGTGAGGGTGTGATATTCTCCAGACGTCTTCTCATAGCGCCGCCAGTGAGGTTGGGATATTCTCCAGGCGTCTCCTCTTAGCGCTGCCAGTGTGGGTGGGATATTCTCCAGACGTCTTCTCATAGCGCTGCCAGTGTGGGTGGGATATTCTCCAGACGTCTTCTCATAGCGCTGCCAGTGTGGGTGGGATATTCTCCAGGCGTCTTTTCTTAGCGCTGCCAGTGTGGGTGGGATATTCTCCAGGCGTCTTTTCTCAGCGCTGCCAGTGTGGGTGGGATATTCTCCAGACGTCTTCTCATAGCGCTGCCAGTGTGGGTGGGATATTCAACAGACGTCTTCTCATTGCGCTGCCAGTGTGGGTGGGATATTCAACAGACGTCTCCTCATAGCGCTGCCAGTTTGGGTGGGATATTCTCCAGACGTCTTCTCATATCGCTGCCAGTGTGGGTGGGATATTCTCCAGACGTCCACTCATAGCGCTGCCAGTGTGAGTGGGATATTCTCCAGACATCTTTTCTTAGCGCAGCCAGTGTGGGTGGGATATTCTCCATACGTCTCCTCATAGCGCTGCCAGTGTGGGTGGGATATTCAACAGACGTCTTCTCACAGCGCTGCCAGTGTGGTTGGGATATTCTCCAGACGTCTTCTCACAGCGCTGTCAGTGTGGATGGGATATTCTCCAGACGTATTCTCACAGCGCTGCCAGTGTGGGTGGGATATTCTCCAGACGTCTCCTCATAGCGCTGCCAGTGTGGGTGGTATATTCTCCAGACGTCTTCTCATAGCGCTGCCAGTGTGGGTGGGATATTCTCCAGGCGTCTTCTCATAGCGCTGCCAGTGTGGGTGGGATATTCTCCAGACATCTTCTCATAGCGCTGCCAGTGTGGGTGGGATATCCCCCAGGCGTCTTCTCTTAGCGCTGCCAGTGAGGGGGGGATATTCTCCAGACGTCTCCTCATAGCGCTGCCAGTGTGGGTGGGATATTCTCCAGACGTCTCCTCATAGCGCTGCCAGTGTGGGTGGGATATTCTCCAGACGTCTTCTCATAGCGCTGCCAGTGTGTGTGAGATATTCTCCAGACGTCTTCTCATAGCGCTGCCAGTGAGGGTGGGATATTCTCCAGACGTCTTCTCACAGCGCTGCCAGTGAGGGTGGGATATTCTCCAGACGTCTTCTCATAGCGCTGCCAGTGAGGGTGGGATATTCTCCAGACGTCTTCTCATAGCGCTGCCAGTGTGTGTGAGATATTCTCCAGACTTCTTCTCATAACGCTACCAGTGAGGGTGGGATATTTTCCAGACGTCTTCTCATAGCGCTGCCAGTGAGGGTGGGATATTCTCCAGACGTCTTCTCACAGCGCTGCCAGTGAGGGTGGGATATTCTCCAGACGTCTTCTCATAGCGCTGCCAGTGAGGGTGGGATATTCTTCAGACGTCTTCTCATAGCGCTGCCAGTGTGTGTGAGATATTCTCCAGACGTCTTCTCATAGCGCTGCCAGTGTGTGTGAGATATTCTCCAGACGTCTTCTCATAGCGCTGCCAGTGAGGGTGGGATATTCTCCAGACGTCTCCTCATAGTGCTGCCAGTGTGGGTGGGATATTCAACAGACGTCTTCTCATAGCGCTGCCAGTGTGTGTGAGATATTCTCCAGACGTCTTCTCATAGCGCTGCCAGTGAGGGTGGGATATTCTCCAGACGTCTTCTCACAGCGCTGCCAGTGAGGGTGGGATATTCTCCAGACGTCTCCTCATAGCGCTGCCAGTGAGGGTGGGATATTCTCCAGACGTCTTCTCATAGTGCTGCCAGTGTGTGTGAGATAGTCTCCCGACGTCTTCTCATAGCGCTGCCAGTGAGGGTGGGATATTCTCCAGACGTCTCCTCATAGCGCTGCCAGAGTGGGTGGGATATTCAACAGACGTCTCCTCATAGCGCTGCCAGTGTGGGTGGGATATTCTCCAGACGTCTTCTCATAGCGCTGCCAGTGTGGGTGGGATATTCAACAGACGTCTTCTCATAACGCCGCCAGTGTGGGTGGGTTATTCTCCAGGCGTCTTCTCATAGCGCTGCCAGTGTGGGTGGGATATTCTCCAGACGTCTTCTCATAGCGCTGCCAGTGTGGGTGGGATATTCAACAGACGTCTTCTCATAGCGCTGCCAGTGTGGGTGGGATATTTAACAGACGTCTTCTCATAGCGCTGCCAGTGTGGGTGGGATATTCTCCAGGCGTCTTCTCATAGCGCTGCCAGTGTGGGTGGGATATTCTCCAGGCGTCTTCTTATAGCGCTGCCAGTGTGGGTGGGATATTCTCCAGACGTCTTCTCATAGCGCTGCCAGTGTGTGTGAGATATTCTCCAGACGTCTTCTCATAGCGCTGCCAGTGTGGGTGGGATATTCTCCAGGCGTCTCCTCATAGCGCTGCCAGTGTGTGTGGGATATTCTCCAGACGTCTTCTCATAGCGCTGCCAGTGTGGGTGGGATATTCAACAGACATCTTCTCATAGCGCTGCCAGTGTGGGTGGGATATTCAACAGACGTCTTCTCATAGCGCTGCCAGTGTGGGTGGGATATTCAACAGACGTCTTCTCATAGCGCTGCCAGTGTGGGTGGGATATTCAACAGACGTCTTCTCATAGCGCTGCCAGTGTGGGTGGGATATTCAACAGACGTCTTCTCATAGCGCTGCCAGTGTGGGTGGGATATTCAACAGACGTCTCCTCATAGCGCTGCCAGTGTGGGTGGGATATTCAACAGACGTCTCCTCATAGCGCTGCCAGTGTGGGTGGGATATTCTCCAGACGTCTTCTCATAGCGCTGCCAGTGTGGGTGGGATATTCTCCAGACGTCTTCTCATAGCGCTGCCAGTGTGGGTGGGATATTCAACAGACGTCTCCTCATAGCGCTGCCAGTGTGGGTGGGATATTCTCCAGGCGTCTTCTCATAGCGCTGCCAGTGTGGGTGGGATATTCAACAGACGTCTACTCATAGCGCTGCCAGTGTGGGTGGGATATTCTCCAGGCGTCTTCTCATAGCGCTGCCAGTGAGGGTGGGATATTCTCCAGGCGTCTTCTCATAGCGCTGCCAGTGTGGGTGGGATATTCTCCAGGCGTCTTCTCATAGCGCTGCCAGTGTGGGTGGGATATTATCCATGCGTCTTCTCTTAGCGCTGCCAGTGTGGGTGGGATATTCTCCAGACGTCTTCTCATAGCGCTGCCAGTGTGGGTGGGATATTCTCCAGGCGTCTTCTCATAGCGCTGCCAGTGTGGGTGGGATATTCTCCAGGCGTCTTCTCATAGCGCTGCCAGTTTGGGTGGGATATTCTCCAGACGTCTTCTCATAGCGCTGCCAGTGTGGGTGGGATATTCTCCAGGCGTCTTCTCACAGCGCTGCCAGTGTGGGTGGGATATTCTCCAGGCGTCTTCTCATAGCGCTGCCAGTGTGAGTGGGATATTTTCCAGACGTCTTCTCATAGCGCTGCCAGTGAGGGTGGGATATTCTCCAGACGTCTTCTCATAGCGCTGCCAGTGTGGGTGGGATATTCAACAGACGTCTTCTCATAGCGCTGCCAGTGTGGGTGGGATATTCAACAGACGTCTTCTCATAGCGCTGCCAGTGTGGGTGGGATATTCTCCAGGCGTCTTCTCATAGCGCTGCCAGTGTGGGTGGGATATTCTCCAGACGTCTCCTCATAGCGCTGCCAGTGAGGGTGGGATATTCTCCAGGCGTCTTCCCATAGCGCTGCCAGTGTGGGTGGGATATTCTCCAGACGTCTTCTCATAGCGCTGCCAGTGTGGGTGGGATATTCTCCAGGCGTCTTCTCACAGCGCTGCCAGTGTGGGTGGGATGTTCAACAGACGTCTCCTCATAGCGCTGCCAGTGTGGGTGGGATATTCTCCAGGCGTCTTCTCATAGCGCTGCCAGTGTGGGTGGGATATTCTCCAGGCGTCTTTTCTTAGCGCTGCCAGTGTGGGTGGGATATTCTCCAGACGTCTTCTCATAGCGCTGCCAGTGTGGGTGGGATATTCTCCAGACGTCTTCTCATATCGCTGCCAGTGTGGGTGGGATATTCTCCAGACGTCCACTCTTAGCGCTGCCAGTGTGAGTGAAATATTCTCCAGACATCTTTTCTTAGCGCAGCCAGTGTGGGTGGGATATTCTCCAGACGTCTTCTCATAGCGCCGCCAGTGAGGGTGTGATATTCTCCAGACGTCTTCTCATAGCGCCGCCAGTGAGGGTGGGATATTCTCCAGGCGTCTCCTCTTAGCGCTGCCAGTGTGGGTGGGATATTCTCCAGACGTCTTCTCATAGCGCTGCCAGTGTGGGTGGGATATTCTCCAGACGTCTTCTCATAGCGCTGCCAGTGTGGGTGGGATATTCTCCAGGCGTCTTTTCTTAGCGCTGCCAGTGTGGGTGGGATATTCTCCAGGCGTCTTTTCTCAGCGCTGCCAGTGTGGGTGGGATATTCTCCAGACGTCTTCTCATAGCGCTGCCAGTGTGGGTGGGATATTCAACAGACGTCTTCTCATTGCGCTGCCAGTGTGGGTGGGATATTCAACAGACGTCTCCTCATAGCGCTGCCAGTGTGGGTGGGATATTCTCCAGGCGTCTCCTCATAGCGCTGCCAGTGTGGGTGGGATATTCAACAGACGTCTTCTCATAGCGCTGCCAGTGTGGGTGGGATATTCTCCAGGCGTCTTCTCACAGCGCTGCCAGTGTGGGTGGGATGTTCAACAGACGTCCCCTCATAGCGCTGCCAGTGTGGGTGGGATATTCTTCATACGTCTCCTCATAGCGCTGCCAGTGTGGGTGGGATATTCAACAGACGTCTTCTCACAGCGCTGCCAGTGTGGTTGGGATATTCTCCAGACGTCTTCTCACAGCGCTGCCAGTGTGGATGGGATATTCTTCAGACGTATTCTCACAGAGCTGCCAGTGTGGGTGGGATATTCTCCAGACGTCTCCTCATAGCGCTGCCAGTGTGGGTGGGATATTCTCCAGACGTCTTTTCATAGCGCTGCCAGTGTGGGTGGGATATTCTCCAGGCGTCTTCTCATAGCGCTGCCAGTGTGGGTGGGATATTCTCCAGACATCTTCTCATAGCGCTGCCAGTGTGGGTGGGATATCCCCCAGGCGTCTTCTCTTAGCGCTGCCAGTGAGGGGGGGATATTCTACAGACGTCTCCTCATAGCGCTGCCAGTGTGGGTGGGATATTCTCCAGACGTCTCCTCATAGCGCTGCCAGTGTGGGTGGGATATTCTCCAGACGTCTTCTCATAGCGCTGCCAGTGTGTGTGAGATATTCTCCAGACGTCTTATCATAGCGCTGCCAGTGAGGGTGGGATATTCTCCAGACGTCTTCTCACAGCGCTGCCAGTGAGGGTGGGATATTCTCCAGACGTCTTCTCATAGCGCTGCCAGTGAGGGTGGGATATTCTCCAGACGTCTTCTCATAGCGCTGCCAGTGTGTGTGAGATATTCTCCAGACTTCTTCTCATAGCGCTGCCAGTGTGGGTGGGATATTCTCCAGACGTCTTCTCATAGCGCTGCCAGTGAGGGTGGGATATTCTCCAGACGTCTTCTCACAGCGCTGCCAGTGAGGGTGGGATATTCTCCAGACGTCTTCTCATAGCGCTGCCAGTGAGGGTGGGATATTCTCCAGACGTCTTCTCATAGCGCTGCCAGTGTGTGTGAGATATTCTCCAGACGTCTTCTCATAGCGCTGCCAGTGTGTGTGAGATATTCTCCAGACGTCTTCTCATAGCGCTGCCAGTGAGGGTGGGATATTCTCCAGACGTCTCCTCATAGTGCTGCCAGTGTGGGTGGGATATTCAACAGACGTCTTCTCATAGCGCTGCCAGTGTGTGTGAGATATTCTCCAGACGTCTTCTCATAGCGCTGCCAGTGAGGGTGGGATATTCTCCAGACGTCTTCTCACAGCGCTGCCAGAAGGGTGGGATATTCTCCAGACGTCTTCTCATAGCGCTGCCAGTGAGGGTGGGATATTCTCCAGACGTCTTCTCATAGCGCTGCCAGTGTGTGTGAGATATTCTCCAGACGTCTTCTCATAGCGCTGCCATTGAGGGAGGGATATTCTCCAGACGTCTCCTCATAGCGCTGCCAGTGTGTGTGGGATATTCAACAGATGTCTTCTCATAGCGCTGCCAGTGTGGGTGGGATATTCTCCAGACGTCTTCTCATAGCGCTGCCAGTGTGGGTGGGATATTCAACAGACGTCTTCTCATAACGCTGCCAGTGTGGGTGGGTTAATCTCCAGGCGTCTTCTCATAGCGCTGCCAATGTGGGTGGGATATTCTCCAGACGTCTTCTCATAGCGCTGCCAGTGTGGGTGGGATATTCAACAGACGTCTTCTCATAGCGCTGCCAGTGTGGGTGGGATATTCTCCAGACGTCTTCTCATAGCGCTGCCAGTGTGGGTGGGATATTCTCCAGGCGTCTTCTCATAGCGCTGCCAGTGTGGGTGGGATATTCTCCAGGCGTCTTCTTATAGCGCTGCCAGTGTGGGTGGGATATTCTCCAGACGTCTTCTCATAGCGCTGCCAGTGTGTGTGAGATATTCTCCAGACGTCTTCTCATAGCGCTGCCAGTGTGGGTGGGATATTCTCCAGGCGTCTTCTCATAGCGCTGCCAGTGTGGGTGGGATATTCTCCAGACGTCTTCTCATAGCGCTGCCAGTGTGGGTGGGATATTCAACAGACGTCTTCTCATAGCGCTGCCAGTGTGGGTGGGATATTCAACAGACGTCTTCTCATAGCGCTGCCAGTGTGGGTGGGATATTCAACAGACGTCTTCTCATAGCGCTGCCAGTGTGGGTGGGATATTCAACAGACGTCTTCTCATAGCGCTGCCAGTGTGGGTGGGATATTCAACAGACGTCTTCTCATAGCGCTGCCAGTGTGGGTGGGATATTCAACAGACGTCTCCTCATAGCGCTGCCAGTGTGGGTGGGATATTCAACAGACGTCTCCTCATAGCGCTGCCAGTGTGGGTGGGAAATTCTCCAGGTGTCTTCTCATAGCGCTGCCAGTGTGGGTGGGATATTCTCCAGGCGTCTTCTCATATCGCTGCCAGTGTGGGTGGGATATTCAACAGACGTCTTCTCATAGCGCTGCCAGAGTGGGTGGGATATTCTCCAGGCGTCTTCTCATAGCGCTGCCAGTGTGGATGGGATATTCTCCAGACGTCTCCTCATAGCGCTGCCAGTGTGGGTGGGATATTCTCCAGACGTCTTCTCATAGCGCTGCCAGTGTGGGTGGGATATTCTCCAGGCGTCTTCTCATAGCGATGCCAGTGTGGGTGGGATATTCTCCAGACGTCTTCTCATAGCGCTGCCAGTGTGGGTGGGATATTCTCCAGACGTCTTCTCATAGCGCTGCCAGTGTGGGTGGGATATTCTCCAGACGTCTCCTCATAGCGCTGCCAGTGTGGGTGGGATATTCTCCAGGCGTCTTCTCATAGCGCTGCCAGTGTGGGTGGGATATTCTCCAGACGTCTTCTCATAGCGCTGCCAGTGTGGGTGGGATATTCTCCAGACGTCTCCTCATAGCGCTGCCAGTGTGGGTGGGATATTCTCCAGGCGTCTTCTCATAGCGCTGCCAGTGTGGGTGGGATATTCTCCAGACGTCTTCTCATAGCGCTGCCAGTGTGGGTGGGATATTCTCCAGGCGTCTTCCCACAGCGCTGCCAGTGTGGGTGGGATATTCAACAGACGTCTTCTCATAGCGCTGCCAGTGTGGGTGGGATATTCTCCAGACGTCTTCTCATAGCGCTGCCAGTGTGAGTGGGATATTCTCCAGACGTCTTCTCATAGCGCTGCCAGTGTGGGTGGGATATTCTCCAGGCTTCTTCTCACAGCGCTGCCAGTGTGGGTGGGATATTCAACAGACGTCTTCTCATAGCGCTGCCAGTGTGGGTGGGATATTCTCCAGGCGTCTTCTCATAGCGCTGCCAGTGTGGGTGGGATATTCTCCAGACGTCTTCTCATAGCGCCGCCAGTGTGGGTGGGATATTCTCCAGGCGTCTTCTCATAGCGCTGCCAGTGTGAGTGGGATATTCTCCTGGCGTCTTCTCATAGCGCTGCCAGTGTGGGTGGGATATTCTCCAGGCGTCTTATCATAGCGCTGCCAGTGTGGGTGGGATATTCTCCAGGCGTCTTCTCAACGCTGCCAGTATGGGTGGGATATTCTCCAGACGTCTTCTCATAGCGCTGCCAGTGTGAGTGGGATATTCTCCAGACGTCTTCTCATAGCGCTGCCAGTGTGGGTGGGATATTCTCCAGACGTCTCCTCATAGCGCTGCCAGTGTGGGTGGGATATTCTCCAGACGTCTCCTCATAGCGCTGCCAGTGTGGGTGGGATATTCTCCAGGCGTCTTCTCATAGCGCTGCCAGTGTGGGTGGGATATTCTCCAGACGTCTCCTCATAGCGCTGCCAGTGTGGGTGGGATATTCTCCAGGCGTCTCCTCATAGCGCTGCCAGTGTGGGTGGGATATTCAACAGACGTCTGGTTACAGCGCTGCCAGTGTGGGTGGAACATTCTCCAGACGTCTCCTCATAGCGCTGCCAGTGTGGGTGGGATATTCTCCAGACGTCTTCTCATAGCGCTGCCAGTGTGGTTGGGATATTCTCCAGGCGTCTTCTTACAGCGCTGCCAGTGTGGGTGGGATATTCTCCAGACGTCTCCTCATAGCGCTGCCAGTGTGGGTGGGATATTCTCCAGGCGTCTTCTCATAGCGCTGCCAGTGTGGGTGGGATATTCAACAGACGTCTTCTTACAGCGCTGCCAGTGTGGGTGGGATATTCTCCAGGCGTCTCCTCAACGCTGCCAGTGTGGGTGGGATATTCTCCAGACGTCTTCTCATAGCGCTGCCAGTGTGGGTGGGATATTCTCCAGACGTCTTCTCATAGCGCTGCCAGTGTGGGTGGGATATTCAACATACGTCTTCTCATAGCGCTGCCAGTGTGGGTGGGTTATTCTCCAGACGTCTTCTCAACGCTGCCAGTGTGGGTGGGATATTCTCCAGGCGTCTTTTCATAACGCTGCCAGTGTGGGTGGGATATTCTCCAGACGTCTTCTTATAGCGCTGCCAGTGTGGGTGGGATATTCTCCAGGCGTCTTCTCATAGCGCTGCCAGTGTGGGTGGGATATTCTCCAGGCGTCTCCTCATAGCGCTGCCAGTGTGGGTGGGATATTCTCCAGACGTCTTCTCATAGCGCTGCCAGTGTGGGTGGGATATTCTCCAGGCGTCTTCTCATAGCGCTGCCAGTGTGGGTGGGATATTCTCCAGACGTCTTCTCATAGCGCTGCCAGTGTGGGTGGGATATTCTCCAGGCGTCTTCTCATAGCGCTGCCAGTGTGGGTGGGATATTCTCCAGACGTCTTCTCATAGCGCTGCCAGTGTGGTTGGGATATTCTCCAGACGTCTTCTCATAGCGCTGCCAGTGTGGGTGGGATATTCAACAGACGTCTTCTCTCAGCGCTGCCAGTGTGGGTGGGATATTTTCCAGACGTCTTCTCATAGCGCTGCCAGTGTGGATGGGATATTCAACAGACGCCTTCTCATAGCGCTGCCAGTGTGGGTGGGATATTCTCCAGGTGTCTTCTCATAGCGCTGCCAGTGTGGGTGGGATATTCAACAGACGTCTTCTCATAGCGCTGCCAGTGTGGGTGAGATATTCAACAGACGTCTTCTCATAGCGCTGCCAGTGTGGGTGGGATATTCTCCAGACGTCTTCTCATAGCGCTGCCAGTGTGGGTGGGATATTCTCCAGACGTCTTCTCATAGCGCTGCCAGTGTGGGTGAGATATTCTCCAGACGTCTCCTCATAGCGCTGCCAGTGTGGGTGGGATATTCTCCAGACGTCTCCTCATAGCGCTGCCAGTGTGGGTGGGATATTCTCCAGGCGTCTTCTCATAGCGCTGCCAGTGTGGGTGGGATATTCTCCAGACGTCTTCTCATAGCGCTGCCAGTGTGGGTGGGATATTCAACAGACGTCTCCTCATAGCGCTGCCAGTGTGGGTGGGATATTCTCCAGACGTCTTCTCATAGCGCTGCCAGTGTGGGTGGGATATTTAACAGACGTCTCCTCATAGCGCTGCCAGTGTGGGTGGGATATTCTCCAGACGTCTTCTCATAGCGCTGCCAGTGTGGATGGGATATTCTCCAGACGTCTTCTCATAGCGCTGCCAGTGTGGGTGGGATATTCAACAGACGTCTCCTCATAGCGCTGCCAGTGTGGGTGGGATATTCAACAGACGTCTTCTCATAGCGCTGCCAGTGTGGGTGGGATATTCTCCAGGCGTTTTCTCATAGCGCTGCCAGTGTGGGTGGGATATTCTCCAGGTGTCTTCTCATAGCGCTGCCAGTGTGGGTGGGATATTTTCCAGACGTCTCCTCATAGCGCTGCCAGTGTGGGTGGGATATTCAACAGACGTCTTCTCATAGCGCTGCCAGTGTGGGTGGGATATTCTCCAGACGTCTTCTCATAGCGCTGCCAGTGTGGGTGGGATATTCTCCAGACGTCTTCTCATAGCACTGCCAGTGTGGGTGGGATATTCTCCAGACGTCTTCTCATAGCGCTGCCAGTGTGGGTGGGATATTCTCCAGGCGTCTTCTCATAGCGCTGCCAGTGTGGGTGGGATATTCTCCAGGCGTCTTCTCATAGCGCTGCCAGTGTGGGTGGGATATTCTCCAGACGTCTTCTCATAGCGCTGCCAGTGTGGGTGGGATATTCTCCAGGCGTCTTCTCATAGCGCTGCCAGTGTGGGTGGGATATTCAACAGACGTCTTCTCATAGCGCTGCCAGTGTGAGTGGGATATTCTCCAGACGTCTTCTCATAGCGCTGCCAGTGTGGGTGGGATATTCAACAGACGTCTTCTCACAGCGCTGCCAGTGTGGGTGGGATAATCTCCAGACGTCTTCTCATAGCGCTGCCAGTGTGGGTGGGATATTCTCCAGGCGTCTTCTCATAGCGCTGCCAGTGTGTGTGAGATATTCTCCAGACGTCTCCTCACAGCGCTGCCAGTGTGGGTGGGATATTCTCCAGGCGTCTTCTCATAGCGCTGCCAGTGTGGGTGGGATATTCAACAGACGTCTCCTCATAGCGCTGCCAGTGTGGATGGGATATTCTCCAGACGTCTTCTCACAGCGCTGCCAGTGTGGGTGGGATATTCTCCATGCGTCTTCTCATAGCGCTGCCAGTGTGGGTGGGATATTCTCCAGACGTCTTCTCATAGCGCTGCCAGTGTGGGTGGGATATTCTCCAGACGCCTTCTCATAGCGCTGCCAGTGTGGGTGGGATATTCTCCAGGCGTCTTCTCATAGCGCTGCCAGTGTGGGTGGGATATTCAACAGACGTCTTCTCATAGCGCTGCCAGTGTGGGGGGGATATTCTCCAGACGTCTTCTCATAGCGCTGCCAGTGTGGGTAAGATATTCTCCAGACGTCTCCTCATAGCGCTGCCAGTGTGTGTGAGATATTCTCCAGACGTCTTCTCATAGCGCTGCCAGTGTGGGTGGGATATTCTCCAGGCGTCTTCTCATAGCGCTGCCATTGTGGGTGGGATATTCTCCAGGCCTCTTCTCATAGCGCTGCCAGTGTGGGTGGGATATTCTTCAGGCGTCTTCTCATAGCGCTGCCAGTGTGGGTGGGATATTCTCCAGGCGTCTTCTCATAGCGCTGCCAGTGTGGGTGGGATATTCAACAGACGTCTTCTCATAGCGCTGCCAGTGTGGGTGGGATATTCTCCAGGCGTCTTCTCATAGCGCTGCCAGTGTGGGTGGGATATTCTCCAGGCGTCTTCTCATAGCGCTGCCAGTGTGTGTGGGATATTCTCCAGACGTCTTCTCATAGCGCTTTCAGTGTGGTTGGGATATTCTCCAGACGTCTTCTCATAGTGCTGCCAGTGTGGGTGGGATATTCTCCAGGCGTCTTCTCATAGCGCTGCCAGTATGGGTGGGATATTCTCCAGGCGTCTTCTCATAGCGCTGCCAGTGTGGGTGGGATATTCTCCAGGCGTCTTCTCATAGCGCTGCCAGTGTGGGTGGGATATTCTCCAGACGTCTTCTAATAGCGCTGCCAGTGTGGGTGGGATATTCTCCAGGCTTCTTCTCATAGCGCTGCCAGTGTGGGTGGGATATTCTCCAGGCGTCTCCTCATAGCGCTGCCAGTGTGGGTGGGATATTCTCCAGGCGTCTTCTCATAGCGCTGCCAGTGTGGGTTGGATATTCTCCAGACGTCTTCTCATAGCGCTGCCAGTGTGGGTGGGATATTCTCCAGACGTCTCCTCATAGCGCTGCCAGTGTGGGTGGGATATTCTCCAGACGTCTTCCTATAGCGCTGCCAGTGTGGGTGGGATATTCTCTAGACGTCTCCTCATAGCGCTGCCAGTGTGGGTGGGAAATTCTCCAGACGTCACCTCATAGCGCTGCCAGTGTGGGTGGGATATTCTCCAGACGTCTTCCTATAGCGCTGCCAGTGTGGGTGGGATATTCTCCAGACGTCTTCTCATAGCGCCGCCAGTGAGGGTGGGATATTCTCCAGGCGTCTCTTCTTAGCGCTGCCAGTGTGGGTGGGATATTCTCCAGACGTCTTCTCATAGCGCTGCCAGTGAGGGTGGGATATTCTCCAGGCGTCTTCTCATAGCGCTGCCAGTGAGGGTGGGATATTCTCCAGGCGTCTTCTCATAGCGCTGCCAGTGTGGGTGGGATATTCTCCAGGCGTCTTCTCATAGCGCTGCCAGTGTGGGTGGGATATTATCCATGCGTCTTCTCTTAGCGCTGCCAGTGTGGGTGGGATATTCTCCAGACGTCTTCTCATAGCGCTGCCAGTGTGGGTGGGATATTCTCCAGGCGTCTTCTCATAGCGCTGCCAGTGTGGGTGGGATATTCTCCAGGCGTCTTCTCATAGCGCTGCCAGTGTGGGTGGGATATTCTCCAGACGTCTTCTCATAGCGCTGCCAGTGTGGGTGGGATATTCACCAGGCGTCTTCTCACAGCGCTGCCAGTGTGGGTGGGATATTCTCCAGGCGTCTTCTCATAGCGCTGCCAGTGTGGGTGGGATATTCTCCAGACGTCTTCTCATAGCGCTACCAGTGAGGGTGGGATATTCTCCAGACGTCTTCTCATAGCGCTGCCAGTGTGGGTGGGATATTCAACAGACGTCTTCTCATAGCGCTGCCAGTGTGGGTGGGATATTCAACAGACGTCTTCTCATAGCGCTGCCAGTGTGGGTGGGATGTTCAACAGACGTCTCCTCATAGCGCTGCCAGTGCGGGTGGGATATTCTCCAGGCGTCTTCTCATAGCGCTGCCAGTGTGGGTGGGATATTCTCCAGGCGTCTTCTCATAGCGCTGCCAGTGTGGGTGGAATATTCTCCAGGCGTCTTCTCATAGCGCTGCCAGTGTGGGTGGGATATTCTCCAGACGTCTTCTCAACGCTGCCAGTGTGGGTGGGATAGTCTCCAGGCGTCTTCTCACAGCGCTGCCAGTGTGGGTGGGATATTCTCCAGGCGTCTTCTCATAGCGCTGCCAGTGTGGTTGGGATATTCTCCAGACGTCTTCTCATAGCGCTACCAGTGAGGGTGGGATATTCTCCAGACGTCTTCTCATAGCGCTGCCAGTGTGGGTGGGATATTCAACAGACGTCTTCTCATAGCGCTGCCAGTGTGGGTGGGATATTCAACAGACGTCATCTCATAGCGCTGCCAGTGTGGGTGGGATATTCTCCAGGCGTCTTCTCATAGCGCTGCCAGTGTGGGTGGGATATTCTCCAGACGTCTTCTCATAGCGCTGCCAGTGTGGGTGGGATATTCTCCAGGCGTCTTCTCACAGCTCTGCCAGTGTGGGTGGGATGTTCAACAGACGTCTCCTCATAGCGCTGCCAGTGTGGGTGGGATATTCTCCAGGCGTCTTCTCATAGCGCTGCCAGTGTGGGTGGGATATTCTCCAGGCGTCTTTTCTTAGCGCTGCCAGTGTGGGTGGGATATTCTCCAGACGTCTTCTCATAGCGCTGCCAGTTTGGGTGGGATATTCTCCAGACGTCTTCTCATATCGCTGCCAGTGTGGGTGGGATATTCTCCAGACGTCCACTCATAGCGCTGCCAGTGTGAGTGGGATATTCTCCAGACATCTTTTCTTAGCGCAGCCAGTGTGGGTGGGATATTCTCCAGACGTCTTCTCATAGCGCCGCCAGTGAGGGTTGGATATTCTCCAGACGTCTTCTCATAGCGCCGCCAGTGAGGGTGGGATATTCTCCAGGCGTCTCCTCTTAGCGCTGCCAGTGTGGGTGGGATATTCTCCAGACTTCTTCTCATAGCGCTGCCAGTGTGGGTGGGATATTCTCCAGACGTCTTCTCATAGCGCTGCCAGTGTGGGTGGGATATTCTCCAGGCGTCTTTTCTTAGCGCTGCCAGTGTGGGTGGGATATTCTCCAGGCGTCTTTTCTTAGCGCTGCCATTGTGGGTGGGATATTCTCCAGACGTCTTCTCATAGCGCTGCCAGTGTGGGTGGGATATTCAACAGACGTCTTCTCATTGCGCTGCCAGTGTGGGTGGGATATTGAACAGACGTCTCCTCATAGCGCTGCCAGTGTGGGTGGGATATTCTCCAGGCGTCTCCTCATAGCGCTGCCAGTGTGGGTGGGATATTCAACAGACGTCTTCTCATAGCGCTGCCAGTGTGGGTGGGATAATCTCCAGGCGTCTTCTCACAGCGCTGCCAGTGTGGGTGGGATGTTCAACAGACGTCCCCTCATAGCGCTGCCAGTGTGGGTGGGATATTCTCCATACGTCTCCTCATAGCGCTGCCAGTGTGGGTGGGATATTCAACAGACGTCTTCTCACAGCGCTGCCAGTGTGGTTGGGATATTCTCCAGACGTCTTCTCACAGCGCTGTCAGTGTGGATGGGATATTCTCCAGACGTATTCTCACAGCGCTGCCAGTGTGGGTGGGATATTCTCCAGGCGTCTTCTCATAGCGCTGCCAGTGTGGGTGGGATATTCTCCAGACATCTTCTCATAGCGCTGCCAGTGTGGGTGGGATATCCCCCAGGCGTCTTCTCTTAGCGCTGCCAGTGAGGGGGGGATATTCTCCAGACGTCTCCTCATAGCGCTGCCAGTGTGGGTGGGATATTCTCCAGACGTCTCCTCATAGCGCTGCCAGTGTGGGTGGGATATTCTCCAGACGTCTTCTCATAGCGCTGCCAGTGTGTGTGAGATATTCTCCAGACGTCTTCTCATAGCGCTGCCAGTGAGGGTGGGATATTCTCCAGAAGTCTTCTCACAGCGCTGCCAGTGAGGGTGGGATATTCTCCAGACGTCTTCTCATAGCGCTGCCAGTGAGGGTGGGATATTCTCCAGACGTCTTCTCATAGCGCTGCCAGTGTGTGTGAGATATTCTCCAGACTTCTTCTCATAACGCTACCAGTGAGGGTGGGATATTTTCCAGACGTCTTCTCATAGCGCTGCCAGTGAGGGTGGGATATTCTCCAGACGTCTTCTCACAGCGCTGCCAGTGAGGGTGGGATATTCTCCAGACGTCTTCTCATAGCGCTGCCAGTGAGGGTGGGATATTCTCCAGACGTCTTCTCATAGCGCTGCCAGTGTGTGTGAGATATTCTCCAGACGTCTTCTCATAGCGCTGCCAGTGTGTGTGAGATATTCTCCAGACGTCTTCTCATAGCGCTGCCAGTGAGGGTGGGATATTCTCCAGACGTCTCCTCATAGTGCTGCCAGTGTGGGTGGGATATTCAACAGACGTCTTCTCATAGCGCTGCCAGTGTGTGTGAGATATTCTCCAGACGTCTTCTCATAGCGCTGCCAGTGAGGGTGGGATATTCTCCAGACGTCTTCGCACAGCGCTGCCAGTGAGGGTGGGATATTCTCCAGACGTCTTCTCATAGCGCTGCCAGTGAGGGTGGGATATTCTCCAGACGTCTTCTCATAGCGCTGCCAGTGTGTGTGAGATATTCTCCCGACGTCTTCTCATAGCGCTGCCAGTGAGGGTGGGATATTCTCCAGACGTCTCCTCATAGCGCTGCCAGTGTGGGTGGGATATTCAACAGACGTCTCCTCATAGCGCTGCCAGTGTGGGTGGGATATTCTCCAGACGTCTTCTCATAGCGCTGCCAGTGTGGGTGGGATATTCAACAGACGTCTTCTCATAACGCTGCCAGTGTGGGTGGGTTATTCTCCAGGCGTCTTCTCATAGCGCTGCCAGTGTGGGTGGGATATTCTCCAGACGTCTTCTCATAGCGCTGCCAGTGTGGGTGGGATATTCAACAGACGTCTTCTCATAGCGCTGCCAGTGTGGGTGGGATATTCAACAGACGTCTTCTCATAGCGCTGCCAGTGTGGGTGGGATATTCTCCAGGCGTCTTCTCATATCGCTGCCAGTGTGGGTGGGATATTCTCCAGGCGTCTTCTTATAGCGCTGCCAGTGTGGGTGGGATATTCTCCAGACGTCTTCTCATAGCGCTGCCAGTGTGTGTGAGTTATTCTCCAGACGTCTTCTCATAGCGCTGCCAGTGTGGGTGGGATATTCTCCAGGCGTCTCCTCATAGCGCTGCCAGTGTGTGTGGGATATTCTCCAGACGTCTTCTCATAGCGCTGCCAGTGTGGGTGGGATATTCAACAGACATCTTCTCATAGCGCTGCCAGTGTGGGTGGGATATTCAACAGACGTCTTCTCATAGCGCTGCCAGTGTGGGTGGGATATTCAACAGACGTCTTCTCATAGCGCTGCCAGTGTGGGTGGGATATTCAACAGACGTCTTCTCATAGCGCTGCCAGTGTGGGTGGGATATTCAACAGACGTCTTCTCATAGCGCTGCCAGTGTGGGTGGGATATTCAACAGACGTCTCCTCATAGCGCTGCCAGTGTGGGTGGGATATTCAACAGACGTCTCCTCATAGCGCTGCCAGTGTGGGTGGGATATTCTCCAGACGTCTTCTCATAGCGCTGCCAGTGTGGGTGGGATATTCTCCAGACGTCTTCTCATAGCGCTGCCAGTGTGGGTGGGATATTCAACAGACGTCTCCTCATAGCGCTGCCAGTGTGGGTGGGATATTCTCCAGACGTCTTCTCATAGCGCTGCCAGTGTGGGTGGGATATTCAACAGACGTCTTCTCATAGCGCTGCCAGTGTGGGTGGGATATTCAACAGACGTCTCCTCATAGCGCTGCCAGTATGGGTGGGATATTCTCCAGACGTCTTCTCATAGCGCTGCCAGTGTGGGTGGGATATTCAACAGACGTCTTCTCATAGCGCTGCCAGTGTGGGTAGGATATTCTCCAGACGTCTTCTCATAGCGCTGCCAGTGTGGGTGGGATATTCTCCAGAGGTCTTCTCATAGCGCTGCCAGTGTTGGTGGGATATTCTCCAGACGTCTTCTCATAGCGCTGCCAGTGTGGGTGGGATATTCTCCAGGCGTCTTCTCATAGCGCTGCCAGTGTGGGTGGGATATTCAACAGACGTCTTCTCATAGCGCTGCCAGTGTGGGTGGGATATTCAACAGACGTCTTCTCATAGCGCTGCCAGTGTGGGTGGGATATTCTCTAGACATCTTCTCATAGCGCTGCCAGTGTGGGTGGGATATTCTCCAGACGTCTTCTCATAGCGCTGTCAGTTTGGGTGGGATATTCTCCAGACGTCTTCTTGTAGCGCTGCCAGTGTGGGTGGGATATGCTCCAGACGTCTTCTTGTCGCGCTGCCAGTGTGGGTGGGATATTCTCCAGACGTCTTCTTGTAGCGCTGCCAGTGTGGGTTGGATATTCTCCAGACGTCGACCCTGTTTTGTGAAGAGGTATTTTCTACACTCTTTAACAGTATCAATATGACATCTGCGATCGAATAGGTTAACTGTGAACTTCTCCAAGATGACCATTTGCTCTTCTGTTATCTCTGATGGTGCGCTTGATAGAGCGGATAATACGGGTGACATCATCACGTTGGCACCATGTGTCCAACAGGGACTTCTTCCCTCGTCTAGAGAAGGATGACACGGTATCGCATCCGCTGAATGCATGCCAAAATGGCATTGCTGAGCATCTTTCTATGCCTATGCTTAGTGCATAACTGTGGAAAGCCATGTACCCCCTGTGGTTTCCAGTGGCAAACTCGATCCACCTCCGTGTGATGATAGGCGTTCAACGCTATATTCACAACATCTGATTCCACAGTGCTGATCATCACATCCATGAGTCCACTCCTGCTCATATTATGAGCATGTAGGAGCAATCGACTGTCAGCTTCGTCGTGGTTACATGGATCTATTGTGTTGATATCAATAGTTGAATCGTTGGTGACAATGTGTTACACCTACACACAAGTGAGATTTTCTCACTGGGGATACATTGCACTAGCCTTCTTGATAAGAGCTGAAATAATTCATCATTATTCTCGTCAACTTCTAGAAAATCACTCCAGCTCTTAGGAATTGGCGTATTGGGAGAAACTTTTATTCGGTCACCAGTTCCTCGTTTTGCCCGTGTGTTAGCTTTTAGACTCTCTTTCCAGTATAGATCAAACACTAAATCGACACGTGTACTATTTTTGCCATACGAAGAGAGAATGTATCTGGGGAAACGGTATCACAATATTCATTGAAGGTCTTACATTGATTCGGAATTATTTTGTGGACTGCAGCAGCTCCGTTTATCACGACAGTTGTAGTTATTGGCATGAGCGTGGATGACGCGCCGTGAACTTCCAAACATTCCATCAAATCTGACTTCGTTCCTTTCCTGATATCATCAAATTCAGATAGAGATGGAGGATCCTGTCTCTTATTTTCGTGAGAAAAAAATGTATCAAGATCTCCTTTGCGTGTCTGGCATCCAATGAATAACCTCTGGAAAAGAGAGCAGTCTTCTTTCGCAGATTGAAGTTTTTCTTTAGTTTTACTTTTAACTGACTTTTTACCCCAAAACAATTGTGAATTGTTTCTTGGTATCATATTGTAAACAGACACCTTACATTCGACCAGTCTCTCCTGTATGAAGGAAACATACTGTTGCTGTCCAATTTTCTCGGCTGATTTTACCGAATCTTCAGCCACAGTATTCAAAACTCTCTTGCCTAACATGGAAACTAAGCCAGATTTTCCTTCAAACGGATTTCCATCGTTTTCAATTATGTTGACAACACTGATAATATCTTAGTTGAATCGCTTTTCAAATGCAGCTCAGTGTCTTCATGATGCTTCTCATCCTCATGCTATGTTCCTATTCCAGCAGTACTCTCGAACTGCATCAAAATTCTTGTTATTTCCGGCGAACAAATCATCCATTTAAGGAGAGCATGAGGAGAGTCAAAAAGTCCAATGAGCCCACCGCCTGGTTTTACTATCTTGTTATTCTGCTCATTCATCTGGTCTTCAGAAATGGATGAAAATGGCATTTGATTCCTTCGTGACGTGAAGTTTCCGTTCTCAAATTCCGTCCATATCTGTGGCCTGTGGGTGCTTTAGAGATAACTCTTCCAATGTTTGAATAAAAACTGGAAACCATCGTGAATAGTGTGTGTGATCCAACGCAAACATCCATGGGCAAATCTGTGATAATGCATCAATGTACATCAGAATGTTTGCGTTTCGAAGGCTCTTAACAAGCATGAGCATCAATGACTCCAAGACCATTGCTGTATACCAGTCATGAAAAAGCACCGATTCGTTACATTTGATTCGAATCCAGTCTCGACATGAAAACGATGTTTCACTCTCATTTTTTTCAGATTCCCAAGCTCTTCGTAAGAAAGTACGTAATGCTGCCAAGCTCACTTGTTGTGCGTACCTTGATTTCTTGACATGTTTTCCACTCAGAATCATGCCACCTCTATCCCCGTTGTAACACCCGCGGAAATCATCATCTCTATCCGACCGCTTTCTTCTAACCAGTTACCGATGACATTCGGCATTGCCATTTCGACGTGCAATCCTCCCATCATCACAATAAACTTATCTTCTCCATACACTTGAGGAAGTTACCATTGCACCTGTTTCATAAGGGCATGCTAGATTTCTAACAATATTGTCATAAATTTACAGTATTTTCCAGAAATTGGAAAATAAGTATTGGATACATTGTTGGTAATGCAATTGTTGGTATATGATTCCTTCTCGTTTATTTCGTTTGTTGTTGAATAATGCAGTTCAAATTCTCACGACGTGTACCTTATGTTTATATAATGATCCTAATATTGGACAACGCATTTTTACTGATTGAGTTGTGCAATAATTTGACATTGATTATTTTCCAAGTTGATTATTGGAATCAGGGATCTGAAAAAAGGCGCTTCCTGATTTTATATGATTCTCTTATCATTTTGTGTTATTTCACGAGTATTGACCATTGAAAACTCACCTCAATAAATTGAATTCTTGATGAATATACAGAGTGTCATTTTAGATTTCGTTAACGAGTGAAATCATGCGATTTGATACGTCACATGATGTGTTTCATCGATGTTTTGAATTACCGTACTTTTCCCCATTTTCCAATAATCAATATATCCGATCAATTATCATGATATTAGCATGAATTTAGAAGATTTTGACCCTGAGGAATCTCACGTTACGTTTTATTCGAAAAGTTTCGATTTAATGTCTATTTATCAAAATTGTATCGATTTATAGGAATATCCGATTGATTGATTGATTATAACTGAGGGTTGATCGATTGAATTTTCTGACCATTTTCAAATCATTTCAATTGAAAATAGCTTCAGTTTGATACCATACACGATGCATTTGATGCAACTTTGTGACCTTCAGATTCAATAAAATCAATACATTGGTTTAAATCCATAACTCTGAAAGTTCTCGGAAATCGGCTTGGGGCCATTAATTTTGAACGTATCGTTGTCAAATCAGTGAGAATATCAAGTTTCATGTTGGTATCACGATTTGCACTATAGTTGTGATTATGAAGAGAACTTGAACCCACTACAAGAGCAAGGCAGCAATAAGAAGACATGACTATAACAATTCCCTGAGTAAAAACACTCAATGGAAACTGGCCATCATATACATTTCAGAAAGACAAGAACAATAGCAAGGGTTGAGCACATCATCCCACGAATTATCAGAGAAGCGATAGAAATAGAAATTACTCCAAATATGAGCAATATGAACGATAGTGTGAGATGACACGAGAGTTGGAAAACGGTATTGGGTCGGCAAGAACATAGGGAGGAAAGGAGAAATCAGGGAGAAGTTCAAGAGAACGCAACGAGAGGAAAAAATAAGGACGTCACACTCAAGAATCGAGCTACAAATGAAATGTCAGAGGGAGAAACGGGACCGAGAATAACAAGCAAATCGGGAAAAAAGGGCAAGCTAATTAACATATGAGTGTTTTGTTAAAGATCTAGACTGAAACAAGAAGAGAAAGACACACATACAGCAAGCTTATAGTTTTTGGATTCTTACATGGATATCAAGAGTGATCATAGAATCTAATTATGAAAAATGTTTTATATTGTTATTGTTGTTATATAGATATTTTTATTTACTGTTCATATTAGGATAATGTTTTCTTTGATAATGACGTGTACAAATCACGTTGAAACGTTATAAGGATAAAATGTAATACATAGATAACACAAGTGTGTCCGAAAACATCACCATTAATAATATATATATATATATATATATATATATATATATATATATATATATATATATATATATATATATATATATATATATATATATATACATATATATATATATATATATATATATATATATATATATATATATATATATATATTTATATATATATATATATATATATATATATATATATATATATATATATATATACATATATATATATATATACATATATACACACATATATAAATATATATATATATATATATATATATATATATATATATATATATATATATATATATATATATATATATATATAAATATTCATATATATATATATATATTTATATATACATTGATATACATATATATATATGAATATATATATATATATATATATATATATATATATATATATATATATATATATATATATATATATATATATATATATATGAATATTCGAATGAATATATATATATATATATATATATATATATATATTTGTAAATATATATATATATATACTATATATATATATATATATATATATATATTTATATATACATACATATATGAATATTCATACATATATACATATATATATATATATATATATATATATATATATATATATATATATATATATATATATATAAATATATATATTTATATATATATATATATATATATATATATATATATATATATATATATATATATATATTTATATATATATATATATATATATATATTTATATAAATATATTTAAATATAAATCATATACATATATATATAAATATATATATATATATATATATATATATATATATATATATATATATATATATATATATATATATATATATATATATATATATATATGATATACGAATATATATATATATATATATATATATATATATATATATATATATATATATATATATATATTTATATATACATACATATATGAATATTTATATATATATATATATATATATATATATATATATATATATATATATATATATATGTAAATATTCATATATGTATATTTATACATATATATATATATATATACATATACACATCTTCCATGAATACAGATGTCCACATCCAGAAGATGAAACCATAATATTTTGTTAGTGATAATTTGAGCAAATTAGTAAATACTTGTAAGAATGAAAGACACGAGGGGGTGGAGGGACTGCCCGGGGGCTGATCAGGGAAGATGAATCGAGGAATAACGGAGAGAAGGAGGTTGACTGATCGGTCCCTAGCACATCGGCGCAACTCCCACAGGTCCCCAGACAATTTGCTGCCCATCAGACATCGCTTTCACATCAAAAGCCAC
>OZ023336.1:10208527-10261027 GCA_964007535.1 Brachyptera risi | reverse complement strand
TATCATGCATTCATTTTTTTCACCGGGTGAAACCGTCAGCGTGATCATTTCGGCATCCATTTTCCAATTTTAAAATGAATAATCAGGTGTAGATCATCAGAAAGATTCTATTATTTGAATCTGTTGAATTCAGGAATTTGAAAAGTTTGTCAATAATTTTTTTTTTCATCTTTATTATTTTGAGAGGGGAGGAAATCTTTTTTTGTGTGGAGGGGAAATCTTGCATGATACCCCCGTGGGTTTGATCGCGGGGAGTGTCGTATTCTTACCGACTGAAACCCCTCCTTCTTGGGTGACAAAGAAGGGAGGTCATTTCATCACCCTTAAGATATTTAAAATTTCCAGTTGCTAGATATTATCAATCAAGTTTGCTGCTCTCAAGAAACAGAAAAGCTCATCAATATAATAGAATAATAATGGAAATAGAATAACTATTAAAATATAATTATATATATATATATATATATATATATATATATATATATATATATATATATATATATATGTATGTTTATATATATATATATATATATATATATATATATATATATATATATATATATATTTATATATATATACATATGTATATATATATATATATATATATATATATATATATATATATATATATATATATATATATATATATATATATATATATATATATGTATATATATATATATATATATATATATATATATTTATATATATATATATATATATATATATATATATATATATATATATATATATGTATATATGTATATATATATATGAATATATATATATATATATATATATATATATATATATGAATATATATATACATATATACATATATATATATATATATATATATATATATATATATATATATATATATATATATATATATATATATATATGTATATATATATATATATATATATATATATATATATATATATATATATATATATATATATATATATATATATATATATATATATATATATATGTGTGTGTGTGTGTGTGTGTGTGTGTGTGTTTCTCGAAGGCTTTCATGGAGTCGATCCATGTTATTTATTTTCTAGGATCTCTATAATATTGTAATAATTCTCATATATTCTGTTACATGGTTGATTCTGTCTTTATTTTATTCCATCATTTTTCAGACCTTTTTTGTCTTTGTGTACTTTGTAATGTATTAATCTCATAGGCTTCTATCTTTCCTCATTGAACAATGTAACCTTATTCTTCTGCTTCCATTTTCCCTTTTTTTATATGGATTCGATCCGTCAACATCGTATTTTTTATTATCATCGATCATTATTATCGATTTTGTCATTATTATATTGCAAATTTGTGTTTTTACCATCTTGATTATGAATTTGAAATGAAGTCGAAACGTTGAGATTGAACATTAACTAGGAAAACGCGTTGTGAGATGAGCTTAGAAGCATGGAAATCTAGAATGAAAAATAACTTGTCAGCTCAATTTACATTTACAAACCTTGACTTACTTCAAACGTTCAAAAACCTCACCTGCAACTTGTTGATATTTATAGTAACCTGCAACCTGTCGCATAAACACTTTGCAAAACCAATTGATCCAAATATTCAATAAAATGTACACGTTTATTGCGTTTTCTTCATTATTTCTCATTCGATTGTTGTCAAAATCTCTGAAAAGATGTATAATAGTATTTTTCATATTCTGTGAGAATTTGAGAGCTTTTGAAAAATTCTTGTTTTTCAAGTATTTTTCCTCCGGGTTATTCTTACGAGGATTTTCCAAACTTTCCGATTATTTTCCGGAGAAACCTTCTGACCGATTACTCTGAATAACAATCCCAACCTATTCTGGTATGACACCAACGTTCAGAAAAAGTTTCAAGTTGATTGATACATTTCTCTGACCTGTATGCCGCGTACATACTTACAAAAAAAAAAAAACATACATAAAAACGAAGCCCATTTTTTTCAGGGTGTGAAATGGAAAGCTTCGCTACGCTCATCTAATTCACAAGGATTCCGCAAATCTTTCCAACATACATATTATATATTCACAGTATAAAGATATATGGGCCTATATAATTCATACTTGGAATACTTCTGGGATATCTACGAACCATACAGTCTTCTAGTACTCTCAAAACCTAATCCGTCTCTCAAAAATTGATATCATAACATGATTGGATTGGTCTCTTCTCTGTCGCCCGTACTGACCCCTCCGTCTCTCGTATATATCTTCCAGTGGAATCTAATTTATCCTCTTTTAGATTTGGCCAGCTTTCCTAGTTCATCACTCGAGGGGTTTTCATCTCAATTTCTTGCCACCGCTTTGCTGTCGCATCATGTCTCTTTCATTGCCCCTAACAAGATCATCTGTCCCACCGCGTTGCCGAGTCTAGTGTTGTTACAGTGGCGAACACGGCTGGACAGTGAAAACTGGTCACATTTCTTTATGGCAGCCTCTATTCATCGGGCCGCCCTCGGTAGCTCGGTTAGCTGAGGCACCACTTCAGAAACTGAAGCCACCGTTGGGCGTGGGTTTGAATCCCGCATAAGGCATGTTTTTTAAGCGCCCTTTCACTTATCATCACTTCATAGTTTCATAATCACCTGCTTATTCGTACCCCCGTATGACCTACCTGTTGTTGGGGTCGTCCAGCTAGCAATAATCAATCAATCTGTTCATCGGACCGTCTTTTCCACTATACATAAAGTCTTCCACATCTGTGGGTGTGTCAGTGTGTTCAAGAGTTTAAGCGTTAGTAACCCGGTGATGGGGGAGGGTTGGAGGGCTGACGCAGATCGGCTGGTAGATGGGAGGGGTTGGGAAGGGGGAGAGGAGAGAAAGGGGAGGGGTGGAGGGGAAAGAGGAATTGTGGCCATTTCTTGCAGTGATAGTGCGTCATTGCGTCAACACGGCAGACTGGCTGGCGACGTGTAAAAATGATCACACGTAGAAGTGCAGGACAATAGTGACTTGAAATGTTCATGTTGGAAGCATGAGGGGTCTGGCTTGTTGTACATAGCGTCTTCCAGATCTGTCTGTCTGAAAGTGCGTTCGTAGTGCGTGTGCGCGCGCACCCCGGCACGGGTCGGCGATGAGCAGAGTGGAAGGAGAGGAGGGGGAGGGCAACTGTGTAGGTTGGAACTGCGTGCTTGCTGTAACCAGAGTATCATTCAACACGGGAAACTGGCGATTTGTAGAAATTATGAAGCGTAAGTAGGCAGTGGTGTTGACCCTCATGTTTCAAACATGAGGGGTCAGGTTAGTTTATTTTCATTGGGCACTATACTGATGACTGCAAGCTATTGGCGTCGATAAGATGATGGGATGGTGAGATGAAAGGTTTTCCATTATGTGTTTTTGGATAGTGGGAAAGAGTCGATTGTGGCCTGTTATTGAGGAACTATCCCAGTATTGACCTGAACGACAGAGAGAAACCACGAAATATCCTGTCAGGATAGCAGAGAGTCGAACCCCAGTTTCCTAAATGATGATTCAGGTCACTAGCCACTCGACCATTCGTCTTAGTATCGATCTGGTCCCACTTGCGGACGTTGTTGTTTTGCCGCGCACTTTTGCTAAGCCAAATCCACTCAATATAACTAATTGATGAGCGTAGCGAAGTCTCCATCCCACTCTTATAGGGCTTTGTCTGTGTGTTTTTTTTTTTTTTTGTAAGCACTCCACAAGTCGCAAGGGTTGACTGATGAACATGAAACTTTTTTGTACACGCAAACTTATCCAACTTAGAACTGTATAGTTTTTGGAGAAAATCAGTCGGACCGATTTTGAGAAAAATCATCTCAAAGTTTCTAAAAACCCCATAAGATTTGGCTGGGCGGAAAATGTTGAGAAATAAAATCTTTCCGAATGGGATGAAATTTTCTCTAAATGTGTATACCTAGATTTTACACATTTTCACGATTTTGTGAGCAATTCTGATCAGCCATTTCGAAGAAAAAAAATAAAATAACTGATAATATTCACAAAATATATCATAAAAATTGTGACAGAATTAAATTGTCAAGATTCACTGCTTTCTAGATTCAAGAGTTGCCCAACAATTAAGTATTTTTTATATGTGTCAAGGTGTGTAGAATACCAGAGTCAATAAAGTGGCAAGAGTAGAACTACTTGAACGACTTTTATAGCTTATTCAGATATCAAGGTGTGTAGAATACCAGAGTCGATAAAGTAGCAAGGGTAGAACTACTTCAAGGACTTTTATACCTTATTCAGATATCTCGCTCATCTTACAACGCATATTTCGCGTTTGACTAGTTTATTCAACCTAACATAACCCGCGATAACTCAAACTAACCAACCTGGTCAAACAAACGTTCTAAACAGATTTAATTCAAACTAAAACCAATCTTAAATCCACTTCCGTTCCGACGACTTGGCACTTCGTTCTTCTTTTATAATTCTAAGACAGAGGGGTTATTTCGTTTTTTTTTCTTCCCTATTATTCAACAATAAATCATTAGAGGTATAGTTGTATTCACGAGAGATGACGGGGCGCGAACCACTCGTGCGAGCGAGGTATAGGATAGGGGAGACCAGGGTTCTGAATCTCACATATAGATACATGGAGAGTGATTACAGCTGTTTGCAGTGTATAGCTGAGCCATCGGCACCGTAAATAGTGCTTCACCACAGCACACAGAGTTCGGTAGTGCAGTATTCGACTGTGATAGGTGGAGAGATTGTTGAACCCAGCCAATTGGCAGTTTTTATTTATTTATATATCAATTTAAATATTAGAACATGGTACAAATATGGGAAATATCAGAACCTAAAACTGGATATAGGAATGAGTGGACAGGAATATAATCAAATGAGACAGGAAAAAATACAGAAAAAAGAAGGAAATATTTGAGAAACAAGTTGAAAGATAAAAAGACAATTATTACAACAATTGCTTCAAAATAAGAACATTTTTTTGTTTTCTATAATTTTCTTCCTGCCACTTTCAGTTTTTTCAAGTTTGCAAGTTTTTTTCATTATTTCTCATCGCATATCCAGGTTGAATCTGTTCGTTGAAGAAGGAAGAAGATAATCTGGTCACCGTGTAATATAACTGGCTTTTCATACACTCAAGAAGGTAAATTTTGAAACATTTCGAAACAAATTTTGTACAAAAAAAGGTATCAAAAAAAGTTAGTTTTAAAACACACACTCATAGTTTCATCGCCATTTTTCATTTTGCTATTCACAACGTGGGCTTATATAACAACATGTCCGACTTTATTTTTTCTGGAATTTTTTATTTTAATTTTTATTCAATTTTTGGACTGAATTCAAATGTGTAGGCCTACTAATTATTCTGTAGATTTTTCCAAACCTAAGTGTTTACTTTCGATTAATTGGAATAATATATATTCAGAATAATAACTTTCCATCACATTCAATTCATCATACAATCTGAAGATTAGAAAACTGAAGTAAAAATACTAGAATTTTCCCATTTTCATGATGTAAACAGAATCATCTGATGCAAAACATTCATCTGTCAGTCAATTTCATCGATCTAAAAATTATCGTTGAACTAATCTTTTAAAATGTATAATTTTTATTCACAACAATTATTATTCTGATGCAGAAAAAAAATCAATTTATGTAAACACCAGTGCACAAATCTCTATAAAACTGTGATTGTTCTTCCAACTTTTAACAATCCAACTTCCATATTAGCCTTCCCCTTACTCTAAATCTTGAAATTGTCTCCCGAGAAAAAAAAATATATAACAGTTGAGTAAGTAAAGAGCAAGTACCATAAATTTCAACTGGAAAAATAATAATAATAACGATGATCATAATCTTCCCCACAGCTTCTTGATCTCGGATTTTATTACAAGGGTTGTTACATTTAGAGTAACACAGAGAATGGGGTTAGTAAAGAGGAGTGTGGAGCGGGAAGGGGATGGGTAACAATTTCCAGCAATAAGGGGTAGTTAATCTGAGCACTGACGCCACGAAATGTGGGTCGTTTTGGGGGGGGGGGTGTGGGGGAGGGTGATAAAACCATACTTAGTCAGATTTCGAGCTGACGCTGCAATCGAAAAATTGTCTCCTCCCCCCCCCTCCCCCCGCCCCCGATTCAAACCCTATAACTAAGTTTGATATCTGTTTATTGTTCAGTGCATGGAAATGCGCCATATCGAAATAAAGTTAAATACGTTTTGTTTAATTCCATTCGTTCGACTTAATGAGCTTGATGCTAATGGCTCGCGGTTCCAAGCGATTAATGCCCGTTTATCAATTAACTTGCTTCAATACTTGATGTGTTTTGTGTTGATTCAGTCCTAGTTTTAGTTGTTTAGAGAGAAATAGTGCGGTGAAACTTGTTTTTAGTGGGTAGGATTTTGGTGAATGAGTTTTGATTTTGTGTAGTGATTTTTTATAATTAGAATGGAAAATATGTGAAATTGCATGTGTTTTTGGTAATTCGATTTGCTGCAAGTTTTTGTCTTTTGAAAATGTCATAGCTTATTGATAACCGTACCTAATGTTATGCTCAGGTTACTCGGAATATATATTCAATCAGAACAAATCACAGCTAGAGAAAGTTTCTCTATCAAATGAATCAGATTGATTGATGTACTCTAATTGTGAGAACCCCCAGCACTCCAGTCACATCTTCCAATAATTAATAAGTTCATAAAGTGTTATTATCAGTAATTTGTTTGTCCAATAAGCAAGTATTTGTTACAAACAATTATCATGTTTCATAGTTCGAAACATTGTTTTTGTTCTTTAACGGAAAAGTAATCTTGAGTGAGACCTATTTCCAACATATAGAGGTATACCAATCATGGGTGGGATTGCGATTGAAAAAAACATTGAATTTAAAATACTTGTTACGCCATCGCTTGTTCACGGGACAGACGACTTCTGTCGGGCAAAACAGAGACGCAAGGGCTTGGTTGGCGGTAATGTCGTACACTTAATTGCTAGACATTTTCACATAACTCTTAGACCACCTGACGGCAACATATTCTCTTTAAATGTTCAGACTTCTCAATAGATATCCATCATTGTTCAGAATCAATCGCTGAATATTTTAATCCGATATCGAATCCAAGCCATATATCTTATCGAAGACAGTATCGAAATGACATTATACATATATTAACTGTGAAAAGATCACCCATATTCATCGCTATATATGTGATACTTATTAGTTGATCACTCATGAATGAATTAATATTAGAGTTTTAAGGCGCATCGACAGCGAGGTCATTTAGCGCCTGTCGAAATAAGTTGCAACAATAGGTGAAAAGTGTGATATAAAGGTGGAAGTGAAATTTAGATGATGACACCTCAATACATTAAACTAAGACTAAGACTAAACTATGTCTACAGTGTCTAAAGACGTTATACACTAATTTGTTAAAACCGAACATGTGTGTGCTGTAAAGGGTCACACCCATGGGACTAGGATGAGAACGTTTTATTACTTGTTCTCAGTTCAAACTCCCCCTCAAATAGGAGTGGAGGAACGACAAACCATAATAGATATATGGTGGAATATGGTTTGATTTAAAATATTCCTGATGTCTATCCCAAGAGATCGACATCAAGAATAAGTATCAAATGTCAAAAAGCAGTACATTGGTGAAAGATGATTGCACAAACAACGTCATCTTGAACGGACATGGAAATGTCCTAATTCGGGCAGTTTGAAAAATGATACTGGTAACAAGACGACTTTATCGTCTAACGCAGATCCACGAGCATGTCAAATGAAATCCAATAGCTTCGATAATCTTAGGAAGCTGAATATGGTATCTATCGATTTTGAATTATTCCCTAAAATCTTTGACATTGTGTCTTCCATTGATCACTCATTATTACCGAGACGTGTGGTGGAGTGATGAACACACTGAACCGTCGTTCGGGAGACCGGGGTTCGATTCCCGCCATGGTCGACCATCCTGACAGGGTTTTTTCGTGGTTTCCCTCTGTCGTTCAGGTTGATACTAGGATGGTTCATTGACAACAGGCCACGACCGACTCCTTCCCACCATTCGAAACACCAAATAGAATAACCTTTCATCTCATCATCCCACCATCTCATTCATCATCCACCGACGCCAATAGATCTCAGCCATCAGTATAGTGCGTCGTTAAAACCCAATAGATATTTAAAAAATCACTCATTAATCAATAGTATCCAAGAAAGACGATGGTTTCGAGCGACCGTCTTCCCATGCCATACCACTGGCGCGCGGATGTTTCGCACCTTCATGTTTTCACGGATACAAGAACAGAGGGCAAATAATTCCCATGAATGATCATGAACCATCAATTTGCAAGCTACGAAATTAATAAATACATCCTAAGATAGACATAATCATTGTCGATATGAGAGTCTTTTCTCTAATTAACATCGAAACTGAATGCATAATCAGTGTTCCTCAATTGAGGCCTTGGCTGAAAAGAAGTATCTTTCGGACAAGGCATCTTACCATCCCAACGAATAGTTCAAATACTCAACATACCATTTCACCGCACAGAAACATTTCAATCTTCGTTTGAATGAATGAATATTTCATCCATTGCACCGAAACTATATAACAAGGTTCCATCAACTTTACTCACAAGAAATTGGAACATCATGCATTTAAATCAAGAATAGAATCAAGCTTACTGGCAGATCAAAAGAGAAGTGAGACGTTCTTTTGTTCATCTTAGATATAAAATATCAATATCAATGTCACCAGAATGAAAGCTGGTGTTATACACTGAACATCGCCTTTTTGTATATTTATACTTGTATGCGAATAAAGAAGATTTATTCTTATTTGTATTTAACATTGAATGATTAATTCAATAGAATTATGAGATTAAATAATAAGCAAACGTGATGAGGTCAATGACTTCTTCATCTCAGTAAGTTCAGATGAATGTAATGTCTACAGGTAAAGGGGCACAATACTCAAATAAGAAATACTATTTTATGATCTACCCAATATTTTTGGGGTGACACCGATAGCGTGGTCATTTCATCACCTTTTTTTCTATTGATTCATTCAGTTTTTCAATCATCATTTCAATTTTCGAGACAGAAATCATATATAAAATTCCAACAATATTTTATCCAATAAATCGATTGAATTGAGGAATCTGAATAGTTCATCAATCTGTTTCGAGTCATCCAACAATATTTCATCTCAAAAGGTATCCATGGATGGACCGAGACGCGTGGCCGAGTATAGTAACACACTGAACCGTCATTCGGGAGACCGGGGTTCGATTCCCGCCATGGTCGACCATCCTGACAGGGGTGCATCGTGGTTTCTCTGTCGTTCATGTTGATACTGGGATGGTTCCTCATCAAAAGGCCACGACCGACTCCTTCTCACCATCCAAAAACACCTAATGAAATAACCTTTCATCTCATCATCCCATCATCTCATTCATCATCCACCGACGCCAATAGATCGTAGCCATCAGTACAGTGCGTCGTTAAAACCCAATATAAAACAACTGTGTCAGTTCAGTATCAGACAACTGTTGTCTGATAGTCGAGTATTTATCACGATCAATAAGAATGTGTTTCACAGCAAGGAGGTTGGATACTAATAGTATCTAGCCTCCTTGGTTCACAGTGAGAATTGCATCGCATATATCGCATCGAGATTTTGTTTCTCCATAATCAGTATAGATTCTGAACCATACTCTATTCATTAGATGAGCGTAGCGAAGCTTTCCATTTCACACCCTGAAAAAAAATGGGCTTCGTTTTTTTTTTTTTGTAATTATGTACGCGGCATACAGGTCAGAGAAATGTATCAATCAACTTGAAACTTTTTCTTAACGTTGGTGTCATACCAGAATAGGTTGCGATTGTTATTCAGAGGAATCGGTCGGAAAGTTTTTCCGGAAAATAATCGGAAAGTTTGGAAAATCCTCATAAGAATAACCCGGAGGAAAAATACTTGAAAAACAAGAATTTTTCAAAAGCTCTCAAATTCTCACAGAATATGAAAAAAACTATTATACACCTTTTCAGAGATTTTTACAACAATCGAATGAGAAATAATGAAGAAAACGCAATAAACGTGTACATTTTATTGAATATTTGGATCAATTGGTTTTGCAAAGTGTTTATGCGACAAGTTGCAGGTTACTATAAATATCAACAAGTTGCAGGTGAGGTTTTTGAACGTTTGAAGTAAGTCAAGGTTTGTAGATGTGAATTGAGCTGACAAGTTATTTTTCATTCTAGATTGCCATACTTCTAATCTCATCTCACAACGCGCATCCCGCGTTTTCCTAGTATTCAGAATGTTTTAAAATGTAACCGCAAAATAGTGTTGTATCTCTGTATGTATTCGTAGGAGCAAATATAGAATGATTTGAAGTTGAATTGATTGATTAATTCTATTGTAAATCTTCCATTTCGTTAGCAGTTACAATTTATCGGCGGAAGATCTAAGCAATGGCGTTACGACACAGCTATACGAGTGTCAGGTACCGTTCAACTGACTGGGTCTATTCGAGGCGAGGTCAGTGACCTGTTAGGCAATAAGTCCAACAGCTAACACGCGATGAGCACCATCGCTTACAGCCAGTATCATCAACACTTGATACCTTTCCATGGAGGAGAGGTAGGATCTTTCGGACGAAGACTATCTCGGCACCCCGAACAATACTTCAAATTAGATGAATCATTTGATGAATAATCAACCAGAGATAATTATTCAAGGGGTAGTTGACAATTAGAATATTTACATTAAGGAGAGAAAACATATTATTCAATTTTCGCATTATATCTCCTTATTGGATGAATGGAAGAATAATATATGTTTTTTATTGTTTTTTTATTGTTTCATATTCCTTCTTCTTCTCGGAATCCTACTGTTCTATTCTTCCATCTATTATATAAAATTGCTCATTTTGGTTTCACCATCACACCATTTCACTCGGAATAATTGGCGCTGACAGCGGAAGCATTCTATATATATATATATATATATATATATATATATATATATATATATATATATATATATATATATATATATATATATATATATACATATATATATATATATATATATATATATATATATATATATATATATATATATATATATATATATATATATATATATATATATATATATATATATATATGATTGAGCTAATATATATGAAGTAAAAAGTCTCAGATATCCATGCAATTAAGATATAAGATAATCGAATATTAAATTGTAAAAATATGATACATTTAGTCAATACACACACACACACACACCACAACACGTCTACAAACTGGCCAATAGGACATAAAGATAATAAATACGGTATAAACAATATATGTTTACTTGTATTTACTCTTCCTGTGAAGCATGAACCTTTTTTTTTGAAGAAGATTTTCCAATTCGTTTATTAATTGTGTCATATTTTATCCTATCTACCTTCGATTTCCGTACTTCCGCTTCTTTACAGTCAAGGTTAGCGAGTGAACAATCATCAATTACGAATATTTGTTCATAAATATTTCAAATATCTGAAAACTCACTCTCAGCAAGAATATTGTCAAATCGAAGACAGGTTTTTGTTCCCGTGCGATGTGAACTCCCAGGAAGCTGTGAACGCATGGCAGCTTGCATCACCTTGGCCGGGTCTTCAGATGCCTCCGGTAGCAATTATTGCAACACTTGCTTCAAATATAAAGGCACACGAAATGAGAACCGGATGCATTGTTGATGAAGACGTGCTCGTATATCTGTCAGGCGAAGATGGTGAGTACGAATGGGTATATATATAAATTGTATTATTATAAATATATAAATAACTTTAAATTAAATTACTGGGTGTAGGCCTACTAACTGATGATTAGTGAATTGAGTAATAATTAGTGGATTCACTTGTCATCACCCCAGGTTACGGTGTTTAGGTTTGAAAGCCAGGTAATACCAATTCCAGTTGGTACAAACAGATAGCGTGGGTAGCCATGTGATAACAATACTCGACTGCTAGTAATAACTACTCCCACGTAAAGGCAATTCCCGCACGCAAATAAGATGTGAATAAATGAATAAACAATACACAATTAATATATTAATCACTAATCAGTAGTAAATTATCAACTATTATCAATTATGAAATTATTGATAATAAAGAGCAATCATGAATCAGATAAATTTGCAAAATATTTTTATCAAAGTGGTGATGCGGTTTAAATGTATCAATGGTTTAATGAACTTGGCCTTTTCCTCTCTCGTTTGTATTTCTTCTCGTTGACACAACTTGGATGAATAGTTTCAGATGCTTGTTCATACTTGAATTCAGTTTTAATTGATATCGAATGACGTTGATTTGAATTTAGTATTAATTGTTTTTTCATGCCATTTCGAGATGTTGACATTTTGGTGTCTTCTCACACCTAATTCTGATCACAAATAGATTTGTTCTTTTCAATTTTTCTTATGCAACTTGCTTTTTATTCATTCAATTCGTTTATTCGATGTTTTTATGCTGTTGGTGTTCCGAATCCGTCTGATATTCTTCTGATTCCGTGCATTTTTTGAATCCCCTTGATTTTTTACATCCTGCTCATTCGCATGTCAGACCGATTATTCGTATATCACGTCAAGAGTGACGTATTTGTCGACTCAAAACTGATCGGGAACGCTAGCGATCGAGATCACGTGCGCGGAGAGAATAGAGTGAGTTCTCGATCAGGAACGTTAGCGTTCGAGATCACGTGCGCGGAGAGAATAGAGTGAGTTCTCGATCGGGAACGCTAGCGATCGAGATCACGTGCGCGTAGAGGATAGAGTTAGTTCTCGATCGGGAACGCTAGCGATCGAGATCACGTGCGCGTAGAGAATAGAGTGAGTTCTCGATCGGGAACGCTAGCGATCGAGATCACGTGCGCGTGGAGAATAGAGTTAGTTCTCGATCGGGAACGCTAGCGATCGAGATCACGTGCGCGTAGAGAATAGAGTGAGTTCTCGATCGGGAACGCTAGCGATCGAGATCACGTGCGCGTGGAGAATAGAGTTAGTTCTCGATCGGGAACGCTAGCGATCGAGATCACGTGCGCGGAGAGAATAGAGTGAGTTCTCGATCGGGAACGCTAGCGATCGAGATCACGTGCGCGTAGAGAATAGAGTGAGTTCTCGATCGGGAACGCTAGCGATCGAGATCACGTGCGCGTGGAGAATAGAGTTAGTTCTCGATCGGGAACGCTAGCGATCGAGATCACGTGCGCGTAGAGAATAGAGTGAGTTCTCGATCGGGAACGTTAGCGTTCGAGATCACGTGCGCGGAGAGAATAGAGTGAGTTCTCGATCGGGAACGCTAGCGATCGAGATCACGTGCGCGTAGAGAATAGAGTTAGTTCTCGATCGGGAACGCTAGCGATCGAGATCACGTGCGCGTAGAGAATAGAGTGAGTTCTCGATCGGGAACGCTAGCGATCGAGATCACGTGCGCGTAGAGAATAGAGTGAGTTCTCGATCGGGAACGCTAGCGATCGAGATCACGTGCGCGTAGAGAATAGAGTGAGTTCTCGATCGGGAACGCTAGCGATCGAGATCACGTGCGCGTAGAGAATAGAGTTAGTTCTCGATCGGGAACGCTAGCGATCGAGATCACGTGCGCGTAGAGAATAGAGTGAGTTCTCGATCGGGAACGCTAGCGATCGAGATCACGTGCGCGTAGAGAATAGAGTGAGTTCTCGATCAGGAACGCTAGCGATCGAGATCACGTGCGCGGAGAGAATAGAGTGAGTTCTCGATCGGGAACGCTAGCGATCGAGATCACGTGCGCGTAGAGAATAGAGTGAGTTCTCGATCGGGAACGCTAGCGATCGAGATCACGTGCGCGTAGAGAATAGAGTGAGTTCTCGATCAGGAACGCTAGCGATCGAGATCACGTGCGCGTAGAGAATAGAGTGAGTTCTCGATCGGGAACGCTAGCGATCGAGATCACGTGCGCGTAGAGAATGGAGTGAGTTCTCGATCGGGAACGCTAGCGATCGAGATCACGTGCGCGTAGAGAATAGAGTTAGTTCTCGATCGGGAACGTTAGCGATCGAGATCACGTGCGCGTAGAGAATAGAGTGAGTTCTCGATCGGGAACGCTAGCGATCGAGATCACGTGCGCGTAGAGAATAGAGTGAGTTCTCGATCGGGAACGCTAGCGATCGAGATCACGTGCGCGTGGAGAATAGAGTGAGTTCTCGATCGGGAACGCTAGCGATCGAGATCACGTGCGCGTAGAGAATAGAGTTAGTTCTCGATCGGGAACGCTAGCGATCGAGATCACGTGCGCGTAGAGAATAGAGTTAGTTCTCGATCGGGAACGCTAGCGATCGAGATCACGTGCGCGTGGAGAATAGAGTTAGTTCTCGATCAGGAACGCTAGCGATCGAGATCACGTGCGCGGAGAGAATAGAGTGAGTTCTCGATCGGGAACGCTAGCGATCGAGATCACGTGCGCGTAGAGAATAGAGTTAGTTCTCGATCGGGAACGCTAGCGATCGAGATCACGTGCGCGTAGAGAATAGAGTTAGTTCTCGATCGGGAACGCTAGCGATCGAGATCACGTGCGCGTAGAGAATAGAGTGAGTTCTCGATCGGGAACGCTAGCGATCGAGATCACGTGCGCGTAGAGAATAGAGTTAGTTCTCGATCGGGAACGCTAGCGATCGAGATCACGTGCGCGTAGAGAATAGAGTTAGTTCTCGATCGGGAACGCTAGCGATCGAGATCACGTGCGCGTAGAGAATAGAGTGAGTTCTCGATCGGGAACGCTAGCGATCGAGATCACGTGCGCGTAGAGAATAGAGTGAGTTCTCGATCAGGAACGCTAGCGATCGAGATCACGTGCGCGTAGAGAATAGAGTGAGTTCTCGATCGGGAACGCTAGCGATCGAGATCACGTGCGCGTAGAGAATAGAGTTAGTTCTCGATCGGGAACGCTAGCGATCGAGATCACGTGCGCGTAGAGAATAGAGTGAGTTCTCGATCGGGAACGCTAGCGATCGAGATCACGTGCGCGTAGAGAATGGAGTGAGTTCTCGATCGGGAACGCTAGCGATCGAGATCACGTGCGCGTAGAGAATAGAGTTAGTTCTCGATCGGGAACGCTAGCGATCGAGATCACGTGCGCGTAGAGAATGGAGTGAGTTCTCGATCGGGAACGCTAGCGATCGAGATCACGTGCGCGGAGAGAATAGAGTGAGTTCTCGATCGGGAACGCTAGCGATCGAGATCACGTGCGCGTAGAGAATAGAGTGAGTTCTCGATCGGGAACGCTAGCGATCGAGATCACGTGCGCGTAGAGAATAGAGTTAGTTCTCGATCGGGAACGCTAGCGATCGAGATCACGTGCGCGTAGAGAATAGAGTGAGTTCTCGATCGGGAACGCTAGCGATCGAGATCACGTGCGCGTAGAGAATGGAGTGAGTTCTCGATCGGGAACGCTGGCGATCGAGATCACGTGCGCGTAGAGAATAGAGTTAGTTCTCGATCGGGAACGCTAGCGATCGAGATCACGTGCGCGTAGAGAATGGAGTGAGTTCTCGATCGGGAACGCTAGCGATCGAGATAACGTGCGCGTAGAGAATAGAGTGAGTTCTCGATCGGGAACGCTAGCTATCGAGATCACGTGCGCGTAGAGAATGGAGTGAGTTCTCGATCGGGAACGCTAGCGATCGAGATCACGTGCGCTTAGAGAATAGAGTTAGTTCTCGATCGGGAACGCTAGCGATCGAGATCACGTGCGCGTAGAGAATAGAGTGAGTTCTCGATCGGGAACGCTAGCGATCGAGATCACGTGCGCTTAGAGAATAGAGTTAGTTCTCGATCGGGAACGCTAGCGATCGAGATCACGTGCGCGTAGAGAATGGAGTGAGTTCTCGATCGGGAACGCTAGCGATCGAGATAACGTGCGCGTAGAGAATAGAGTGAGTTCTCGATCGGGAACGCTAGCGATCGAGATCACGTGCGCTTAGAGAATAGAGTTAGTTCTCGATCGGGAACGCTAGCGATCGAGATCACGTGCGCGTAGAGAATGGAGTGAGTTCTCGATCGGGAACGCTAGCGATCGAGATAACGTGCGCGTAGAGAATAGAGTTAGTTCTCGATCGGGAACGCTAGCGATCGAATCTCAATGAAGATAGAGAATCGCAGTGCTAGAGTTGAAATTACTTCAGAATAAGGTTACGGCAAATATATATTTTTTTATAATATGATAAAATTCTTCAATACTTTATATAATGACTCCATAAATATTGAGGTGTATGAGTGGATTTTGGGAGATTTTCGTCCCTAATGGATCAATAGGGTATTCTCAACTGACGTCACCGATTGTTGAAAGAGAGAGACAACCTTGTGCACCAGTTGGAATTGGCCAATCAGAATGTTTGGTAGTCCATCGGTTCGCTGTATTGCTATGGTAACGATTGTTTGTCGTTTGTTACGTGCTACAAGCCTATAGAAGACTGAAATATGCTTGGGAAGAATGTGATGGGAAAGTTGCCTGAATTGGTATCTACTTCCATAATTATGTAGAATGAAGAATGATCGAAATGATGATGGATAGTGAGATGATGGATTTGTGACTTAGTTTATGTAGAAAGCCCATGTTGATATTTCAATTTTAATTTTATTATTATCATTTTGATATTATTCAGAATTAAGACTTTGCCACCTGTGCATTGTGCATGCAGACTGTGAAGATAATGAACAATTGAATTGAATCGAGTGACTTTTTGTTTTGACAATCTTCGAAGTATTCGTGAATTGTTCAAGGCAGGTTACATGTTCAATATATTATATACACACATGATACTATGGAATGGCTGAATCCCTACCCCCTGGAAAGTCGTCACTCGTTCAAGTCGTCACTCAGAAAATCGGTTCTTATATATAATTAAATGTATTAATTACATCTCTACCCCTCGGAATGTCTGTTCCATGGAAACTCGTCCCCCGCTATTTGAATATACGAAAACAATTACTGAAACTGGGTTCTGTGGAAAGTCTTCCCCACCCAAGGTCGTCACCAATAATATTACATCTCTCGTTGCCGCGAGTGTTACGAGTGTTGCGCGAGTGTTTCAATAATTTTGTGAAGCAAATATATATATATGAACACGTGTATTTAGATTTCAGGCGGAAGTAATTATCTTTAGCAGTTTCAGAGATCCAGGTACCGAAAATCGAAAAACTCATATCTTGAAAAGACTGCATTTGAAAATATCAACACAAAAGTTAACCACACTGAAATATGGGAAGTGGGCCCACAAAGTGCTGGATGAAAAATAAACTTAATTGGAACCAATTCGAATAATTTGATTATTCTTCAAGCACCCAATTGATGACTCGCAGTCTCCACCGCCATGACGTCAGAAATCATACCGTCCAATCAACAGGGCTGTTAGAACTGTAGTCAAATGCGAATATCCAATCGGGGTATCTTCAAATGACTACAAATGATATTATCCAACTGGCCTACTGGTTAAGCCACGCCCATTTCGAGTCGTCAATTGATAGAACATTACACTATGAATGTGGGAAAAGAGGATTTTTTCAATATAGCTTTCAATATGTCTTCTTGAAATATAAACATATGAATGAATATATAAACATATAAACACATAAAAACATATGAACATATAAACATACGAACACATTCATATAAACAGCCGAATCACGAAAATTCAACTTGATTCATTTAAAATCCTCAATAATATTTTCCTTCCAGGAACTAAAAATAATCACCACAATATGTTTGATATTGGTGACGACATATTGCGGGCACTCTCTACCTCAACAACCCCCCACATACCACCGAGACCGTGTGAGTCCTGGGCTCGAAGCACGCCAATATGCCCACTATTGGGGAGCTGGGAATGAGATGCAGCGATATGCCCAGCATGTGGGTCCGGGCAACATATTCCAGCGATATGCCCAAGCCATGGGGGCCGGGTTTCCTGCTCCTTATTACGCCCACCACTTGGGCACCGGATATGATGCACAGAGGTATGCAGAACATCTGAAGTGAGTAGAGACCGAACGTACATTTGTGTATATATTTGAAAATTGAATACTTCTTTATAACTGACTACAACATCTTTGTTCCCCAATTGAGAGTAGGGATGACATCAATAACGTGGTAGAACGGCTTAAAAGGTCATCACTAAGGAAGGCAATGCATGTATATATATTTTTTTATTTTTTTTATTTATAAATAAAGACTCTGCCATATGACACAGAATGACAATAAAATAACATATTATATAATATTAGAACTATAAAATATCACAACACATAACTAAAAACATGTAGAATTGAAATAATTCAACGATTCTGAGATGTTTACCTGCGACTAGTGACCGTATGAGTGATTTCTCAAAATCAATTTTTTTTTTTTTTTTAATAACATCGAAACTTGATACAAAATCATTGTTTCCCAATTAAGGCTATGGATGAAAGATAGGATCGTTTGGACGGGGCATCACAAGGGCGATCTTACCACCCCATTTTGATTATTTAAAACTAATGATCTTCAACACCAGGACTGCGCTGCCTGTGACCATAATTTTTCGCCGTAGATAAAAGTATTTCAGTATAAACACACGAATGTTGATATCTTCCACTTTGAACTAAGTCTCTTGGGCAATGATCACTTCTTTCCCTTGACAGCAGATGTAAAATTGATCGTTATACAAAATGCACAAATTAAATTAGTGATAGACCTATAATGTTATAATTAGGCCTATCGCTCTACTAATTAAATCAATATTGAGCCTTTCAATGCGATTAAACATATCAAATCTATAAAATCCCACATAAACATAACTTTATTATCATGATTTAACTCATTTACACTCATTTCAATCATTCGACAAACGAACTAAAAATATTGTAGATCATTCAGCAAATACTAGATCCAAAATGTTAAATAACTTCAAAATTCCTCAATTAAACAATAAATACGGCGAAAGAAGTCTCGAGTATTCAGTACCAAAGATTTTTAATAAAATTCCATTCAATTTAAAGGCATTTAACAAAGTATAAAAATATCAAAACCGAAATTAAAATATGGTTACTCTTCAACTCCTAATTACAGTTAACTTCCTCCCCATATGTATTATTGGATGAGCGTAGCGAAGACTCAATTTCACTGTACTTGAAAAATCGAATGTGATTTTTTTTTTTTTTTTTTCGCGCTCTACAGGTCGAACAAACATTCAGATCATGATGAAACTTGGCACCCACATGAATCCCTATCTGACTTAATGTTGTATAGTTTTGAGGTGAGATCGGTTGAACCACTTCTGAGAAAACTCATTCCAAAGTTTTCAAAAATCCCGTTAGAATAACCCAGAGGAAAACATTCGTGAAAAATATTTCATCTGAGAGAATTCAAATTCTCAGGGAATTTCAATCCGATAATGATACACATTATTCCGAACTTTCACTCAAATCGGATCGGCCGTTTCGATTTAAAAAAATATATAATGCTATTTGTATCAATTATTCAAAGCTATTAAGATACCTATTAAATCAAAGCAACAAGTGTCACCACTTGATTGTAAACGATTAAAACAAAGCCTTCTTGATTATCATATAAATTATTAATGGAAAATAAGATGGCAGTGAAGTAATGGTTTGGATCTCAAGGTGTATATATATATATAATAACCAATCCAAAGATAAGTTGATATGTTCCAGCTCATCCATCAACGCGGAAACACATAACGCGTTTGCCTAATTGTTATGAAGAAGATGATATCATGAGTATTGGTTTGATTTAGTCTCAATTATATTATATATACTTGCATTATGCTTTTTGAGTGATGTAATTTCAGAACAAGGTGGAATCTTTTGGTTGAATGCTTTTTCTAGAAACTGTTTTTTCTTCCTCTGTTATGGCATCTTAAATACGCAAGTGTGAATTTTTCATTTTTGCACAAGCATTCTCTCAGTAATTCATTGTATGCTTACTTCTTTCTTCAATTGATTAACTTTGCACATGTCTCGTTTTCTTTCGTGATTTTAGGTTGTTTTTTCCCCTGCTTTTCAACTTATTTTTTGTGTGTTTTATAGAGTTATTTCATTTATGTTATCGCCACGGTCAAGCCCTTATAAGGCTTTGTGAATAAGCGATGTGAATTTGGTTATTGTAATGTTTCCAACTTTTGTTTTCCCAATAAAAAAAATTAAAAAACTCAATCTAAATCGACAAGAGAAATTGCAGAATACGATTATTCTTAGCTTGAATGTGTTACTTTCAGAGACGTGCATTACGGGGGTAGCGGTGAGCCCCTGATTCTGATCTACCCTTCTCAACAAGAGCCCATCATAGTCCATGAGGACACGGCCCCTCTGGAGGTTCACGGCCCACTCAGCCCACAACAACCGCCGCCACCTTTCCTCGAGGGTGGTCCAGTCAGGCTGTGGGTCAGTAGTCTGTTACTGGGCACTAGGACGACTAAGCCGTTGATGATGACGACGACTGTGTTGAAGACTAGCTATATCACTGTGACGCGTCCAACTGTCAAACTGTCGACTGTCAAATCCTCGAGTGTCGGTCATTTAACCACACGGATGTCAATTAAACCCACTGCTGTTATTTCTGCAAGTACAGTTACCAATAAATGTATTTGAAAACACTATCTTCATATGTGGTTTGTGTTGTTAAAAATAGTGATATATATATATATATATATATATATATATATATATATATATATATATATATATATATATAAATATATATATATACATATATATATATATGTATATATATATATATATATATATATATATATATATATATATATATATATATATATATAAATATATATATTTATATATATATATATATATATATATATATATATATATATATATCTATATATCTAAATATATATATATATATATATATATATATATATATATATATATATATAATTATATATATATATATATATATATATATATATATATATATATATATATATATATATATCACGTTCAATATAATTCGAAATCGAAACATTATTTACTTTTGAGAAATTGATAATTATTTCTTGAATATTAGAAACAAAATGACGGAAATTCCTTCACCTTTGATAGCAAAGCTGAGACTATAATAATGCATGATTCCTTGTCACTGACTTTCCAAATAAGCCATCTTTATTCATGTGCATTACTGGCTATGCGTGCCATAACAGTTATTCGTAGCTGACAAATAATGTTGCTCCTGGCCAATGTATGGCAACTGTATTCGTCGTCAACGCCCGCACCTGAAGGCAGCTGAGGAATTTTCAGGATAATTCTCAGTCACTTGGTTTAGTACCACTTCTAGGCTGAAGGTCAAGGTGCGGCTTCTCTCCAAATAGTTCTAATCTCAGTAAGTGTCGTAGTTGCACCTTTTCCATTTGGCATAATGGTGAAGTTTCATAATCACCTGCTCATTCGTACCCTCGTATAATCTAGCTGTTGGTGGGGTCGATAAGCGAACAATGATCATCAGAATGGTAAATTCCATCGTCATACTTGACAGATGCAATAATAAGATCATCAGGCTCAAAGTAATATTAATATCACTGTATTAGTATCTTTAGTAACCTTGAATAGAATATTCATCTTCCATTTGTATTGTGTTCCTGGATGTTTCTGATGGCCATCGTGATTTATTATGAATTGAAATATTATATCATGTGCTATTGATTAGGCTAACCTTTCATCCCAAGCCCATGAATTCCGAGATCAAACCAAACTCCGTTCAGAACAATAAAAATACAATCCTGCTATCATGAAAATAATGGGCGATTTCACGCAATTATTCTCATCTGCTCACACTACTTCCAACACCTCATCTGCACAGATTATCATGCATGGAAAACATTCAGGTTTTAAATGATGTTAAATCAAATCTATATAAAAATATCTTTATTCTGATAAAAACAAGTTTCACAATAAATTAAATATTATTAAATCAACAAAATAATTTGTTTACAAATAGAGTGATTTTAAAAACAGTCCCTCCTTTCTTATTCATACTCTAGCTCAGCCAACAATAACGGTGGAAGTAACAGTAGCTGTCGCATAGTAGAAAGTAGAGGTCATGGTAGAGGTCACCGTCGACTTTCCGAACATGCCCAGAAGAGCAGCAAAGTCAGGGTTGCGAGCGTCGACCGGCGAGGGAAGAGCACTTGTCTCCGAGGGGTGGATCAATGCTGGTGTTTCTACCATCGCCATTTCCGGTTTCACTTCGGATTTCTCCTCTGACATCGACATCATCGCCATCTCGGGCTTGGCTTCGAATTTCTCCTCGAGTTTGACCGGCATTGGTTCCTCAATGGCGGCTACCTCGGTGGTCATGGCGGGAATCTCCATCACTTTAGTGGGGGCCAATTCAGGGAGCTTGGCTGGCAGTGGGACTGCTTCTTGCATCATAGGGTCGATTTCTTTAGTTCTGGAGAAAAAATAACGGAATTTAGTGTCAGTTTTTAAATAAAAAGTGTATGGAATGATATTGACATATTTGAATTTTATTTTGCTACTTCAATGGCATGGTCAATTCATCACCGATATTGATTGTATTGAAATGTACCTTCAAAGTGTTACGAAAATATAAAGGAGAGATGCATTTTATTGTCCGATTGATCTTTATTTCTCATAGATTCAGCGCCATTCGGTTGATAACTTGAATTTGATTACATTATTTCAACTGGAGCTGTGGGCCTAATTTATTCACACCTTGAAGGAATCAGCAGGTAAAATCAAAGATGATTCAACCGGAGAACGGAATATTGATTCATCATTGCTTTCGATTTCATTCATGAAATTTCTACATTAATTATCAATAGTTTGCATTAAAAAAGGAAGACGAAACTACAAAATCGAATTAATCGGACATTAGAGAGAGAAGTTTATTGAAAAGAGCTTGAGTGGACATCACTGGAGAAAAGAAGAAAAATTACAAGGTTTTTGATGAGCGTAGCGAAGTCTCCATCCCACTCTTATAGGGCTTTGTCTGTGTTTTTTGTTTGTTTTGTAAGCACTCCACAGGTCGCAAGGGATGACTGATCAACATGAAACTTTTTTTGTACACGCGAACTCATTCAACTTAGAACTGTATAGTTTTTGGGATGAATCGGTCTGACCGATTTTGAGAATCATCATCTCAAAGTTTCTGAAAACCCCATAAGATTTGGCTGAGCGGAAAATGTTGAAAAATAAAATCTCTCCAAATGGAATGAAATTCTCTCTAAATGTGTATACATGGATTTTACACATTATTACGACTTTTCAAGCAATTCTGATCAGTCGTTTTAAATAAAAAAAATAAAATGACTGATAATATTCATAAAATATATCATAAAAATTGTGACAGAATTAAGTTGTCGAGATTCACTGCTTTCTAGATTCAAGAGTTGACCAACAATGAAGTATTTTGTATATGCGTCAAGGTGTGTAGAATACCAGAGTCAATGAAGTGGCAAGAGTAGAACTACTTTAACGACTTTTATAGCTTATTCAGATATCAAGGTGTGTAGAATACCAGAGTCGATAGAGTAGCAAGGGTAGAACTCCTTCAAGAACTTTTATACCTTATTCAGATATCTCGCTCATCTTACAACGCATATTTCGCGTTTGACTAGTTAGATGAGCGTAGCGAAGTCTCCATCCCACTCTTATAGGGCTTTGTCTGTGTGTTTTTTTTTTCTTGTAAGCACTCCACAGGTCGCAGGGGTTGACTGATCAACATAAAACTTTTTTTGTACACGCAAACTCATCCAACTTAGAACTGTATAGTTTTTGGGATGAATCGGTCGGACCGATTTTGAAAAAAATCATTACAAAGTTTCTAAAAACCCCATTAGATTTGGCTGGGCAGAAAATGTTGAAAAATAAAATCTCTCCAAATGGGATGACATTCTAAATGTGTATACATAGATTTTACACATCATCACGATTTTGTATGCAATTCCAATCAGCCGTTTTGAAGAAAAAAAAATAACTGATAATATTCATCAAATATATCATGAAAATTGTGACAGAATCAAGTTGTAGAGATTCACTGCTTTCTAGATTCAAGAGTTGACCAACAATGAAGTATTTTGTATATGCGTCAAGGTGTGTAGAATTCCAGAGTCAATAAAGTGGCAAGGGTAGAACTACTTTGGCGACTTATGTACCTTATTCAGATATCAAGGTGTGTAGAATACCAGAGTCGATAAAGTAGCAAGGGTAGAACTACTTCAACGACTTTTATGCCTTATTCGGAAATCTCGCTCATCTTACAACGCATATTTCGCGTTTGACTAATGTAATATGAACTGGGCAGTTGAAGGAAATGATGGCTGGAAGGAATTGAACAGTAGACTTATTGAAACGAGTTATATTGGAAGAGGAGATCATACACTTGAGATGGAGTGTTCAAAAGGACGAATAAATGTTGGACATTACTCTTTCATCAACCGCACAATCAGAGAATGGAACAGAAGGAAGAAAAAAGTATTTGAAGGGGAGAGAGTGTCGAATGAACTGTTTAGAAAGAGAGTTCAGGAAGAAGAGAGGTCAGTCTTTGATGGTTCTTAACAATTCCCATCCCCATTTTTCTGGCCCGGCTCGGCCCCCAAAACAATGAAGTTCTATTTCAAAATCAGAAGAATATTGGACGAAATTTCAAAACCTGTGGAGACTGGAATGGCTTAGGGCGGATTGTAGAGGGGAATCTGACCATAAAAACGTTGTAGCGCATAGAGGAGCGTGCGAGAGAGGGAAATTGAGAGTTTTTGTGGATAGGTTTTTAATTAGTATCAGTATTTTTTAAATTAGAAATTGGTATTTTTCATTATGATTTTTTAATTTTGCTATTTAGTTCAAGGCCTTGCCACCGCGCTTTTGTTCAACTTGAGTGTAAACGATAAATAAAATAAATAAAAACACTGCCGCCAAAACGGTTGCCACACGGACACAGTATAACAAAATTTATTACAGCAATGCATTATTCTTCAAAAATAAGAGAGTTGAATGTAAAAAAATATAATAGAGACATCATTTAAAAATACTCTTTCGTGACACAAAAATTGAGTATCAAGAGTTATATAAAAAAATGTATTTGAGAAAAAAAAATGGAATGGTAATAAAGGTGAGTTGATGAAACAAAAGAACAAACGCGAATATAAATAGCACTATAAAGTAAGAATGGAAAATGAAATGAGATGATGACCGTATAAATGATTTCTTAGAATGGCAATTGATTCTCTCAAAGCCCAATGAAGTCGAATAATATGTCAACATCAATGGCATCAAATGACCTAATGAAGTTACATGATTGAAACTAATACAACTTATAGTATTTACTGTTGAATGAATGAATATTAGACAGCGAGTTCATTTGTTGATTATTCACTCTATGTACTATGTGTGTAACCTACTATATAACATGCGTAATGCGGAAACTATTGTTCATTATAATCTCATGATATCTTGAACAATGGATTGTCAAACAAACTGTCAGAGAGATCGATAATTTCTTGTACAATTAAAGTAATTAGTTCAAAAATCAACGTTCTTAGTAACCTTGGATGTACTTGGATACAATTGTGATTATTGTAAACCAACTATTCTCGATGGACATGACTAGTGACGTCACAAATCAGAGTTATAAGCCCTCATATCATTGGAAACAGCTGATGAATAGATCTCAATATCTACGAGAAACCTCATTTGTGTGCGTTGTGACACGTATGAGCACTATTTAAACTGTCGTGTCTTCAATTGACTATTCATTAATAGCCTATTCAGCAGAGTGACATGTGAGTGGTGTATTTGATGATTATTATAATTATTCTACCGAGTAGTATAACATTATTTCACTCTCATATATGTTTATTAACGGGAATTAGAAGGTGAGACAGTTGAATCATGTGATCCCTTATACGACAGTTACAGACACAGGAACATAATACCCTTGTTCTTTTTATCTGTGAGGAGGGGAATTATCTTTCATGAGACCCCCCCGCATGTTGAATTGCGGGGAGTATCGGATTCTTACAGACTAAAACCCTCCTTTTTGGGGGGTGACACTGACAGCGTGGTCATCACTCTTTTTCTCTATTTATTCAATTTTCTAAACATTATTTCAATTTTCGAGACATTCAATCATAATTAACATTTCAATCATATTTTATCCAATAAATCGGTTAAATGAAGGAATTTTAATAGTTTATCAATCTATTTCGAGTCATCTGACAATATTTCATCCAAGGTGGTATCCATGGACAACTGTTGTCTAATAGTCGAGTATTCATCACAACCAATAAGAATGTGTTTCACAGTGAGAATTTCATCGCATGTATCGCATCGAGGTTTGATTTGTTCCCCTGTTGTTGTTTTTTTAACGAGATAGCAGAACAATTTGAATGTAATTGTTACCAATATCACTCCTTTCTAAATTATTTGGAATCTTTTTCTTACGTATTGGTACGGAACAAAAAGTTCGTCTTTACAAATATGATATACACAAATCCTACCGTTAGATTTATATGTTGTGACATTTTTAGGGGGTATTAAAATTTTTCAGGACGAGTCGAATTGAATGAGACATGCCAAACAGGGTGAGCTCTCAAGGATTTGGATATACTTGTATTCTTGGAAAGAGAAGATCGTATACCAACAGAATAATAGTAAACACCTGAGTAATTATAGGCCTATAAACACGTTGCAATTTTACCCTATTGAAAGAAACCTCATCCAGGAAAATTATAACACTCTGAAAATATCGACGGTGATATTTGTATTTGTTCGGTTGGTAGAGTAGAACTTCTACTTGCGTGACCACAAGTATAGCAGTTCATATAAGAATTGAGAAACCCATCTTTACTATTTTCTGACATGTTCACGAGCAATACATTCTGAGATGATGCGTCAATGAATTCCATCACAGTCTTGTTATTCATTGACGTTCATCTCGAGTGTGTTTGAATTCTCCAGAATGAAATTTCATATTTATCAAAGAGAATGCAATCATCTTAGGATTGACATACTTTTCATTTAATTACACCGGTTCGTGAACATGGACAAAATAATGAAGATGAATTCCTCTGATTTAATAAACACCGTGCATGTCGCCCACCCCTTATGAGAGTCCATGGGATTCGATTTAGCGAAATATCAGTTTATTGTGAGAACTTTTGAACGGTATGAGATATCAAAATTCTGATACTCGATAAACACATATAAATATAAAGACTTCAAAATGCTGTAAGTTATAACTATTCAAGTCATATCGCATAACTGTCAAGCGTATACTTGACGCAACATTTCGAAAAAACATTTTTCAGCTGTATACGCTTGACAGTTATGCGACATGAATTGAATAGTCATTACTTATATTATCTTGAGGCTTTTATAATTACCTGTGTTTATCGAGTATTAGTACTTTGATATTACATACCGTTCAAAATGTATCATCAAAAAAGTGCTACTTGGCTGAATCGAGTCTAATGGACTCCGAAAGTGGACGTCTTCCCTCCTGAATTGCTCACCCAGACTTGTAGTGCTGCTGGTGCCCTGGCTGCACGTGGTGGCCGGAAGGTGCCACTTTGGGTGGCGGCAGTGCCACGGCTACTGCCACCAGCAAGGCGAACAATGCAATTGTCTACAAGATACAAGAACAATGTTGATTAGGAAGTTTCCATCGATTTGGACAAGGGGTGAACAACGAGTAAATTTGGTCACCTGATTTCAGATTTCAAGGGATTATAGGAAGATTTCATGACATTGTACACCCGATTTCAGGAGTTGGTAACCCCTCGGATTTGAGTTCTTTGAGTGTTTAAACTAGAAGCTGATTTGTCGATAAACACTTTTTTATATATATATATAGGATTTTAACGACGCACTGTAATGATGATTTAGATCAATTGGCATAGGATGAATGATTGATGAGATGATGGGATGATGAGATGAAGGCTTTATGGGTAGTGGGAAGGATAGTGGGAAGGAAGCGGTCGTGGCCTATATTGTGGGAACCATCCCGGCATCAGCCTAGACTACAGAGGGAAACCACGAAACCCCTGTAAAGATGGACGGTGGCGGGGATCGAACCGGGTCCGATATGTCCCTTCACCTCCCCGTTCACACGAAGCAAGTGCGCTAACCACTCAGCTACTGTGCCGGTCCGATGGATGTTGTGTCCAACTCAGTTCAAGTACCACTGTTAAAGAACAAACGTAATACTCTTCCGAAGACTTTTTTTAACATCGAAACTTGATACGAAATCATGGTTCCCCAATTAAGGCTAAGGATGAAAGATAGGATCGTTTGGACGGATCAATGAACACCAGGACTGCGCTGTCTGTAACCATAATTTTCCTCTGCATATAAAAGTCTTTCAGTTTCTAAAAGTCCGGAACACATTATGAGTAAAAACCGTTTCTGTGATATATCCGGATATCACCATAAATTGGTATTAAAAGTAAGCAAAACACACAAATATGATATTTTCCACTTTGAACCTTGGTTGTCTCTTGGGCAATGTCCACTTCTTTTCATCAACAGCAGATGTGAAGTTCATCATTTTACAAAGCGAACAAATAGGATTGATAGGAGTGAAAAACGTAAACAGGAAACAGTTTTTCTGCAGCTGAGTTACTTCTATTAAGGACCCACTTGTCTAAAGTTGCCTCTACAAACATCATAATACAAGTGGTGAACTAGATGAGACAAAATTAAAAAAAAAAAAAGGAATGAAAATTATATCATTTTGAATCTCAGATTGTATTAAAAAGTCGAGTAACATATTTTCCAGAATTTCCTCCAATATGTCGACGTGCAATTTGTTCAACCCCTCCCTGGCTGATTCACGAAAAAAAATGTCTCAACATCTTTCCTGAAGTGTGTGGAAAACTTTCTTCAACGTTGAAACTTTCATGGCTCACAATCATGAATGTTTTCCTATACTATATACTATAGTAAGGCCCGGTATTATCAACGTGGGAGTAGCTCCAACTGGCAGATAAAAGTTGTTATCACCATGGTTACCTGTGTTATTTGTTTTCACCAACTGTCAGATACAGGCTAACTGGAGTTGGCAATACCAGACCCAAGTCACAAATATGACTATCACTAATTGAAGAGTTGAGATAAAACAGATTAGTTTTTCGTTTTATAAATGAATTTTTCCAGCAGTATCAGTTCGATGAATCAATTTCATCATATCATTGTTATGTAGAAATGTAATGCTTCACTTGATTAGAATTTTGATAGCATTTGTATTTAAAATGTATATTTCATCTGTTCCGTTCATTATGTGAGGGTCTTTCACATTGAAACTGGGAAATATCGAAGTTTGTTATGAAGTGTGATCATTTGAAATGCTGTAGCTTAATGAATGATTTTCTCTGAGAATATCTCCTGTTCACGGATATAGATGAGCTTATATTCCTGATGATAAGTGCTTATTAGAAATATATAATAATATTGTTTATAAATGCTCTAAAGTTAGAAACGTTAGATGCTTCAGAACTATGAAGGACATTGGAGCTACAAGTACTGTGATGAGAAGGTTGGGGGGTTAGTGTTTTGAGGGAGGAGGGAAAGGGGGTGGTTCAAGAGAAACTTTGGATGTTATACTCAGTATGTGAGAAGAGTTTCCAAGACATTTCTGAATTCATTCAATTCTGTAATGAGGCAGCTAAGAGGAACCGGTTGGAAAACAAATGTAATTGCATTTTTATTAAAATGCAAGATGATGATTATTATAATTGAATTAAATCATCATAATTATATTGCTTCATCATTATTCTTAGGTATTGTTAATTATTTCGATGAATTATTTTATTTAATTTTGTATATAAATAGGCCTACGTCATGCCAGTGGAGACTATTACTACTACAATAGGCCTACTTGGGAATATGCCCAGCCTATATCATTATATTGCTGCTCAACGACCCCACCAACAGCTAGGTTATACGGGGGCCGGTCTGCTATATGAAGAAATAAATGACACTGTCAGAGTAGCAGTCACGAGAATAAACAATTTATAAAGAAGAAGTGGAAAGTATGGAAATATCTTGAAATCTCGAATGAAAACCAAGAACTTGGAGGGTAGACCGAGTAGCAAGGTAGAGGAGGATGGAGAGATTGGGGATAATGTCCAGAGCTCTGGAGGGAGGGGGGATGGGGAGAAACTAGTCAACTAATTGAGATCGATATAAGATACATAAGGGAGTCATATCGTAGAAGTAATGATATGTGAAAACTATGTGTCCCAATGACTGGAAAAGAATGAAATATGTATATTTCAATAAAATTGAAATATATTCATGAATTGCGAATGTTTTATGAAAAGTTGTAAGATATTTTTTTTTTTTAAATGTGTTGACTAAATTTATTCTCTTCCTATACGTACATCCTTTTTTCGTTGTTTATGCAATATGGTATTCAATTTTAAGACCCTCGCCTTTTATACTGTACCATTGTCCATCAAGTATACCGGAATATTCATGAATAGGCATTTTTATCGATTGAGTCATTAATAATGAATATTTCATCATTATCAAAACTCTCAGTCATGATGATTTGATTATCATTATGATTGATGAATTGAGAACTCATAAATATTATAAATGATTGATAATTAGTATTTTTCATCATCAACGACCCCAGAAACAGCCGGGTCACGTGGTGATACTTGTTAATCAAATCCATTGGAAAAATCTTCGCTATATTTCTATACTATTAATATATTCTATATTTCTATCGAATTATTAATAGAATTATAGAAATTATATAATTAGCCTTAATTGGGGAACGATGATTTTGTATCAAGTTTCGATGTTATTAAAAAAAAAAAAAAAAATCTATATTTCCTTTTTTTTATCCATCCTGACTTGGTTTTTCGTGGTTTCCCACAGTCCTCGAAGCAAATGCTTGGATGAAGTACTAATTGGACACGACCAATAATTAGTAGAGTGATAGGCCTAATTATAACATTATAGGCGTATCACTAATTTAATTTGTCGATTGTGTATAATGATAAACTTTACATCTGCTGTCAATGGAAAGAAGTGATCATTGCCCAAGATACTTGGTTCAAAGTGGAAGATATCAACATTCGTGTGTTTATACTGAAAGACTTTCATCTACGGACGAAAAACTATTGTTACAAACAGCGCAGTCCTGGTGTTGAAGTTCATTAGTTTTAAATAATCAAAATGGGGTGATAAGATCGCCCTTGTGGTGCCCCGTTCAAACGATCCCATCTTCCATCCATAGCCTTAATTGGGGAACAATGATTTTGTATCAAGTTTCGATGTTATTAAAAAAAAAAAATTATACAATGCATAAATACACAACAAAAATGCATGGAGATTGATACAACTTTTCAATATAATTGACAACGAATAATTCATTTTCAATCTAACCGGTCTCAAAATGACACACCATTTAAAGAGAAAAAACAGTATTTTGTCCCACTCACCGTAGCTCCCATGATGTATGCGCGTTTTGATAATAATGCCCCTACTATTTCGCGTACACCTTTATATAACCACGGGTCCAGGTCGTCGAACTAGCCGCATGTGCCCTCCATGTCACAAGGAAAACTACATTTGCCAAAACACAACCAGGGTGATACGTTTCGCAGTTGTTTCGGCTGGAAGATTTGCATAGCTGATGTGCCTAGCGGTCTGCCGTGTACGATAAATCAGTCAGTTTGGTAAGAGGGCAGTAACTATTAGGTCCAGCAGTCGGAAGAGATTGGCTAATCTTGACTCCACCTCGTAAGCCCCACCTGCTTGCCAACTTGGTCGATACACTTGATTTACGTGTCATTGTCGTTTTAGACAATTTACAAAATTCAAGTTCGCACGATGTTTTGGGTTCATGGAACTTTTTTGACCCAGGATATGCTGTAGTAGGCCTACTATCAATAAAGTTTCGTCCATGAGATGAAAAAAAAAACGTGTATTTGTATGAGTTATAAATATAGTCTATAGTGTTGTATTTGACAAGTCGTTATAGTCAAGGTTTCGTTCACCGTTTCCAGTATCATAAGTTCAACGAGGTACTGTGATGATTAATAAGATCTATTGGCGTCGGATGAATAATTAATTTTTTGTATACCTAGTTGTTCAGCAACTTATTTTGACGGGCGCTAAATGACCTCGCTGTCGATGCGTCTTAAAACCCTAATATTCATTCATTCAGTAGGAACCATACCAGCATTAGCCTATGGGCTACAGAGGAAAACCACGAAAAAAAACCTGTAAAGATGGACGGTGGCGGGGATCGAACCAGGTCTGATATTCCCCTCACCTACCGGATGACATGAAGTGAGCGCGTTAACCACTGCGCTACATGTGTCGGTCCAGTATCATCAGTGGAAAAGCGTTTTTTACTAATGAACATATTTTTTCTCGAAATGTTCACTCTATTTTTCTGCTGATGTCTTAAATGCTGAAAATCTGGATTTTATTCCATTTATTCTCACTCGAAGTGGATACTACAAAACATGTTGAAAACAATGTATAAAATGCAATTTATATGTGGCTAGGACCCCTATTCCTGAGATGAATGAGATGTAAGAAAAATAAAAATGAGTGAGAAAACGATTATCTAACTTAAAATGGCCGATTTACCATTACAAATCGGCCATTTTAAGTGAGATAATCGTTTTCTCACTCATTTTTTTATTTTTCTCACATCTCATTTATCTCAGGAATAGGGGTCCAGTTGAAATATTTGGATGAGCGAAGCGAAGACTCAATTTCACCATACCCGCAAAAAGTACTTGTGTGTTTTTTGTTGTTGTTGTTGTTGTTGTTGTTCGCGCTCCACAGGTCAGAAAAAAAATCAAAATTATTTGAAACTTGGTACACACAAGTATCATTATCTAATTCGATTCTGCATAGTTTTGAGGCGCGATCGCTTGGACCACTTCTGAAAAAACTCATTTCAAAGTTTTCAAAAATCCCATTTGAATAACCCTGAGGAAAAATTCATGAAAAATATTTCATCCGAGAGAATTCAAATTCTCAGGGAATTTTAATCTGATAATAATACACATTATTCCGAACTTTCACTCAAATCGGATTAGCCGTTTTGATGTAACAAAATATATAATGTAATTTGTATGAATCATTCAAAGCTATTAAGATACCAATTAAATCCAAGCTACAGCTGACACCACTTAATTATGACCGATCAAAACAAAGCCTTCTTTATTATCATGGAAATTATTAATGCAAAATAAGATGGCAGTGATGTAATGGTTTGGATCTCAAGGTGTATATATATATATATATATATAATAACCAATCCAAAGATAAGTCGATATGTTCCAGCTCATCCATCAACGCGGCAACACATATCGCGTTTGCCTGGTAAAAAACAATATGTGAAATATATAAATGAATATATATCACATCGTCATGCAAGGATACAAACAAATTCTCAATAAATCAATATTATGATATATAAAATGGCAAAAGATTGAAAAAAGTCAACATATGTGTGAAAAAGGCAATCAGTACACGTACAATCACACGTGTGGTTGCAGGCAACGAAATATTGATCTATTTTTTGAATGGATTCCTTGATATTAATTAAAATGTATGAGTGTAGATTTGGATTTTTAGATATTCATTGTGTCATAACTAACAACAATTCAAAATATCTCACTTCATAGTGTCATGTGTACGTAATTATTGATTTTTAATTTCAATACGGTCATACGTAATATCATAGTGTATAACTCACATAAAGTCCACATTTGGATTAAAATTGAGGAAATTGGATAAAACAAATAAAAATAATACGAACAAAAAACATGTACTAATAGAATTATATATAAACACAATTGGTATCAAACTGGTCATATACTCAAATTTCGAAAACAATGAATAGGTGTACTAATTTTTCAAACCTTGACATTCATCTACTTTAAAGAGGTATTTTATCAGTTATGAAATATCAATATGACGCGACAGTTTAACGAAGATGCTGCTGAAATAATAACGAGATTGCCTCTCGACTGGGTCGAACAAGGTATAGGTCTGGGGTGGTAGACCAGCATGATCTAGGCCTTCTTTAGGGTATCCCTATAGAATACACGCTGCCATTTGGTCGGTCCAGTCCTACATTGCCCTCCTTGGACCCAAATCCATCTCTTCGTCTTCCGTCCTTTCGTCTTTTCCTCCATTAAAATTGGAATAAAAAATAAAAACACAATAATAAGAAGGAAAATGTCTTATGAATAATACGTTAAACTAATTTTTCAATTGTTGTTGAAAATCCCAGTGTTTTGCACTAAAACACAATAATTTGTGTTTACCATAATTTATATGGAGCACGGAAAGGGGAACTGAAATTTAGAAATAATTACGGCGAATGGTTCCATGCATGAATGAATATTAGGGTTTTAAGGCGCATCGACAGCGAGGTCATTTAGCGCCTGTCAAAATAAGTTGCTGGACAGAAAGGTAAGTATAGTGTTATATAAAGGTGCAAGTGAAATTGAGATGAGTACACCTCCATATATGAAACTACAAACTATTTTTGAATTTTCATGTCATTTATTCCTTCTTGATTTCCATTTCACTGTGACTCTTGTGAATGTATATGTATACCGAAATGCTGTTCTTTTCATTCCGACAGTGAATAGATAAACTATACAGACAACACTTCACCATTTTTTAAATTCAATTTAATTATATTTCCATCGTTTATTATTTCAACTTTTTCATTGATTGTTATAGATGCATATATATTATTATCAGTAAATTTGAATAAAATGTGCACTTGTGGTCACATAAAATCACTTTTTCACGAAATTTAAATTTGAATAAATCTACACCCATCCTAGCGCCAAATTCTTCATGGACTATATGCGTCGAGTGCGTGTAAAAAACCATTGTCTTCTAACTTCAGTGAACATGAGTACATGTTTTCAGGATGCATCTGAGTGTAGCTTGTCCTACCACTTTATGCGATGCAAGTGTATATACAAGTGCAAGTGTATTCCAAATTAAATGCACCTGGCAAATATATTTTCCACATAGTTGCTCTGCTTTTAATCTAAAGATAGCAGAATGTTTTTCAGAGGTCAAACCACACGTGCCATCTGACTGCTTTTGTAGACACCTGGAGATTTATAGGACAACATTTAGTTCTACCAAGTTCAAGGTGGTTCAGGATACGGTCAAACATTTGGTTCTCTCCAGAGAAAGTATCGGACACTAAACGTAGGTTAGTTTGCTCGGTATATCACCCCCCCCCCCCCACCCCAACACATAATAGCATCATGTCCACAAAGAGTTGACGGAAACTAAACAGAGGTCTTTGTCCGTAAGGTCAAATTTTGGATAGGCCAATGTACGTTGAGTTAGAGGGAACTTCCGAGTGTTAATGATTTCATGAGCGAAGAGAAGACTTAACTTTACCGTATTTGGAAAGAATTTTTTTTCTTTTGTTCATGCTCCACACTTCTAATAAAAGAACATTGCTTAATGGAACTTGGCATATACATTTGTCGTCATCTAACTTGATTCTGTATCGGTTTTAGGAAAATTGCTAGAACCACTTCACAGAAAATATTTTTGAAATCTGAAAACCCCTCATAAAAATAACTTTGAATTTTGAAAAAAAATTGATTTTTTTTTTGGAAAAATTATTTCTCTGAATAAATTCAGATTTCCACAAAATTTCAGTACACAAATTATACGATAATTTCGTAGTTTTGAATGAATCGGATGGGCCATATTGAATATAAAAAATTATTTTGCATTTTTTTAACATCGATTCAAGCTATTAAGAGAAGTATCAAGTATAAAAGTGAAACCAATTATATCAACACTACCCACCTTTTTGTTTAGCAACTCATTTTGACAGGCGCTAAATGACCTCGCTGTCGATGCGCCTTGAAACCATAATATGCATCAATTCATCATCTATATGTTGATTGAAATAATCAGTGGGTGAATAAGGAAGGCAGTGAGTCAAAAAGAGATTCAATATTCAGTACATTAATTGATGTGAATTCTCGCTCATCTCACAACGCATATGCTGCGTTTTCCTAGTGATATTGAAGAAATCACTCGTTGTTATTGCTATTCAAGATATTCACACTCGTGTTCTCGAAAGACGAGTGTGATTTGGAACCAAGGATTAAGCGGAGGAAGAGACAAACGAACGAAAAAGTAACAAATATGACCCAAACTAAAGAATGCCATGCGGACATGCTGCATGCTGATTGGTGCTAGGGGAACAATCGAAGAGCTTTTTAAAAATTCTGTGAATTATTCAAACTTGGTAGGGACTTTGTATCCATCATCTTTATCAGTACTGAAAGGTATACATGTTCATCCCGAGTTCATCCTTTAGAACCATCTCTGTTGTCATATTGTGTGAAAATAAACTTCAGTTGACTCCCCCTCCCTCTCCCCCCCCCCACACAATAACTTAAATATGTATCATAATCACATTTTCAGTTATAACATTAGTTTCACCACCAACCTGCCTAAATATTGTGCTAGCTATTATATTTTATTTTTGAATTCTTATATTTTAAATTAAATATCGAATAATTATTCTTCGTCTTCGTGGCACCTGCATATTATTGGCGACAGTATTTTTATATTTCAATGAAAAGTTTCTCTCTTAAATCAAATATAATAGAAGTGACTGACTTTTTGTAATTTCCATCAAATATTTTTGAATGAATGAAAATCATGGTTTTAATGCGCATCGACAGCGAGGTCATTTAGCGCCTTTCTAATTATATGATTTCATCTGTGTGTTTCCTGAGTATTTTAACTACGCAAAGTATGGTGTCAAGTCGAAGACATTTAGAAATCCTGGATACTCCAAAGTGAGCATAATTTTTTTGTAAGGCAATAGGGACACGGTCGATGGTTTGAACTAGAATCACTATTCTGAAATAATATTTACTTGCATTAAATCAATTAGTTTTCTGTAATTACAGACTATAAAAGTTTAAAGAGTTCAAAAAATCTCAAAAGATACCAAGTCGTGTAGCCGACATTCATCATTGTCGTCCAAACCAACGTTCAAGCAGAAAAAATCACGTTGCTTTCTGGTTGAGAAAACTGTCACATTTTAAAACTAAAACTCGAGAAAAAAGTGTCGACATGCAAAGACATACAGTAGCCACAAACAAATACAGAGTAAAACCTGAAGTAGATTTGTCAACAGGTTTTATGAAAACAACTGCTATAGATTTAATCATAAGGAGGAAAACCTGATGAAGAAAATGAAGAAAAAATAATGAATGAATAAATTTGAAAATTTGCCGTTTCGAGTGGTGAATAGTACGTTATAAGGAGTGAATGTAGGCCTACGCCCAGTCCAAAACCCACCCATCCAATGAACAAACCAGCTGCCTAAATTGAGTGCAACTCTTTTTATTTTGCGTGAACTTGACAAATCGCCACTACGAACTGTTAACCTGTTCTCAGGCATTTTCAGTCATTCCATTGCTTGGTATCAAATCAAATTTGGAAATAGTCTTATAACTAGGATTTGGATAAAGTTATATTAAAATCATCAAGGGTATAAAAGTATGAGTTGATTATTACGCCATAGTATATTCCATCTAGGAGATCGAAATCATCGGGCTTCTAATTGGTGGAAGAGGGACTATCCCGAAATGTTTCGAAAATGTTTGATACAATTCGGTATATCTCCCATTTCAAAGGATATAGTAGTGAGCGTACTACGCGATTCAATTATTATTCTCAGAAATCAATTATACAGTCAAAACTAGCTTCATTATTTTAGTCTCACATCAGCTTCATCTTAAGAAATGTAATTTTGTATGTTCTTATCTATTCTGAATTTGAATGTAAATGTTATTCTGTGTCGGTTTGGGCAACCCAGTGTACATGGACAGAGATCTCAATCAAGATTGATATATAATCATATCATATTCATCCTTGCTACAGATTCGTTTTCTTCCATCAGGTGTTGATGGGGCTTCCCACCCGAGAGTGAAATACTGCTCTTCACATATTTATTATTATTTTTTTAATTATTATTGTTTCTATACAGTGTCATACACTGTCAGTGTCATACACTGTATACAGGTAGTGAGAATAGAGCAGGAGCCCCGTAACAACATGTGCCTCACCACCTGCATAATAATATGAATTATAAATCATAAATTAGATCGTTAGAAAAAAAAAATGGAAAATTAATGATGGCAAACGAATCAAAAATTAAAATAACTAAATATGAAATACAATTGCCTAATATAAGGCCTAATCTAATATATGTGAAGTTTTACGTATCTAATTAAGTAAAAATGTTCCAAGTTGTGTACAAAATGTACCAAAAACAAAATATTTTTGAGATTATCAAGATTTATCAAAATATTTCAAGATAGATATGGTAGAGAAAATATTTTGCTGCCACCGCAGATATATCTGCATTCATACAACAATATAACCATATCCAACACAACCATACACAATACAAGACTGGTAGGCCTACATTACTTCTATTAAACACTCAACAAATACAGAATACCATCAGCGGTTGCACTATAAGAACCTTGGAGCTGCTACATAACAAACATAGGAATACTATGTATACCGGCATACATACATACCGGCATACTAGTGGAGTGGAAAATATCAAAACAAATCATAATATACTCGCTGATTAAAATAGATGATCACAAGATACTCGCCTAGTGAGATTTTGTATCAGATTTTAATCAGTTGGATCAAATGAGCTGATTACCTCAAGAATTAGAACCTTTTCACATTCTTTATACACTTTTTCTCCTTTTTTTACCAGTAAGGCTGATTCATCCACTCTCCAATTATTATTGGTAGCACCCTTCGCAATATTATTCAATTGTGCCGCATAGGGTACAGAAATGTGTCGTGAAAAATTATATTGAATATTATATCTTATATTTCATATTTTGTATTTTATATCAGATTATATTTCTCCCAAAGACGAATTATTTCGAAATGTGAATCCGAAAAGTACATTCTAGATACTATGGTCACTCTCCAAGTTGCATTTATCAAAATTCGTCGAAATACATTTGAAATCCTGGGCTGGTGAGGCAAAATTCTACTTTGATTGACCGCTGTTTTTAGGGAAAATGAAAGAAAATAAAAAAAATCACATATTTTTAAATTTAATCCATTCGAAACTTTGGGCTGATGAGGCAAAATATCCTTTGATTGCCCACCATTTTTAGGGAAACCCTAAGAAAACAGGCAGAAATCTTTGTTTTTAAAACCAGAAAATTACATATCTTCAAATTAAATACATTCGGAACTCTGGGCTGGTGAGGAAAAATTCTACTTTGATTGACCGCCGTTTTTAGGGAAAATGAAAGAAAATACGCAGAAATTTCTGTTTATTTTACCAGAAAATTACATATTCTCAGATTAAATACATTCAAAACTCTGGGCTGGTGAGGCAAAAAATACTTCTTTAATTGACCGCCGTTGTTGGGGAGAATGTAAGAAAACAAATCTCTGTAAAATCTCTGTTTTTAAAACCAGAAAATTACACATTTTCAAATGAAATACATTCAAAACTCTGGGCTGGTAAGGCAAAATTCTACTTTGATTGACCTCCGTTTTTAGGGAAAATGTAAGAAAATACGCAAAAATGTCTTTTTCCAACCCAGAAAATTACATATTTTCAAATTAATTACATTTCATAAGATCTATATTATACTGATTACTGAGAAATAAATTGAAGGAATGAATTCATCAACTTTAAATTTCTGATAATCAGTCCGTTTTTGTTTGTTTAATCGGCGAGGTCCAAAATATGTCATGATCGACTGAGTGTGATCCACTGATCTATGCCCGCTGTCCAGTTGGTCCTGTCACAGGCTCCTCAAGCGACATGCCATCTTGCCATCTTGCGAAATGTGGACACAAAATCATGCCAAGTCCAATGAACTTCCTAGGGACGATTCTAGCGACTTAGAAACCGGTTCTATTTTCGCACTATTCTCGAAACTCCCAAAGAAAAGATATAAAAAGGTTGGAAATATAAAATAGCAATTCAGACTACGATTCTTCAACACCATGGCTGGAACGGTAAGTCAATGTAATAATAAACATGATCAAATAATAAATACAAAGACGTAACATTTTATGTTTGTCGATGAATCTATACCAGTATTAAATTCCTAATTCAAAAAATATTCGAACAAATCTATTGTTCGGGAAGTAATATGTGTTCTGAAGTTTTCTGAATACATGCTTGTATAATAACACCATGTAAGCCTGATGTCATGAAGAAATTAATCAAATGATGAAGAAATGTGTCCAATATTTATGGAATTCAGGAAGCAAGGCCTGACATTTTTTCGAAATTTTTGAATTTCTTGAATACATTTTTGGAAAAATAATTGGGTGAAAATTTCACAATACCACTGATAGGTGTCGATATATTACAATTAATTCCAGACACATCAAACACCGCGTGGCTATTGCACTACTCGTCAGTATTATTCAACCAAAAATATTATTTTTCAATTCAAAAATGAAATGCTATATCTTGAATGACAAAGCATCCATAACAAGTGCTGAGTACTCTTGAGAGATCTCCTTCTATCGACTCTTCAGTTAACTGTTGACGTCTGCGATCGAAAGACTTACTTCAGAATATATATTTTTATAGTAATGATAATTAGAGCTTGGATGATAAAATCTGAGCATAATCAGACACGACATTAATTATGCACACGAAAATTAGAAATATGACAAAAAAAATCACAAATAGGTCAAATATTGAGATTAATGTCATATTTTTTTTAAATGCATTTTCCATAACACATTCAAACACATATGTTAAACATTGCTTATAATGTGTTATTTGGATGAATTTCTATTTGTAGATTTTCCCGGTGGACGAGACGTGATCTTGAATTAGAAACCAAAATTTAGCTCTAAATTGATAATTTATAGACCCACTGTTGTATAACATTATAGCTATCTTAAAAATGCCAGAATATAACTTGAGAACAAAAAATGGACGAAATGTGTATTTATATGTGAAATGGAACCCATTTTCTTGATGAGAAGAACCTAAAACATATATGTATATTTGAAATAGCATTGAACTGAAGCACAGAATGAAATATGTCATGTTCTTGCCCTAACGAAGATTGTGTATTCCAGACGACATTATTGGCATTGCTCGCCGCATTGGCCTTCGCCTCCGCGCAATACCCCTTCATGTTCTACAACTACGCGCAGCCAGGACACTTCTACGCGCAGCCCGGCCAGGCGCAGCCCCAACAATTCTTCGCGCAGCCGGCCCAGATCCAACCTGATGGATTCTATGCTTTCAAATCTGGAGATAGCAAACAAAAGTAAGAAATAATTTGTATTTTGTATTTTATTACGTGGAGGCGTGGTTGAAACAGACTGCGTGAGACATTCATCGACTCTGTTTTGATTATATTGATCAATTGTATTGATAGGCCTATGTCCCCGTATCTCAGTCAACTATCGCACTGCGTTAGGAAGTAAAGTCAGGTCGGGCGTGGGTTCGAGTCCAGCTAGAGCATGGTATTTTGTGAACGTCCTTTCACCTATCATCACTTCAACGTTTAACCATCACCCACTCATGTGGGGTCATTAAGCAACATTGAGATCAATTTTGAAAGAATATAATATTGATCAATCTATTAGTATCGATTATTTTAATCAACATCGGTTATTTTTCATTATCATTTAGATTTAGATTTTTTTTCTATGTTCCAAGTCGACTATTGATTAATTGATTTATTGTTTCTTGTTATATCCGTTTTCATTTTCAAAAATTGTTTTGATTTTGTTTGGAACATGGCAATGCCCATATGGAGAGACATCCACTGATTTGTTTGCTTTCCCAAGAAACATTTCCGATATAAATTAATAATTAGTTGTCTTTACTAAGCACTTGGACGTTCACTTGACAGTGAATACTTTCATTCTGATGATACCAATTGTTTGCGTTTTGCTGTAGCAGCTTGGTACCGGTACTTTATTCGTGGATTATACCATATATGATCGATTTTGTCCAGTCCTCATTTGAAAAATTGCATTTTGTTCATTTGATAATAATGAACAAATCTGGTATTTTGCAGAACAGAAATATATGAATACCTCAGGAGACAATATGCATAAACATGCTATAGTCAGGTGTCAGCTGTGAAAAAGTCAAATTATTTTAAAACGTGTGGAGAAATGAGAGAAGAAATGGATGAATGAATAGAATCGCATTTCGGAAAGGAAGGAAATCAAAATGTTGAGATAAGATGCTATAAAATATGATGAAATGGGACGATGGATGAGGAGAAAAAGTGACAAGACAACACAATAAAGTGTAATACAAACGCAAGGTTCAGTATACTTCCTCCATATTCTCCGGTCACCAAGAAGCTTCCACTCGACCAATACGGTCCGAATTAGGTCTGGACCCTCACTCCAGACCTTATCGCCATGGATGACAATTTTGGGAGCGAATAAATTGCTCCCGACGACAGCTCTGGAAATCACGGGGCAACACAAGTCCCCACAACAAGTCGGAGTGTCCGGTTCCTTCGGGGGGATAAATACATAAATCATATATTTAAAACTAGGCAAACGCAGCCTATGCGTTGGAAGATGAGTGATAGATATATATGAAGTAGTCTATAATAGAAAACACGACACACCTGGACTCCTATAAAATATACTCCAAACGTCACCCATCGAATCTAGAAAGCCGGGAATCTCAGCAATGGTTTTGCCATCATTTCTATCTATTTATTGAATAAAAGACATTCATTAAATTATTTTCTCCAAAACGTCTGGTCCGAATTGCATACAAAATATAATAATGTGTATCATTGATTTATTCACATTCAGGGATAATTTAAATTTTTTCGGAGAGATTATATAAAAAAAAAAAAAATCCGCCCGAGAAAATCGTATGAAGATTTTAGAAATTTTGAGATGATATTCCTCAGAAGTGGATGAACTGATATTATTCCAAAAATTCCACAGTTACAACTTGGATAAGTCTACGTGTATAGAAGAAATTTCATGACGGTCAGTTGAAACCTGTGACCTGCGCAATGTTGAAAAAAAAAAGCTCCATAAGAGTGAGATGTAGGTCTCCGCTATCGCATATAATCTATATTGTCTCCCGTTTTGTTCCAGACTGGTGCCGTTCACCGGGACCCCAGTCGGCGTGCACATGGTGCCCATGAACATCATGATGATCCAGCCCACGGAGAGCGGTGATTACAGCCAACTCGTGCAGAAAGATGTCGTCATGGAGCCCCTGATGGAAGGTCGTGCCAAGTCCACGACCACCGTGACCCACACTGTGACCGCTATCCACCCCACCGTCTCCACTGTTTATACGACCATCGTCGGTTGAAGCATATCAAGTTCAATGGCTTTCTCTTGTACTCTCGAAATAAAGGTTTTTCTTCTATATTAAAATGTGCTTACCATAATATATCCCTCCCGTATGCGAGTCTGTTGCAGTCAACAACGACGGCACTGTGTGAGAAAACGAATTGAGTGAAATAACTATATTATATTGACAATAGGCTTCTGTCAAGTGACGTCACTCAGTGTTGAAAGAGAGAGACAACAATGTCCACCAGCTAGAATTGACCAATCAGAATGTTTGGTAGTCCACCAGTTTGCTGTATTGCTATGGTAACTATTGTTTACATTTGTCACGTGACAGAAGCCTAGAGATATTGAATGGTCAACCATTCTTCTATCAGTAGAATTGACATGTTGTCTCGAATGAGTGAATATTGGGGATTCAAGGCGCGTCGACATCTATGTCATTTTGCGCCGATTAAGACAATTTATTTGACCCTGAGAAACAAATTTAGAGACGGATATCATGATTGTTTTAAATATGTTGATTTTATTTATATTATATATTCATTCATTTTTTTTTTATTCAAGTATATGGATGAGGAAAAAGATGATAATTTATTATTTTTACATTGAAAAAAATCATCCGTTGATCAATAACCACTTTGAAACATGATAAAAGCACACCTCTCGCTCTACCGTTTATTTGTCATGCAGATCTATTGGTTTCTGTAGTTTGAATAGCTGTAGCCGTTAGCTGTAGCCGTTTGACCTGTGGAGAACCGACAAAAAACATAAAAACAAAACATAAAAACGAACACCAATTTGTTTCAGTATGTCAAATTGAATCCTCGCTAAAGCTCGTCTAATAAATGGGTAAAAACGGCTTCGAGTGGTACTAATTTGGCACATTTCATGTTTTTCTTCAAAATGACTGACCCGATCAAGCTGAGAATTTCCAGAAATATGTATCAAGATGTTATTCAACTTCACACAGAATTTCATTTTTTTTGAAAATGAAAATTTTTAATTTTTTTTTCCGCCGTGTTATTCTAACGGGTATTTTTGAAATTTCTAAAATTCATAAAAATAGAAGTTACCACCCGATAATGCCAAAAAACTATACAGTTCTAAGCTAGATGAGGAACCATGATAAAAAATTTGAAGTTGATAGCTGTAGCCGTTTGACCTGTGGAGAACCGAAAAAAAAACAAAAAAAAAAACAATTAAACGAACACCAATTTTTTTCAGTATGCCAAATTGAATCCTCGCTAAAGCTCGTCCAACAACTTGATTCTACAGAGCGGATGAATGATGCTACTGAGCCATTAAAATATTGATGTATATTTCACCGTATAGTATGTATGCTTGCAATAGAAACGAACCTTACATGCGTAGTTCACTGAACAAAAAAACAAAAAACAATACTACACTTCGTTTGATGAATAAAATCGATCATATATTGAATATTTTCTCATCGAAACTTTGTTGAAAATTCAAATAAGTTTTATTTAGAAATTATTCATGAGAGAAAATCTTTCCCATCGAATGTGAATAACACATCTATATGAATTATGTGGAAAGTTTTCAATAGCTTGAACATCTATAATACAAAAAGCGAACGGAAGTAATTTGAATTTTCATTGAAATTTCGTATGGAAATCATTTTAAAACCAATGTGGCATTCATGTAATAACTTTATTAGTCTGATGGCAATTGTGACAAAACGAGAAAAACAGAGATTGGAATACAGTTTGTAGTACGATCACTGCGAACCACAACTAGACACTGGTCATCTCGTGGGTCTCATGACGCATCGGCATAACCGAACCAGAGTTGTTGGATGTGCGGAACGAAGACTTCATTTCGGAGTAGTTTTATAACGAAAATTCATTTTCGCGACCCACAAATCAAACAAAATATTTTCTGTATGAAACGTAGCGTGCACATAATAATATGTGGCCATTTAATTCGATACTGTGACGTTTTGAACCGCAATCGTCGAACTACTTTTGGAAAAATCAGTTTTGGTAGTTCAAAAAAACCCAATGACGCACTGTACCAATGACGACGATCTATTGGCGTTGGATGAATGATATGATATGGAGGATATATGAGATGATGAGATTGAAGGTAATTTTTATTTTTTTATTTTTATTTTTTTTTGTGAGGAGGGGAAATCTTGCATAGACCCCCGCAGGTTGAATTGCGGGGAGTGTCGGATTCTTACCGACTAAAACCCCTCCTCTTTATGAGTGACCCCGACAGCGTGGTCATTTCATCACCCTTTCCTCCATTTGATCAGTTTTCCAATTTTAATTTTCAAGACATAAAATCATTTAAAAATTGGAATCACATTTTATCCAGTAAATCGGTTAAATTCAGAAATCTGAATAGTTTATCTATCCGTTTAGAGTCATCTGACAATATTTTATCCAGAGTGGTATCCATGGACAACTGTTGTCTAATAATCGAGTATTTATCACAATCAAAAAGAATATGTTTCACAGTGAGAATTTCATCGCATGTATCGCACCGAGGTTTAATTTGTTCTATTGTAAATAAATAAGCTTGAGTCAGAAGTGTGTGACCTATTCGCAAGCGGGTCAGCACCACTTCTTCTCTTCTCGAATTGCGGATAGAGGAATCCCATTTTTCAATAGTTGGTTTGATTTCAAAAAGTTTGTTATTCGTTACATAGTTCCATTCACTCTGCCATTTGAGTTTAAAGAGATGTTTGAAATGGGCTTTCAGATCCATACACGGAACTCTGTGTTCAACAACATAATTTTTCTCTGTGGCTTCTTTGGCCGCTTTATCAGCATGCTCGTTCCCTTTGATTCCGACATGTCCAGGAACCCAACAAAAAATCACACTAACATCTCTGGATGCAAGCGTAGTCAAGAGGGTTTGGACCTCCTGGATTAGAAAATCGTCTGTAAATATTCTGCCAATTGATTACAGTGAGCTGAGGGAGTCCGAATATATGATGAATTTCTTTTCGTTTCTACTTGAAATATGGAGAAGAGCTTGTTGAATGGCTGTAATCTCTGCAGTGTAAACACTGCATAGAGAATTGATTTTGAAGCAATGTGAGATGTTATCATTGCACCAAAAAGCGCAGCCCACAGAGTTGTTCAATTTTGAACCATCTGTGTAGTAATGGATATATTCATTGTGATATTCTCTAATGGTCAGGAAATGTTGAAGATACACATTGGAACTTGTATCTTCTTTCTTGAATTTTGTCAATTGAGTGTTGATGATTGGTGGTGTAACCAACCAAGGTGCAACTGGGCTGCACCTGATCGGATAGACAGAAGGAAGTAAAAATGTCAATTCCACAAGCATACGAGATAAGCGAATTCCAGCAGGTGGTGTGGCCGATTGCCTGACATCGAAAAGTGGTTGGAATCTAGGACTGGTTATTGTCTGATATGTGGGATGATTTCTCATCGACATTAATTTTGATGTGTACGAACTTAGAAGATAGAGTCGTCTCTGTTTGAGTGACGGTTCACCGGACTCACAATTCACACTCTCGATTCGACTGGTACGGAGTGCTCCAATGGCCAGTCGTATCCCTGTATGGTGTACTGTATCCAGTGGTTTCAGATACGTTGGTTGTGCTGAGTCGTAGATAATTGACCCATTATCCAGTTTCGATCTGACCAAAGATCTATATAACATCAACATGGTGGTGCGATCAGCTCCCCACGTTGTGCCACTAAGGTATCGTAATAAATTCAAGGATTTATAACATCTATTTTACAGAGATGTGATATGTTCAATCCAATTCAATTTTTTATCGAAAATGAGACCCAGAAACTTTGCTGAATCAGTGTACAATAATGATTCGCCACGAAGATGGATATCAGGATCTGGTTGTAGTGTTCTCGTATAAGGCGGAGTGAAGTGCATACAAGTAGTTTTAGCGGAAGAGAACTTGAAGCCAGTCTCCTCCGTCCATTTACTCAGTTTGTTCATAGTGACTTGAATTTGACGAGATGCTGAGTTTATATCAGATGATTTGCAGAATATAGCAAGATCATCGGAAATGAGGAGAATGTTACTGTTGGTGGGATACATTTAGTTATTCCGTTAATGGCAATAGCGAACAAGGTGACACTGAGGACTGAACCCTGTGGTACACCATTTTCTTGATTGAAAATATCGGATAAATTATTCCCTACTCGAACGCGAAAGCGTCGATTATCCAAAAAGTTGATGATGAATTCTGGTAAATGTCCTTTTAATTCCCATTCCGATAAGGTTCTCATGATGTTATACTTTCATGTTGTATCGTAAGCTTTTTCTAGATCGAAGAAAACGGCGATAACGTGTTGTTTGGTTATGAAAGCTTCTTTGATATAACTTTTCATTCGAATTAGATGATCTAGAGTATTCCTGTGTTTTCTGAATCCAGACTGTTCTATACAAAGGAGGTTTCTGTCTTCCAACCACCATCTGAGGCGGTTTTTGACCATTCTTTCCATCACTTTGCATACACAGCTGGTCAGAGATATAGGTCTATACGACGAAGTAAGTTGTTTATCTTTGTTTGGTTTCAGAATGGGTATTGATATTGCTTCTCGCCAACCATCTGGAAAACTATCTGTTATCCAGACGCCATTGAATAAATTGAGTAAATGTTCGAATGCTGCAGGTGGTAGATGTTTCATAAATTGATTGTGAACTCGATCACCTCCTGGTGAGGTATCTTTAGATAATGTGATAGAATTTTCGAGTTCCCATGCACTGAAAGGCAAATTGTAATCAAAATTATGTTTTGTGTTGAATTTCAAATTAATTTTCTTCATATGAATTTTGAACGATTCTGAGTAGTTGTCCGTGCTAGATACACTCGAAAAATATGACCCTATAGCATTCGCAATATCATTGGGTGTTGTTAAAATATCACCATCTACTTGTAATCCTGAGATAATTGTAGATTTGTATTTCCCATCAATCTTTTTTATTCGGTTACACACTTTAGTTGGTGAGGTATTAATGTTTATTGATGCTATATAATTGTTCCATGATGATCTCTTAGATGATTTTATGATAAATTCAGCTCTGGCCCTGAGTTTACGAAAGGCCATCAAATTTGGATTATTTGGATATTTACTGAAAATTTTTAGAGCTTTTCTCCTCTTCTGTATGGCTACTTTACATCCCTCGTTCCACCATGGAACAGGAATGATTTTTGGTTTCGTGGATGTCAATGGTATACTTGCTTCCGCGGCACATATCAAGTTTTCAGTTATCTTCTTCGTTCTGATATCTAAATCTAATTGATCTCTAGAATCTTCAAAGTTGACGAGATTCTTGGATTGTGACCAATTCGCGCGCCGCAAATTCCATTGCGCACATCGTGATGTTTGCGGGACATTTAGGAGTAGATCTAAGATCATAGGAAAGTGATCACTTCCACACAAGTCATCATGAACTGAAAAATTGAAGAGTGGTGCGATAGATGGTGTACAAACACAGAGGTCGATAGTTGATGATGATCCGTTAAATGAGTTAAACCTTGTCTTCTCACCATTATTCAAAATTATTAAATTATTATCATCGAAAAATTGTTCAAATAGTTGTCCTCGACGATTAACATCCTCCATTGTGTCACCCCACAGTTGGTTTTGGGCGTTAAAGTCACCTAATAGAACATAGGGTCGTGGGAGTTGTGACACAAGGTTTTGCATATTATATGGCGTAACTGGTGCCCATACTGGCAAATAGATGTTACAGAATGTTATTGGTTGTGGCAGATTAACGCATATTGCTACTGCCTGTAATGGTGTCAACAGGTGCAGTGGACTCGAATGAACACTGTCCATCACGGCAATAGCCACCCCACCACTTGCCTTGTTCCCAGTTAAATCGTCGAATCGATATAAATTATAAGTTCGTAATGATGGTGTATCAGTTGGTTTGAAATGTGTTTCTTGAAAGAAGAAACACATAGGTTTGAGAGCAGATATTAAAAGCTTGATCTCCTCTCTATGTTTGTTGAATCCACTACAGTTCCACTGTAACATTGCCATATTTTTATTCGTAGAAAATAATCAATAAATGAGAGTTAATAATATTAAATCTGTATATATTAAGAAGGAGGGTAGAAGATTCATGAATAATCTTTTTTCATGTGCTTTGAATGTTTATTCCCTGTAGTCACCCACTCAGTTTCAGTCGCTGGTTTGTCTTTCAGATAAAAAGACGCTCCAGACGCCTGTCTGTCTGTGTGTGGCAATGCCACTGCGGGTTTGTTCTGTACTTGTTTTATTTTCTGTATGTTTATCTCTCGGTTCAGTGTTGGTTTCCTCACCGGCTTGATTTGATTCTGGATAGGTTCATCTTCATTATCGCTCTCTGATACAACTATCCTCTCCACGGTTTCAGCTTCTGCTTCCGGAGTGAATTTTCCTTTCAACAATTGAACTAGGTCATGTACCTCCGTTTGTAGTTCATCGATTTTAGCGTTTTGTGTAGACACCAACTCTTCCATTTTCTTTTGTTGTTCGACAAGCCTTTTATTTTCCTCTCTCAAAGCGAGTAATTCTTGTGATTGTTGAGATGTGGTGGTATGAGCTGCAGCTTTGGCAAAAGAAGATGGTAAGTTGAAGGTCGGAAACAACTGTCGATATTTATTGCGGGCATCATTGTAGGATAATCATTCGGTCGTCCTGATCTCACAAATCTTTTTCTCCTCCTTCCACTTCTTGCATTCCTTAGATGACGCTGAGTGTCCACCGCCGCAATTGATGCAGCGGACATCGGACACGCAGGGCTCCTCGCCATGGTCATCCAGGCCGCAGTTGGGGCAGGTAGAACGTCCCTTACAGTAGGCTCGAGCATGCCCAAACCTCTGACAAACGAAACATCTTGTCGGATTTGGTACATACGCCTGACTGTGATGAAGTTGTATCCAGCCATGACCTTCGATGGAATAATGCTCGTAGAGAAAGTCAAGATGAGGATAGTGGTTGGTACATCGTTTCCATTTTGACGACGCGTAATTCTATAAACATCCGTCACATTTTGCTAGCTCGTTCTTGATCTCATCATCATCACAACATATGAGATCGCTACAGCTTATAACTCCCTTGGAAGAGTTTAGAAAGGCGTGGGGTGTTACTTTGATATCGAACATGTTCATAAAGGTTGTCGATTTGAGGAGTAGTCCAGATTGTATGTCGTTGGCAGTCACAACGAGTAGCACAGTTCTTCCTTTCACCTTTGAAACCTTTCGTACAGTTCCAGCTATACCAGTTATAGCCTTCTCTATACCGAATGGAGATACGTTTTCGAAAGTTTTCTGGTTACCTGTGTGATCGATTCGCTCAATCATCAGGAATCTAGGAAGAGTTACTTCAGTGGTATTCAAGTTTCTCAAAACTTGATCTTTGCATATAGTCGTCTTGAATAATGGTCTTGGTCGCTTTTTTTTTGGGGGGGGGAGTTTGGGTTTTTATTGGGTGTATTCATATTTGTTCCCACGAGAAGCTAGGGAATTAAGATGTCAGCTCACACAGAGCCCCGCGTGTGCAAATAAGGCCATATTAAAACTAGAGGTCACCTTGTACCTAGAGTTCATTGTTCAATGACTACTTCATCCTGTGGCCATACAGCTCGTCAGCACGATTGTTTCCACCTTGAGCTTAGGTCGTGGGGGATTCAAGTATATGGAGGGAGCTGGCAAGAAAATTGAAGAGAAGAGAAGATGAGAGGAAAGAAGACGATAGATGAGGAAAGAACTGGGAAGGAACCGTAACGCTCAGAACACCCTCCACATACTCCGGTCACCAAGTGGAACCCACTCGACCGACGGTCCGAACTTCGTCAAGACCCTCACTCCAGACCTTATCGCCATGGGTAACCCTGCTGGGAGCAAATAATTTGCTCCCGACGATATTGCTCTGGAGGTCATTGGGCCACGCAAGCCCCCACACCACGTCAAGGTGTTCGGATCCTTTGAGGGGGTGAAGGTAATTTAATGAGGTGTTAATGGATAGTGGGAAGGAGTCGGTCGAGGCCTGTAGTTGAGAGACCATTTCAGTATTGACCCAAATGACAGAAGAAAACCACGAAAAACCCCTGTCAGGTTGGTCGACCATGGCGGATATCGAACCCTGGTCTCCTGAATGACGGTTCAGTGTAATAACCGCTCGACCACTAATCCTTGTCCCAGTGAATTGGTATCACAATTACAATTACAATCACAATTTGTCTTTATATTTGTTATGAACAACAAAAAATGGCGATATTCTGATATTTAGTACATCCGCTCTTCCATATAACCAACAATTAATGAAATATGACATGATATAATCATTGATAAACAAGAAAAAAGTGAAATAATATGAACAAAACTAATAAAATGAAATAATAATGAAATAATGAATGGTAATAATTATGATGATAATAATAATTATCATTACTATAATAATTGACAATAATTATAACACATTGGGCCGATAATATGATATGGAGACTATTTGTTGGTTGCCAACAATCACTTTGATGGATATTATCCAGACCTGTAACCTGGAAACCGATTAGGTTGACGATTTGACTCGAATGATCACAAGGAGAGATTTCATATCAATCTATAAAGAGAAGAATTCATCACGCGATGTCCATCGGTCATATAGTCCACCTGGAAAGCCGGCTGCATGGAAGGTACGTTTGCATAGATTTAAATACTAGGCAAACGCAACATGAGCGTTGTAAGATGAGCGAGATATAAGAATAAGGTTTAAAAGTCGTTAAAGTAGTTCTATCCTTGCTTCTTCATAGCCTATGGTATTCTACACACCTTGACGTATATAGAAAAATCATTCATTGTTGGACAAATATCGAATCTAGAAAGCAGTGAATATTAGCAACCTAACTCTGCTTTAATTACTATAATAATATTTGATTGATAAAAACAGATGGGTAATTTTTTTTCTTCAAAACGGCTGGTTCGAATTGCATAAAAAAATCGCGATTATGAGTATCATTTATCTATACACATCCAGAGAAAATTTCATCTCATTTGGAAAGATTGTATTTTTCAAATTTTCTTGCTCAGCCTAATCTTACGGGGTTTTGAGGAATTTTGAGATAATATTTCTCAAAATCGGACTGACC